>JACGCM010000331.1:0-600000 GCA_014058105.1 Kingdonia uniflora
CCCCCCCCCCCCCCCCCCCCCCCCCCCCCTTGTAATGGAGAAGATATGAATGGACTTGTTTATAATTTATCTATGGTTGAATGTAATTGGTAGTTTGTGTTGCTATATGAACGAATGAAATGGTGTAGATAATATTTATTGTAAGAATTGTTGCACTTCGAAGGTCTTTAAATAAGTCCCTCGAGAGCATGGCAAAATGGAGTCGAATATAAATGATACGACTAGAAATAGGATGGTTAAAATGTAAAGGCAAAAAAAGTAAGGGAAAATGCAAGATGAGTCAAAGGTTGTAAATAAGTTGAAGGAAAAAGGTATACTGGTTTTATAGGTCGAACGTGTTGAGATACTTCAAAAGGAATTATTGTAATAAGAGACATAATGAACAAGATTTTTTGGATTCTAAGTAGAATGGGATCATCTGTTGTTGTCAGCAGAATGGTATATTGGAATTTCCGAAGCATATGTTATATCGAGGGTGTCGACTGCAGCGATCTGATACTTGCAGGCTGTAGTGCTGACATGTGGGGCCTTGCCTATCTTGAGCAGAGCGTAGGGCTAGTAATAGTCACTTCATATTTTAATTTGAGTATGATGATGGCTACCATGTGGCAGACACATATGATCACAGCGTTTGAAACTTTGATCTGTAAACAACACTTGGGTGTACCAGAGATGATTTTGCTCGAGGCATAATGAAAAAAAGGTTGCTTGGATCAAAATATTAATGGTGATTGTTTATTTGAGGGTTTGTTTGTGCGTTATTTGAGGAGTTTGAAGAGAAAATTGAGATGTGAAGCTAGAAAATGTAGGTGGTCAAAGAATTTAGAGATGTGGGAAAAATTTATAAGAGATAGTATACTTGAATTATTGAGGAGAGAGAGAGAATGATTATTGGTTATCGTGAATAGTGATCGTGAATAGTAATTATGGACAACCAAACTATGAATCTGCTTCAGCTAATCCTAAGCAATGGGATTAAATCTATGGGATGAAATATCGGGCAAGGATTAGAGATTTACACACCAAATTGGCAAGAAAAAACACCAATAACCCATGAACCAAATCTAGAACTAGGGGACGCAGCAGGGGATAATCTAACGAAGATCGGAGATATCAATGCAAATCAGGTTAAGGGAACTTCAAACCCTAGTAAAATCCCTGAACAATTTGCACTACTGGCAGAAAGAGAGGAGGGAACCAACACTGAACCAAGCGCAGTAGCTCCACAAACAATATCTGGCATCCATAGACAAGGTGAGAGACAAGAGGAACTAATCGGCAGAGATGAGAGAGCTACTACCAGTGAGTAAGAGCGGAGACGCATCAGTAATCACCATCCCGACGCTTGAACTAGAACCAAGTATATCACAATACCAATTTAGTTTAATAGGCAGGCTCATACGCATTGGAAAACAAAAGGATCTTGCAAGCTAATACCAATTGGTAAAGGCTTTTTTATCAACAAACTAGAGTACAAGGAGGACAAGATTTTGATATGGAGTCAGGGACCTTGGATGGTCGACAGAATGCCGATGAGAATTTTACCGTGGAGTCCATTCTTCTCAGTGGACATATACAGCAACTCCAATGCGCTTATATGGTGCAAATTTCTAGGTCTACCTATCGAGATGTGGAGCCCCAAAATTCTCCTTTTCCTGGGTAAAATGCTAAGAACACCTATCCAGCTAGACCAATCGACAAGAAACCAGGACTATGGTTATCACGCAAATGTACTAGTAGACATTTACATGTCTCAACCAATCCCCGATCACATTCTCCTCGACATAGAAGGGCACCTCGTGAAATAGGAGATACTGTTACATAGAGTCCCCAAATACTATAAACATTGCAGCAATGTTGGGCATATTATTACGAAATACAAGATAGTACAAAGGGCCTGCAGACAGAACGACATGGAACCGAGCAAGAATACAAAGAAGAACTCAAGAGACGGGGGATAGATTAACAGAACCAAAAAGGCACTTCCAATTCCAACTCAGGAAGGTATGACAACAATCAAGGAAAAAAAGTACAACCGCAACCACCCAGCAAACACACATATTTTTAAGACACCCTTACTCCCTCTACCAGTAGCATATCACTGATCATTTACTTCTCAGGGATGACAAAACGAATGAGGTAGATTGGGCAATTACAGAAAATCAAAAATGAAGAAGTATGGTCACTAGCAAAGGGAAACACAAACAACATCTCACTATAAAAAGAGACAGAAATCACCAGGAGTAACCCTTTCGATGCATTAGTAGGGGACACTTCAGAATAGCTGGAAGACAATAGACATTATGAGGATATCTTTTGTCATAGTACAGACGTAGAGTGCAAGGTCGAAACGTATCCAGACACGGAGAGATCTCTAGAAGATCAGTACATCGTAGAAACAAGGGAGGAACAGGGTAAACCAATTAGCCAAAAAGAGGCGGTCTTCAAAGAAATATGAGAGATGCTTAACCCGATAAGCTGAGGTGATGAAATGGAAGAAGAAGAAGAACAAAGTATTATGAGGAAGCTAGGGCCAAATAAGGTCTATAAAGGAGGGAAAGTATGCACACTGGACCCTCTGGTCACCAAATCCAATAATAGACAATGAGAGTGATTTTTGGGAATATAAGAGGAGTGGATAATTGCAAAACTTACGCCTACCTGAAGAAAAAAGTGGAGGAACTACAACCGAATATTATGTGTAGAGTGGAACCAAAGATTTACGTTACAAAATTCAGACAATAGGGCTTCGCGAAGAAAATAATAACAAATGAAGAGGAGGCAAATAAAGAAAACATTTAGATACTCTGAAGAGATGGGTTGGGAATTCCAGAACCTGAAACCATGAACACTTCTAACTTGAAAATCATGGTCCGATACATGAGTTGTAGCTTTTCTTTCATCCACACGAGCTGTCTCTCTCTCTACATAATGACACTCTGGAATAAGCTAATAACAGTTACTACCATAACCAATGAGCCATAGATTTAGTTAAGATATTTCAATTGCATTCTCAGGACTGAGGAGAGGAGGGGTAGAAGACAACCACTATCACGAGCCATGCATGACTTTGGAACTTCATCGATAGGGCTAATCTTACAAAGAACAACACAATGGGTATAAGCTATACATGGAGTAACGCACTGAAATGAATTAATAGAACACTGAGCTGTCTAGACAGATACTTGCACAACCCACTCTGGGTTGACAAATATCGGGGATGGAGAATCAAAATTTTCCATGAACAGTGTCATATCACTCCTTATTTTTGGCAGAGTGTCACGCCATCCCAAAACATTGCAACATACCCTTCAGATACCTTGAAGCATGGAACACTTATGCAGACTTTGGGGATGTGGTTCACACCAGCTGAACCATTAAACTAGAAGCAGCACCTTTTTATGTTTAATGCTCAAACACCAGTGTTTAAAGAATGATATCAAGCGGTTGAAACGAATGGGGCCGGACATGGCGTGAGAAGCCAAAAAAAATTTGGAGGAAGACCTGCTACAATTATAGCTCAATCAGGAAACTCACTTGTAAAGTGATGCTTTCAACTAGGACATTATTGCAAAGGCTACAAAAATTTTGCATATTGAAGAGCGAGATGAGATTCAATAGGGTCAAAAATCCATAATTAAGTGGCTCACAGAAGGCGACCGCAACACCCAATTCTTTCATAGCATGAGGAGAACTAGAAATGAAAAGAGTATCATCATAGAGATCACGACGGAGGAAGGAATTATCTTGACAAATCAATCCCAGATAAAGGGGTGCACATACTCCAATTCTATACCCACAAATTCGTAGAGAACTCGGTCAACCTAAACAACAACATTTAGAATATAATAATGTTTAGAGTGAAGCAAACTAAAAATGACATGCTGATAGCACTTCCAAATGAGGAAAAAATCAAACTTGCGGTGTTTAGTCTCAACAAAGATAGTTCTCCATGTCCAAATGGATTCCCAAGGGCCTTATTCACAACAATATGGAAGGTGGTTAAACAGGATTTCTACAAAGGTATCTCCTCCTTTTTAATTGATAGACAGCTTTTGGCCAACTTTAACTCCAATATCATAGTGCTTATACCCAAAATCAAGAAACCAGAGAAGGTGAACCACTACAGACTAATTTTCCTGAGCAACTTTATAGTTACAACAATCACGAAGATACTGACTACCCGACTGTCACCAATAGCAGAGAGAGTGATGTCCCAGGCACAAAGTGCCTTCGTCAAGGGTCAGAGTATACACAACAATATCTGGATGGCATCCGAGCGGGTCAACGAGATGAATGACATGAGGAAAGGAGGCAATGTGGGACTCAAGCTGGATATAATGTAAGCCTATGATACCCTAAGCTGGGATTTTCTTACGGCAGCTCTCCAAGTTTTTGGGTTCTCCCCCAATTTTTATGAGTTGATTCTGACCATTATTAATAGTGGGGAGATTTTAATCGCATTAAATGGAAGTCCCACAAGGTTCTTCAGTCCTGAACGAGGTCTTAAACAGGGAGACCCTCTCTCTCTGCTATTGTTTGCACTTCCTGAAGATATTTTAGGTATTAACTTGGAAAAACTAAGGGACCAAGGCAAAATCCACACTATGGTCATTACCAAGCAAATACAAGCACCAACACACCTTTTTTTCACATACGACATCTTCATATTCCTCAATGGAGCTACTAAAGACCTCCAACACCTTAAAAAAACTCTTTCTTACATACCAAGAAGCATATGGTCAAGTTGTAAGCCTGGAGAAGAGCAAGACTTTTATGGGGAAAGTTCTACTCACCAGAAGAAGGGTAATTCTCGACGCTTTCGGATTCCAAAAAGGGAGATTACAAGAAACTTACTTTGGAATACTTCTATTCTAGGGAAGGGCTACAAAGAATATTTTGTGACCGTTGGTGGAAAAAATCAGAAAGCGGGTGAATGGTTGGGTAGGAAGACTTCTGTCTTTCCAAGTTAAAGTGGTCTTGGCAAGATCAGTCCTAAATAGCATACATATATACAACATGGTAGTCTACAAATAGCCTTAATCTCTGATCTAAGAGGGCGAATCTATTATTTAGAATTTTATTTGGTCTGGGGATCCGTCAAAAAGAAATGGCATTACCCTTAAATAGAAAATGGTGTGTAAACCCATACAGGAGAGCAGCCTAGGCATTCGTAAACTGGGGGAAGTTAACAATGCGCATCTCTGTAAAATTTATAGGACATTTACCCAAAAGAGAGAAGATTAGACATGTTTTACGAACGTAAAATATAAAAACAAAATAGAGAGGTGATCACATACTACTAGAAATCATCCATTTAGAGGGGGATACAAGTTGCGGAACATCTGACAGGTCTGCACATGGGTTAGGTGATCAGCAATGGAGAAAATTTAACTTTTGGAGAAATTGTTGGGCAAGAGAAATCCCCCTATGAGAGTACATTAACCTTCTGGCATTCCTATGGAGGAACTGTACTGCAAAGCTGAGCAGCTTTATAAACAACAAAAGATGGGAGATAACCCATGATATTCTACTGCTATTTATGGCGTTGGGGATCAACCTTGAAAGAATTGACTCCGATCCCCAAGTTCAAGACCAACAAATTTAGAAGCCGAACATTCATAGGAAATTTACAGTTAAGAATACTTTCAACAATATTCGTAAAACACAAGACACCGCATGGTGGTGGAGAATAGTTTGGAGTAATAGCTTGCACCCCTAGCTAAGCTCGTTTGCATGGAAACTCCTTAACTGTACCATCTCTTTTAATGACAGAGTTGCGAACAAAGGCATTAGCCTCCCCTCCATCTGCTCCCTTTGCCAACACAATGCCGAAACCGAGCAACACTTTTTCTTCGAATGTGAATACACTCTAGAACACTGGAATTGGATATGTAACATCTTCAATATGCCACCGGTGAATAAAGAGGATACTTGGCAAATAGTCCTTGCCAGAAATAGTCACGCAAACTCTTATGTTATGGAATTGTGGGTCTTAGCAGCATTTACAACTTGTAATGACCTTTGGAATAAGCGTAACAACCTCAAATATGATGAACGGAGAACAACCAAGCAACAGCTGCAACAAGCCATCCTGCGAAACATCATGGACACATCTCAACTATCAAAAAATAACATGTACAACAACAGAACCGACCTACAAATTATCAAAGCCTTGAACGTCTAGTGCCAACAAAGACACAAAGCAACGATAAAAAGTTACTGGTGGGAACTACCAAAACCAGGGGATATCAAGGCATGTTATTATGGTTTAGCTTTGGGCAACCCTGGACCAGTAGGCATTAGAATAGTATACAGGAATACAGAAGGGGAGGTATTGGGTACTGTAGGGGCCTAACTTCTTTTAGAGGGGAAGTTGGCTCTTACAACATGGGGTCAATCTTCTGTCAAAGGAATACATGTAAGTAGTCTAAAGTAAGAATAAACTAGAGACAAATACTTGTGTAGAGGCCCGAATGTGACACTCTACGACCTCAGATAAGGATTTTTAAGATGTTTTATATTACTGATGAGTAATTCGAAGGTTCAAATACAAAGCTCTACAGAGTGGTCGAAGGTAAGCTGCAAGGGATCTGGGGTAATTTTTTCTAACCCCACCTTGGTTCCCCATCTCTCATATTTATAGAATCATAGGAGGCTGAGTCACCAAGTGTGGGCCAGGTTACATGATTACTTGTCAGGAAATCCTGGCAGAGTATGGGTGTCAGTCATATCTGCACTGTCACTGCAACATTTATTAAAAATGTCTCTGTACTGTGGCGCAGTGGCCAGGCCTGTCACTGTAGTTGCTAGGACCAATTAATGCACCATCTTGTCTAGTGAGTTGGCTGCCTGTCCCATCGTATTTCATCCGTGTACAGATATGGTCGAAGGGTTTCTGCTACGACGTGTGAATCTGTCCTCGAGGCTTATTTAGAGTTAAAGCTTCATCTTCAGAGGATCTCTGGGAGGCTTGCTTGGAGGATTAAATAGGCTTCGATACATTTGAGAAGGCTGCAAAGTAGACTTCGAGTGTCTGAGAGAGTCGAAGGCTACGAGTAGGCAACTACATTCGCCCCCTCTCAGCGAGGGTCTCGAAGCCAGGTGGAGAGGCATTTACTGAGAAAATTATTTGTTCTTGGAATCTGAGAGGTTTGACTTTTGGTTTTTGGGTAAGTAATAAAAGAGGGTAATTAAGAGGCATAGGTGGTTATAGGGTAATGAATGAAGTGAGGCTATAAGTAAGGGTTACTATGCAGGGATATTGCATTGTCTTCCATTTACAATAGTTTTCTGCTCTTTCTTCTTATTCTAAACATTTTAATGGATACCACACCAAACACGAGTTACCAGAAGAGGATGGGGCTTGCCCGCAATCGTCGTTTGGGGCAGAAGATGACAGAATTGCATATGAAGTTTTTCGGGCAACATGATCTGAACTGGAACATGCCCGACCTTTTGGAGGTAGAAGCTGAGGAGTTCAACAATGGTAAACCTTATGACTATCTTTGGGAACAACTGAGGTTTCATTTCATGACCGCTGAGAAGCGCTGTCTCTACCTGATGCCTCTGGCCGAAAGTCTTATTTGTAAAGAAGAGATCATCGAGGAACAGAACGCAGCAACTGAGGCTGGACCTTCTGGAAGTAGGACTGATGGTAGATGTGGTGAATATATGTATCTTTATACTTTTGGGGTTTTTGATTGGGGTGGTTGTAGCAATGTGTTCTGTTTTGTCGATCGGGTAATAGAATGGAAATAATATTCCCTGGAAACTTGTATGACTGTGTCTGATTGGTAATGTAGGTTGAGAGTCTCATAGGCACGCTTAATACATGCATGTCATTAAATTGTTGATAGTGGATAAAAAAAGGGTATCAAAGTATAATAATATGATCGAAGGGAATGATAGTCGAACGTTATGATAGTCGAACGCTCGATGTTGGAGGTTTACTCGACTAGAAGTCATCGGGAATGAATTTTGAATGCAGGTACAGACGAATCGGTTACTTCTAGGAAGTTGGAAAGGTTTGTTGGTGAGTTTTCGAGGTGGGCAATTGAAGGTCACAATTAATACGGCTAGGGAAGAGGGAAAGTTAAAGTGGGTTTACAAGTATAAAAGGAATTGTTGTATAGAGGATTCCTCATCACACTGCATGCTTTCTTCGTTCTTCTTCTTTGTTGCTCGGATCGAGATGGCTGCAAACATTCCCGTTCAGGAAGACCCGGCGACTGTGAGAATTAGGCAGAAACAAGAGGCCTTATTGGGGCTGCGGCGGAGGTTTGGTCTTGAGGCAGACATTGATGCGGAAATGCCGAATCTTTTCAAGGCAGAACCCGGGGATCCTATTCTCGACATGCCCATCGCATACTGGTGGGGAATATTGCAGATGATGGGGCCATTCCCTGGTCATCGGATGTCTCTTCTTGAGGGCTTTGCAGAGGATATAGTAGACCAAGAAGATGCGAATGCTGCAGCCGCAGTTGAAGAGGAGTATCCCGTTGATAATTAGGAACCTCAATCTCCTGTTGTTTCTTTCATTTGTTCTGTCTTCTTTCTATTTTCTTTGGATGAGGCTTGTAATATTTTTTGTCCTTCTGAATGAAACTGGTTTTTTGAAGTACTCGTTGGAGTATTGCTCTTTATAAGTAATAACTTGCGTTGTCGAACTAAATGTGACAGTAAAATCTGAATCCTTGAAGTAGTATTATGAGTTGTCGAATTAATACTATAAATATCGAAGGATATTGTTTGGATTGTTCGAAACGAAAAACATGGATTGTCGAAGGAAAAGTTATAATCTGTCGAAGTGGGAGTATTATCTGTCGAAGCTGAAAAGATTAGTCTGTTGGTACAAAAGGTTGGATCTGTAAGCGTAAATATTTGACTTGTCGAAATGTATGATTGCAACCTGCCGAAGAGTGAATTGTCAAAATAATAGGAGCATGAGGTTTTGAATGGACGAATGTGCTGGAGATTAAATGTTGATAAGTTAGAAAACCAAATTTTAGGCTATTTCTTGATGAGTGCTCAAAAAGTGGAGTGGTCGATTAATTGAATCTGAGGAGTGTGTAGAAGGTTATGTTTGATTTGACTGGCCATTCAGACAACCCAGACAACTGGTCTGTCATGATGGTACCTGCGCCTGGGGCAGTGTGCCGAAAAGTAATCATGATGTTTTACTCGTATTACAGAAAAAGTTATGATTTGACTGTTTGTATTTGATTGTTTAGTTTCGAGTAAGGGTAAAAAGGGTTCGAGAAGCTTTGATTTTTGTAGGTGAGTTGAAGTCAGTGTGTTGTTCAGACGTGAGGGATATGAGGGGAAAATCGGTCAAAATACATTATAGTCGAAAAGCTGGGGTCGTGGTAATGATAGTGGTTAGAAAATCGAGGCAGTTTTAGTTTTTCGAAAGATATATAAGTTTGAGAAGAGTAATTACTGTACTGTTTATTGAGAAAAATCAAAGAGTGTGAAGGGAAGAGAGCGTACGCCATTAGAACTTGAGAGTGGTTATTGTAACTGTTGTGTTGATCTTGCTGTTTCGGGGATAGTGCTTCAAATACAGGTATACTACTTGATCTCTGCCAATTTTATTTTATTTTCCCTTCTGAGTGTGCAAGTAGGGCATTTTGGGTCTAGTGTTTTGAGGGTATCTTCAAAGATATTCTGGGATTTTGAGTGTTTTGGAGGAGGTATAGGGTTTAAGATCGAAATTTCGATAAATCTTTTAGAGGGGGTAGATAGGCTTGGGGTTATGGACACGGATTTATCAAATTTATCGATCTAATTGCATGCCTCTTGACGGTAACTGATAGACGAAGAGATCAAAGGATTTGAAGCTGGTATTTCTGGTCGATCCTCAATAGATGAGGGTAGCGACTTAGAAGTTTTAGATGTGATAACTGATGCCCCTTTATCTACGGTTCTACTGGCTGAGGAGGTTCCGATTACGAGGCATCGTAGGACGATAGTGACTGAGTATAGTGAGGAGGAAGAGATAGTATGGGGAGAAAGCAGAGTGGGAGTGGTCTATAAAGCTTACGGCGAAAGAGAGGGAGAAAGCAGAATAGAGGGTAAATTTCCAATAGCTGTATGATGGCGAATGTAAGGTGAATGTTAGGTTGGAAAAGTTTATAGACGAGAAGGGGTATGATCCTGATACGTTATAACCTTACCCTGTCTCTCCAGAACTTGTTGATGGCGGTGACTTGCAGATGAAGGAAGCATATGTTGTGGATGAGGCAGCTGGAGGTACTGGAGGTGGTGTGAAGACTTCTGTTATTGAGGTGGCCAGTGGTGGAACCCTTGATGGTTTGGTTATCAAAGTTTTGACTGAAGCTGCTGAGGGTGTTAGCGCTGGGGGATCTGTGGAGGAAGATGGCGTAACCGCGCCGATATGAGGTATTTGGAGTTGGGGTTTCATGTTTTCCTTTGCTGATATGATGTTGAGTTGTAATATTTTGAACTATGTTTTTTTTTTTTGTTGGTCTCTGAACTCGGTAGGTTTTTCAAACTGTGGTTAACTGTTGAACTTCTGAAGATGATTCTAAACATATTGATGCATATTCTGTTGACTTTGCTTGTATTGAACTTTTGATGACTGATCTTGAGTTGTACTGCAACTATTCCTCTTATGGATGATGTTTTGAATGTTCTATGCACTTTGATAGAATTGTAGATAGTATTTGTGTGTACTGCTGTTGTTTAAATAGCTGCAGAGTGATCAAACCTTTACGAGTTTCGGGGGTATCTAGGTCGATCCCTGTATAATCTGCTGGACATCGAAGGCCGAAGCCACAGCAATGTTGGAATTTTGAAAAAATTTCAAGGTTGCCTCCGAGTATCAGTCGGGCCAAGGGGACGTGATACCTAGAGGAAACCCAAAAATTTACTGGACTTCAAAGGCTTGAGCCACAGCAAAGCAATATGTGTTCTCTTCCAATGCATTCTCGAGGGTCCGGTCTTTCGACAATTCGTACCCCTCGAGTTTGCTCGAATGTTAGAAACTTGAAAATTTCGAGGTCGCCCCCAAGTATCAGTCGAAGCGAGGGTAGACATGACACCCGAGGTAAACTAAGAAATCAACTGGACTTTAACGATTTCAGAGCCTGGTCGAAGCATATCTGTTCGCCCCCAATGCATCCCCGAGGGTCTGGTCTTTTGACCATCCTTGCCCTTCAAGTTTGCTCGAAATTGGAAGCTTGAAAATTTCAAGGTCGCCTCCAAGTATCTGTCGGGTCGAAGGGTTGACACAATACTTAGAAGAAACCAAGAAATTGTTTAGACTTCGAAGGCCTTAGCCACAGCGAAGTATAACTGTTCACCCCCAATGTATTCTCAAGGGTCCGGTCTTTCAACCATCCTTGTCCCTCGAATTTGCTCGAAATTGGGAGCTTGAAAAATCTCAAGGTTACCCCCAATTATCAGTCGGGTCGAAAGTCGACATGATACCTAAGTTAAACCAAGAAATTTAATGAAAATAAGAGACGAAGTATGGGTGGAAAAAAGTGTTTATTGATTACTCTCGATTACATCAGTTGTACATGGTTGAGGATAAGGCCTGTTATAGGGGACCAACTGCATTATGTTTTATGGGTTTGGTAAAGGCTCTTCATCTTCTGTCATGAGATAGTAAGAACCCTTGTCAGTTTTATCATACACGACATAAGGTCCTTCCCAATATTTGGCTAACTTGCTGCCATTCATAGGTTTCGAGGATTGATTGACACGTCGAAGTACTAGATCTCCGATGATGAAACTCCGTGGTCGAACTCTCTTGTTATAGGATTTCTGAAGTGATGTGTGATAGCAGCCAAGGTTGGCGATAACTCGGTCTCTAGTCTCGTCGATCCATAACATGTTACAAACGAGCTCAAACTCATTGTCTTCGTCTGGGAAGTTTGGATCTCGTGTGGGTAATTTGAATTGAGTGGGGAGCACAGCTTCGGTACCATATGCTAGGAGGAAAAGGGTGCATCCTGTAGATTTTCTTAGGGTTATTCGATAGGCCCAGAAGACGTGTTGTAACTCTTGAACCCATCGTCCTTTCTTTGCGTCAACTCTTTTTTTGAGGCCGTCGATAATGGTTTTGTTGATCGCTTCGACTTGACCGTTGCCTTGGATATAATAAGGGGTTGAGGGTGAGAGAATAATGTTATGTTTTTTGAAAAAGTTTTTGACTTTGTTGCCTACGAATTGGGGGCCAGTATCGCATCGAATCATGTGGGGAAAGCTGAAGCGTATGATGATGTTTTCCCATAAAAATTTGATAATTCTTCTTCTCTAGTTCGGCACAAAGGTACATCTTTGACCTATTTGGTGAAGTAATCGGTTGTAACAAGGATGTTTTTTCTACTACTCAAGGCTTTTGAGAAGGGACCGATGAGATCGATTGCCCATCTCTTGAATGGCCAGAAGACTTGACTGAAATGGAGGTCTTGAGAAGGGCAATGGATGTCATGAGCATGACGTTGGCATTTGTTACAGTGTTTTGCATACTCTTCAGCTTATTTTACATATTAGGCCAAAATAATCCTTGGGTGACAGCACGAATGGCCATAGAATGACCAATAGTGTGAGTACCGCAGGTTCCTTCGTGAAGTTTGGCTAAAACTGCAGTGGCTTTGGCTTGGGATATGCATCGAAGGAGGACACCATTCGGGGATTTACGATGAAATTCATTTTTACAAATAGTGTATCTGCGGCAATTTTCTAACAGAGACTGTTTGGCTTTGGGATCATTTGGGAGGGTAGAATTATTGAGGTAATGGAGGAATGGTATTCACCAATCATCAGGATCGAGACTCTCGCCCCTAGTATTGATGGCATTGAATTCCATCTGGCCGATACTTGGGCGTTCGAGTACTTTGATATGGAGGGTCCGAGATTCTGATTATCCAAGCATAGCAGCTATGTAGGCGAGGGCATCTGCATGTCTATTTTATCCTCGAGGGTAATGAGTAATTGTGGATTTCTTGGGAAATCGATTCATGCGCTACCGCACCAAAAGAGAGTAGTCAACCATGCGACCGTTAGCTTAGTTTTCTCCTGTGTAATGCCTCTGAACAAGTTAAGAATCCGTGAAAACGGCAATTTTGGGAATGCCAAGATCGAGGGCGAGGTCGAGGCCATAAATTAAGGCTTCGTACTCAGCTTCCTTATTGAAACATTCGAAGGTAAGTTTGACAGCTTTTTCTATTCGGTCATTAGTAGGTGTTACGAAGACTATACCAATTTCTGAGCCATTAGGTCCTGCGGATCCATCAGTGAATAAATGCCAGCCAGTGTGAGGGTCCCAGGGGTCCACTGTTTTGGGTTGGTCCTCTGATAAGTCATCTTCGTGATCTTCCCAATCGATATCTTCAACCGGGAAGTCGGCTAGAAAATCTGCTACTGACCTTTCTGGGATATTTGCTTCTCGGAGGTAATGTCGTGTTCGCCAAGGTACACAGACCACTGTTGCACTCGTCTGGATTTTTCTTTTTTACTAAGTACTTCTCGAAGGGGATAACTTGTGATAACACGGATGGGGTGGGCTTAGAAATATGATTTGAGTTTACGGGCTGAATAAACAAGTGTAAGGAGCAGGCACTCAAGCTATGAATACCGAGTTTCTGTGTGGGTTAGAGTTTTACTGATAAAATATATAGGTTTTTTGATGTTGGAATCAAGTTGAATAAGCACTGAACTGATAGAAGTATTTGTGGCAGCGAAGTATAGAGATAGTGTTTTGCCTTCGATAGAGGTGCTGATAATGGGTGGACGACCAAGATAAGTTTTGAGTTCAAGGAAGGCTTGTTCACACTCGGGCGTCCAGTCGATCTCGGAGTTGTTTTTCTTTTTTGCTTTGTGGACGCCTTGATCGCGTAGGAGGGAAAAGAGCCAAGCACATCTGTCTGAGGATTTGGAAATAAAATTGTTGAGAGCTGTTATCTTGCCAGCCACTTTTTGAATGCCTTTTTTGGTTCGGAGCGAAGGCATGTCAATAAGGGCCCGAATATGGGTGGGGTCAATCTTGATACCATGCTTACTGATAAGGTGGCCTAAAAATTTACCGGATGAAACACCAAATTGGCATTTGTCTAGGTTGAGTTTCATGTTATATGTGCGAAGTACTGAGAAGATTTATGTTAGGTCTTGTATATGGGTATGTTTCTGAAGGCTTTTGCATAACATGTCGCCGATGTAGACTTCAACTAACTTGCCAAGCAAAGGTTTGAACATGGTTATGACAAGGCGTTGGTAAGTGGCTCCCGCATTTTTAAGGCCGAAGGGCATAACATTGAAACAATAAAGGCCTTGCTCAGTAATAAAGGAATTTTTAAGTTAATCTTCAGGGAGGAGGTGTTCCTGATTGTAACCTGAAGCCGTATCCATCATTGATAGGCGCTCATGTCCAGCAGTAGCGTCGAGAAGTGCTGAAATAGTCGAGAGAGGGAAACTATCCTTCGGTGTGTGCTTGTTGAGTTCTGTGAAGTCGGCGTAGATTATGATCCTGTCGTACATCTTTGAAACTACAACAATGTTTGATATCCAGTCAGCATATTTCACTTCACTGATAAAATCTGCAGCTATGAGTTTGTCTACTTCAAGGTTCACTGCTTCTCGAAGTCGTGGTGCCAGGTTACGTTTCTTTTATTTTACTGTTGAGGAATAGGGGATGAGGTTGAGGCGATGGAATACCAGGTTGAGGTCGACACAGGGCATCTCCTGGAACGTCCATGCAAATACATTTTTGTATGTTCGAAGGAAATCTGCGAGCTCGAAGCATTCTGCCTCATCGAGAAAAGTTCTGATAAATGTACCTCGACCAAGACCATCGAGTTGGATATAAACAGTAGGTTCAATGGGTGAGGTGGTATCTTTCGACGTCGAAGGGATAGAAAGAGACAGTAATTGCTATGGACGGCTGACGAGTTTCTGGGTCTGATCGATCTCTGGGTGCTCCCATGAGCGGGCAAGGCGTTGAGAGCCTTTCAGATTCTAGGTACTAAAACGAAGGGTCTAGTGGTAGGTCGAAGGTATCGCACGTATGGCGTGGAGTCAATCCCGTCTGAGTATACCGAGGTATTCGAACTTCCTGTCGATGATAAAGAAGCTGGTTTGAAGGGTAAGAGGGCCTGTGGTGATTGGTAGGCTAATACGACCAATAACAACTTTAGTTGCCCCATTGAAACCTTTTAATTCAACATTGGCCGCGGTTATGAGGTCAGTTTTTTTCATGGTTACGACAGTTGGGAGAAAAAGAACATCAGCTGTGCTCCCTGTGTCTATGAGCATTGTGTGGATGGCAAGGTTTTCGATCTTAATCATGATGACTAGTGGATCGGAATGGGGAAAACAGACATGAGATGTATCACAGTTGATGAAGGAAATGCCTTCGATGCGAGGACAATGGCTTAATTCTGGCAAGAGGGTGGGAAATTTCTCCTGATAGGTGAGTTTGTGACATTCTTCGACGCGCTTTCGCTTGCTCTTGGAACGTCTATTGTCTATGTTGTTAACTTCGATAAGGCATGACCTATAGATGTGTACCATGGCCGGGTCAGTATTAGGGGTGGATTGAGGTTACAGGTAAGACCCGTCAAGGTAGCCGGGAAAGTCGATAATATACTGGTGTAGACGACCTGCTTTGAGGATAAGTTTAAGAAAGTGTTGGAGGGCGAAGCACTTGTTGGTATAGTGACAGTTACATTTGTGATTGGCGCAGTAAGGTTCACCTGCCCTGACTTTGATAGGGAAAGGGATACGCCAAATAGGGCCTGCCTGTATATGCTGTAGAAGGGTGTTGAGGGGGCGATGAGTATAGGCAAAATGGGCCTTGGTCGCTTCTTGCGAGCTTCGACACTGTTATCGAAGTTAGGGGATTTGCGGCTCTCTGCCTCCTGTGAGACGAGAGCGATCAGGGTTGCTAGAGTCGAAGGTGGATTTTTCCACAGTTTATTGAAGTTTGTGGTGTGTGAAGACTGGCCCTGTTTCCTGGTGTCCAGAAGGAGCTCGAGATCTATATAACCATTGACCTTCGAGAGCATCTCTTCGAGTGTTTGAGGTTTATGGAGAACTAGGTACTCTTTTACTCGGCTGTGATCAGGCAGGGCATTCAAATACGCGAATATGGCATTCGCGCAGTCAAGGTTCTCAATTTTCTAGGATTCGTTGAGAAATCTCTTAGTGAAGGTTTCGAGTATCTCACTGCTGGATTTTCTGAAATTGAACAAAGCGTCAACTCTGACTTCTCTGTCCTTATTTAAGGTAAACTGGGGGATGAAAGCTGTGATAGTTATTCAAAGTTTCGTATCGAGCCGTTTGGGAGGTTATGATACCATCGGAGGGGATTGTCAGTGAGACTGGTTAGAAAAAGGTGACATAACAGGTAGTCCGCCGTGGAGTAGAGGCTCAGGGCATTTTGGAATTCGAGAATACGAGATTTGGGGTCTGTGTTGCGGTATTTGCTGAGTTTGGGAGCACAAAAGTTTGGAGGTATTTCGATAGCCAAAAGCTTGGGGCAGATCGGGTTGTTGAGGCGGCTCCAAGAGTTGGTGGCTGGGCACGTGCTGACGTGAATGACTGGTTGTATTTTGTGGTCAAAGTCCTACTGTGTAACATATGTAGGATGAGGGGGAGATTGGGGAATTCGAAGGTTGGGGGGTCGAGCGTGTGGCATGTAGTCAGTGTCGCATTCCCTGAACCGCTCTCGAGTAGGACAGCGTCTGGGATGTCTGGAGGATGGGAGGGTGGAGTCAGAAGAATCTTCTATTAGGTGAATCCCGAGGTGGATAAAGCTGGTTGGGGGAATAGTATGATGAACTCCTTCGGTACCGGTATCAACTGGGGGTATCTCGAGGTTTGGTGAGGATCCGAGAAGGGCGCGCGCAGATACGCGCAATGGGTCTAGTGCCTGGGATGGGCGAGCAGTTTCCAAAGGCTGTAATCTCTGTAGCTCTTGGACGGTGTTGCGCAGCTTATCGATTGCCATATTCTGTCTATTTTTGTCATCCAGACGTCGATTCCATTTAATTTTCAGCGTCGGGCAGTAGTTTTCACGCTCCTGGTTTAGTTGGGCCTGGTGGCATTCCTCTGCTTGAGCGACTTGTTGAGATAATAAGGCTATTTGGGCAGCCACTCCATCAATTGAGTTGGCTGCCTGGGTTGAATTGGAACGGCGGGTGGGTGCCATTAAAGAGAAGCAGTGGATGTTAAAAATAAAGGAAGGGGAAAAAGAAAAGGGACTGGTAGGGTGGGAAGCACAGATGGCGCCAATTGTAGGGGCCTAACTTCTTTTAGAGAGGAAGTTGTCTCTTACAGCACGGGGTTAATCTTCTGTCAAAGGAATACAAGTAAGTGGTCTAAAGTAAGAACAAACTAGAGACAAATACTTGTGTAGAGGCCCGAATGTGACGCTCTACGACCTCTGATGAGGATTTTTAAGATGTTTTATATTAATGATGAGTAATTTAAAGGTTCGAATACAGAGCTCTACAGAGTGGTCGAAGGTAAACTGTAAGGGGTCTGGGGAGATTTTTTCTAACCCCACCTTGGTTCCCCATCTCTCCTATTTATAGAATCATAGGAGGCTGAGTAATCAAGTGTGGGCCAGGTTACATGATTACTTATCAGGAAATCCCGGCGAAGTATGGGTATCGGTCATGTCTGTAGTGGTCGGGCCTGCCACTGTAGTTGCTAGGACCAATTAATGCACCATCTTGTCTAATGAGCTGGCTGCCTGTCCCATCGTATTTCATCCGTGTACAGATATGGTCAAAGGGTTTCTGCTGCGACGTGTGAATCTCTCCTCGAGGCTTATTTGGAGTCGAAGCTCCGTCTTCATAGGATCTCTGGGAGGCTTGCTTGGAGGATAGAATAGGCTTCATTACATTTGAGTAGGCTGCGAAGTAGACTTCGAGTGTTTGAGGAGGTCGAAGGTTGTGAGTAGGCTACTACAAATACTTTCTGTAAAGCAAAAGGCACTACAAATGACTATGTCACAAAGATTTAAGCCATTATCCAAGGCCCTAAACAAGCAGTAGTGATAGGATGGAAAAAATTATGGATGGTCTCAGATTCCCAAGCCATGGTACAAGCGTTCACGACAAACATACTTCCATGGACTATGGTTACTGAATAGAAACGAATCAAACAGGAACTCGACTCGTTCAAAATTACTCAAATATGGAGAAAAGCAAATTTTTCAACGTATACAGCACCCAAACGATGTCCGCATATGTAGAACCCTTTAAAGAATGGTGTCCAGGGAAGCCAGCTGTTCTCACACGCATAGAGAACCCAAAAAAAGATTACTTTAGATTCCCCAAATAGTACTTGAAGGAAAAATTATAACAAGTCGTTCGAACGACATTTGAGTTCATTCGAACGAGCAGTTGCTCCAGAGGACTAATTCAAGCTTAAGCGTTTCGTAAGCTATTTCCAAGAGGTCGTTCGAACGAATTTAAACATCGTTTGAACGAATCGTAGGAAAATTTCCACAAGTCGTTTGAACGACTTTGGATATTGTTCGAACGTACTTACAATCTATAAGGACATTTCTAGTTGAGGCGTTTCGAAGGCATTTTCCAACACGTCGTTCAAACGACATAGTAGGTCATTTTCAACTAGTCATTCGAGCGAGACTGGCACCGTTTGAACAAAATAGCACAGAGGCATGCCCCTTACCTGTTTTAGGGGTTTCAGACTTTTGTAAGATATTTAATTTACTTTTCATAGAGTGCCCCATTTGTATATGTACTAGTGGCATGTACTAGTATGTGGCATGGTTGGCTCTCCCTCCCCTTGTAATCTATCTTTTGGATATACTTTACTAAACTTTTTACAAAAAAAATACTTGAATTATTGGGGGAAGGTGGAGATGTGAGAGGGAGTGGGATTAGTGGGTGTAATAATGCATAACGGTTTAGAAAATTGATACGGTTTGGGAATAGTTTATTTAAAAAGAGAGAAAAATATAGTTATTCAATCACCTCTGTATTTGTCTGAAGGAGATAGTAAAAATCTTGTTGCTTCTTACTCAGATCGTTTAAAAACTCTATTACTTATCATTGGTGTGGACATAGATCATTAGAAAGTAGAAGTTTTATGTATGTCTTCCTGGCTATGGTCTTTGATTTGGCCTCTATTTATGTTTATTTTCTTTGTGTCTAATAGTTAGAGGAGAGAAGGCTTGGTATCCGCCATTAATGGCGAATGCTGGGGCTTAGAAGAGATGGTGGTGATTGGGTGGGGTGGGGTAAATAAAGGTTGGGCTGAGTGGTTAATTATGTTTTAGATCCTTTGAACATTAGCTTCGAGGTGATGTGTTGGTAGGAGGGGTAGAATAGTGGGTGATTCAGCCGGGTATGATACCTTCGAGGCCAAATTTGGGCATATCTGATGGGTAATACTTAAGCGACACTAGTAGGTTTTTGCCATAGAGCAGTTTGCTTTTACGTGATGACCCAACTCCATGCACTAAATCTTCCACTTTTCTCTTGTCTGCAGCACTAGAAAAGAAAAAGCACAACTCACCCAGCAAGAAAGCGGCAGGCACCAAGAGTTAGTATAATAAAGGGTTTTAACTCGAATATATCAAGTTAATTTGTTCCCTCTTCTTCTGTAGGGTGTTAATGCGTACCTGTGAATCTTCAAATATAAAGCTAGTAGACGAAGTTGAAGGTGTATTGTATGAGCCGAATACTTCTGGTCGATGGGAAGATAGTAGTAGTAACGTCGAGGAATTACATATTGCAACCGATACTCTCCTTACCATTATGGAGCCTGACCTCAATTTTGTAAGACGAAACCGGAGAAGGGTGCGGGTTGTTCGGGAAAATGATGAGGAGGAGGTTGGGAATAATCCTGCAGGGAACAAAGGAGAAGGCGAAGAAATAAATGATAAGGGAGATAGGGATGATGATGAAAGTAGTCATGAGGATGGTGATGAAGAGACAGAGGACGATGGTGCCAGTTTTGCAAATGTCACCCCTCGTAAGCTAGACTTGGCTAGTTTCTGAAAAAACACAACCTCGTTGGGAGGGGATTTTTTTTAATTCCTTGTGGGCCAAAGTGGTCCTTCGAGGATGAGCCTGCCGAAGGAATTATGGATTTTTGAGGCCAGATTAGGTTGGGCATGCAGTTGTACATTCGATGTCTTGTGAAGGAGGTTACGCCTTGCCGGATGAATTGCAATTTTTATGTGATGATGAAAGTTATCAAGGCCTTAAATAGAGAATTGTTAGCCAAAAATAGGCCTCTTGTGGAATATTAGGATATCGTAGCCTTTTAATCGAAGAAGGGTAATCTGAAGGTAAGGACATTTCACATACAATGTCATCCTAATAAACCTTGACTACTCGACTTGTGCACGACTGGGCGAGGGTAGGATAAGGATCTTGTAGTGGTGAAGGGGCATAATGAGCACCTTGAGGATGAAGAGGAGCTCGCATTAAACAATAGGGTGTTTAATCTAAGTAAGTACCATTTGATTACTTTGTGAAGCATTTACTGCCAACCATGTTCTTAATTTGAATAAGTATGTTTTCCAGGACCTCAAAGTGGAGTACCAGATAACGCCTGATACTATCTGGATGATTTGATCAACGAGAACGACGATCGTATAAACAAGATCTTCCAAAGGTTAATACTATTATGGAGGAGACAAAAAAAGACTGACACCCTTCTCTAAGGTCTTTCGAGTTCAGTAGGTCCCTCGAAGAGAAGAAAAAAATTTGTTCCCCAAGATGGCTCGAGTGCAATGGATTACAACACTCAGACGAGGTCAAAGTCTACCTTTGTCCCGAGGGCTAGGCAGGGGAATACCGGTGTAGGTTTTTCACTCACCTTAGGTACACAAGCCTCAACTCCACAAGAGTTGACTTGGGCAACTCAAAAGGAGAAAGGTAAAAACGTCGGGGAGGGCTCAAGTTCGTATGAGACTAGTTTGATGCCTCGAAAAAGAATACACGAACAAATGGAGGAGGTACCAACTTTGTCTGAAGCCCGGCGGCTCACGGCTGAATAGGATGATGCTGCCCGAGCTACTGCTAACTCGATGGTGCAGCTGTGCATATCTAATCAGAATGAAGTTGGGTATGGCATCGAAGTGGCCATGAGACAGGTAAAAATGTGTTGTTTAGCCTGTGAACTACTTATTCTTATTTTCTGCTCTGAATATTAAATTCTTGATGGTTTGCTATTCTAGGTTCATGGTTGGATATTGTCTTTCAAGAAGGCCAATAAGGGAGTTGGCCAAAGGTTGAAGGATACGATAGAAGGGGAGGAAAACTTGAAGGGGACCATAATATCCCTGAATATCTGTGTGTCTGAATTGGAGCGTCAGTTATTCCATGCACGAGCTGATTCGGCGATAAATAATCTTGCCATGGTTAAACGCCACAATGCGAAGATGGAGAAGCTCGAGGGTAAGTTGAGGGATAACCATTTGATGTTTCAGGTGGACTTCGACCGAGAATGCCTCGTGACAACGTTCCTGAAGAAGTTTATCAATGAACTAGGCTATGATTCAGACACCCTTGAATGGTATCCTTGAGATCCCTCACAGAGCCCTATAGCGGATGATGTGATCCTAGCTGAAGGGGTAGAGCAGAGTTTGCTAGTAGAGGATCCGATTGTCGAGAAATTGGTCGCGGCTTCTGATGCTTGCTTGAACCAAGGTACTGGTGCTGCCGAGACCAATAAAGAGAATTCAAACAATCCCCTCGTGTAATAAGCTATTTGTTGAAGTTAGAACTAGTGGTATTCTCCTATCTTTCTGCTTTATTTTGTAACTGCTGAGACTATCTTTTTTCTGCTTCGAGTTCGTTTGGTGACTTTGTTTTATCATTGTTGTTTCCTTCCCTTTCTTCTATCTAAATGCATATAGATTGAGGTGTGAAGGTACCTTGGTGATAACTGTTGTGCTAGATCTAGACAAGTTTTCGGTTATGCAGGTTTATAGGATCCTTAAAAAGGAGTGCATGTCTATATTGATATGGGTTCGAGTAGACTAAAGTTTCAAGCTTTAGAAGGTGCTCGAAGGTTTTCAGAGCTTCTCTAGAGTGTGTATGGGGGAAAAAATTTCAACCTCTCTATGGTAACTCTCATTCCCTATTTATAGAAGATATAAAATGTGATGTCGTCATAGAGAGATTAAATTACAAGTGTATCCTTATTTACATCTATTTTGTATTGAAGTCGGTTCTGCCAGAGTTATCTGCTGGGTTATCTGCCTTCGACCAGGAGCTGAGCTAGACTGAAGCATGGTTGAAGCTTTGGTCGACTCAACGGTAAGGCATGTTGTTGCTCTGGTAGATTTGTAAGTACGGTAGGCTTCAAGCTTCTAGGGTGTCTTCGAGTATCCGGTTCGTTCTCGAAGCTTTGGTGGACTCGACGGTAGGCTTATTATGTTTGTATGTATGTTAGGTGGTGTTTGTTTCACTGCTAATTTTTTTTTCAGCAGCTGAAAAAAAATTCAGTACTGGGTTTGGTGTTCTTTTTGCTACTAGAAAAAAATATTTACTCAATTTTTCAACAAAAAAAAATTTAACACATGAGATAATCATTTTTTTTAGTAGCAAATCAAGCCTCCTTGTACCGAGATCTCCCTTCTCCTCTGCAGATGACCAGACCTAAAATTTCTCAAAGAGATTTGAGAGAGAAAAAAACATGTGAAGCCGATTTGAGGTCTTCTTTGATTAGAGGAACATAACGTCTCTCTCAATCTAATTCTACCAACAACCAGTGACGTTCCTATAAGTTTTTTGATTTTAAATTGTAAAAAAAAACCCTAATTTACTTCCAATTCGTTTGTCTTTAACCATGTTTAGGGTTTGAATTGCTTTGTTTCTTCCGTATTTGAACATGTTAGGGTTACATTAGCTTTCTGTAATTTGGAATTTGTTTGCTTGGGGATGATTTCATGTGTGAGCTTGAATTTCATACAATGGGATTTTACAATAGATAAATACTTTTTTGGGTTTGATACTATTGTAAGGTTGAATCGCAAAAAGGGATTGTTTGGGTTTGATTTTATTCCCTGTGAATTGTTCTCCTATAACTTTAGTTCATAGGGAATATTAACAAAAGAGAGGTTGAGCTTTAGGAGGGGCATGAGCTTTTCATGAGGCTTTTGCTTTTGCTTAAGAAATTGAAAAACCTATTGCTCTTAGTGGATTTCATACTAGACAGGATTTCATGACCCCTTTGTGTGAATAAGAACTCACTTTCAGGGCTTCCCAGAGGATTCAAATTAAGGGAAAAGGTAGTAGCTAGTATTAGTCACTTTGTTTTACCAAATCTGTGTAAAGTGTTTACCATGCATAATAAGAGAGAAGATAAGGAGATAAAAAAAACATCTCCAGCTACTTTGTTTTATGTCTCTAAGACTTGCCTTAGTTGCCTATCTTTGAAAAACTTGTTACTTTTAGCCATGCTACATCTTGGATTAGGAGTACTTTAGTATGAGAGTTGTTATTTAAGGATTCCAATCTCATTGAAGTCCCAAGCAACTCTAGATCACCATACGATAGGTCTCACATTTGTGTAGTGATCATGAGCAGATTTTACAACGAGTTACTAGCTAGTTAAAGTTTTTGATTTTTAATTGACTTGTTTAGGTTGATTTGAAGAACAAACTTATAGATTTTTAGGTGTTTAGGAATTACTCTTGTTTATTGTTGTTTTACTTTTGGGTATTGAGTTTGATAATGAACATTGTCTTTGATATAGGATAAAAAAAATGGCTAAAGGTGCACGGGGGAAAGTGTATGTTGTGTTTGTTGGGCGGTATCCTAGTATTTACCAAACATGGGTAGAGTGTGGACCAGAGGTTTTAAGATATCCATATGTTTTATATCAGTGTATGGATACAAGAGAGGAAGCAGAGCATGCTCTTACTGAATTTCTTGCCCTCAAGTCGTGTACTGAACCTAAACCAGAAGTAGTTCCCACTTCTTTAGTTGTGAGGGAGGAAGTAAAACATGCTTTTGCTAAACATGAGCTTTGATTCTAATATCTTTATATTTTAGTTATATTGGTAGTAGTTATTGTATTTGTAGCATTTATGTTACTCTGATTATGTTTGAGACTATTATGTATGGATATTTAAAAGTGCAATATGTAGTGAACTATGTAATGTATCTTTGGATTGTGTTTGGCGTTCGCAACTTGTGAGTAGTATATAATTGTTGTATAAATTACTTTATTGCAGTGAATATGGATCCTAGACAGTGGACCATTATTTGGTTAATAGCCTTAGCATTCATACTTAGGATGCTAGCTAAAAACCAAAGAGAGAAGTTGTGTGTGTCTATCTTAATGGGTAGAAAATGCATCAATGAGATTCTTAGTGACCCTAACCAAATTGCTTATGATTCGTTGAGGATGAACAAAGATGCATTTGTTTCATTATGTGGACATTTCAGAGCGAGGGGATGGGTTATATATAGCCAACACATAGATGTGAAGTAGAAGATGTCTATTTTTTATAAACTATGGCTCATTTAGTAAGAAACCACATAATGAAGCATAAATATCAACATTCAGAAGTAACTATTAGTAAGAGTTTTCACGAAGTGCTGAGAGGAATGCTTCACTTTAGCAAGGAGATGATAGTACCTCCTAATTTTTAGGAACCAGGAGAAATTCGTATTCATAAATGGTTAAAAGAAGAACCATTTAAAGGGGCTATTGGAGCTATAGATAACACCTTAATTAGTGCACAAGTTCCTAAATTGGACCAAATTCTATTTAGGGCAAGAGGGAAGGGTGATTAGTTTCAGAATGTGATAGCAGTATGTGATTTTGATATAAATTTCATCTATGTCCAAGCTGGTTGGGAAGACAGTGCTCATGACTTGAATGTCCTAACTCAAACAATTAAAGACCCAGCTAACAAGTTACCCCTACCTCCTACTGAAGGTAATCATCTAAATTGAAGTTATGATAGTGAAGTATCTACTAATTTATTGTTTTATTCTAATTAAAGTTTGTTAATTGTTTTGTTAACATGTACTATTTATGTGATGCAGTATACATGCATACCAAGTACTTTATGTGTCCTTTTAGGGGAGTGCAGTATTAGCTTAAAGATTTTCAGAGGGAAAGGCGACCTAAGGCTAAAGAAAAACATTTCAATTGTGTACACGCGAAGTTAAGAAATGTTAATGAGAGGATATTTGGTGTTCTTAAAGCAAGATTCTCTATATTGAAGGCAATGTACAAGTACAAGTTTTCAACACAGAGAAACATCGTCATTGCATGTATGGCTATACATAATTACCTCTGGTGAATTTCTTTAAATAATGAGTTGTTTATGGTATTTGAGAATGAAGACTTAGATCTTGGAAATGTACAACCTCATGTACATAATGGTGACCGCTTCGAGAAGTTATTTGGAGCAAATGTACAGCGCTTTATGAGAACTAAAAGGATTTGCATTGCAGAGGAGTTAGTTGTTTATTATGCGTCACAATCAGCTGATAAAACTCATGTTGTTTAGTACTTTATATGGCTACTAATTCTTTTTGTTGTTTGGCTTTTTTGGGCATTTGTATATGGCTTTTTGGGTATTTCATTATGAGAATGTCTATTTTGTATGTCCATTTTTTCTTCTTTTTTTGTCCTTTTGTATGTCCATTTTGTCCATTTTTGGGAAATCCTCAAGGTGATTCTTGAGGAATCTTCAAAGGACCAGCTTCCATCTTTACTTTGTAAATGGTATCTATTTCAGAACCATATCTCCTTGACTATTTTATAGAGAAGTTAGTTGTGTTTAGAATGATATAGTCTGGTTGGTGTTGCCTTTTAGATGGTTTGGTTGAGACTGTTGCTTATGGTGTTGTTTTTGAGACTATCCATTTTGTTCCCACAAACCAGTTTGTCCTAGTGCCATTCACCTGAGTTGTTCACACAACCAAATTATCTTGCCAAAAACTGAGATTCCCTTTGCCAACTGCCCATTATATGTTGGCCTCCACAGTTTCAAAAAGCCATTGCATTTGCTTCCACTGTTTAGAGCAGCCCCTGATGTACCGGAACTTATTTAATTTTGCTTGCATATATTTCCTAACATGACAGTATACATATGGAGCAGATGCATATCCCCATAGATCTTCCTGAACCTTCTTATATGTTAAAGTTCTTACATAAATTATTTTCCCATAGTTATATTCACTTGCATTATTGTTTTCTAATAAAATTGAAAACGTATGTGACAATTTAAGAGCTGGCAATGATATTTGTTCACATTGGCCAGTTTTGTTCCTAATAGTCCATATAAAGTTTAGTTGAAGGGTATCTCTAAAAATGACAGTTAATTTGGTTTATTTTAGATGAAAGGCATCTCTAAAAATGGCATGTAGATTTGTGAGCCCAGCTGGTAATAGCTTTCATAGTCTGTAACAAGCCTTTAGGGTATGTCCATTGTCCATTTTGTATGTAGAATGTCCATTTTGTATGTCCATTGTCCATTTGTATACAGTTCACTGTAGCTTTCCCAGTTTTTTTCATAAGTTATATTCCTTTATGAATAGAAAGAATCTAGATCTTTTGCATAGATGACATCTTGATCAAACATGAAATTCTCTCTTTTGAATTACATCATCAGTACAACACCCTTACACGATAGTTTCTAAGAGCTGATAATAGCAAGTAATAACAGCTTCTCTTGGTACATTGGATATATTCCTTAATGGTATATTCCTGCAAGTAATAACAGCAAGTAATAACAACAAATAATAGCAAGTAATAACAAGTAATAGCAAGTATCAGTTCCAGACCCTTCATAGAATACTGCTAATGTACTTTGTTATACCCCTTCTGTAACTGCACTTTGTTACAGACTATGCACTTTGTTTCCCTTCAAATAGATGCTCTTTTAACATATGTATATTGTATACTATTATATTTTTTAGCATACAAATGATTTTAAATAGATGCTCTTTCATCAGCAGGAGGGCTTTTTTGGGTATATGTATACTGTTATATTTTTTGGGTATATTGTTATATCTTTTAGCACTTTCTAGTAGTAGGGCTTTTATAATTTTTTTCTTGAGTCTGTTTTTAATAGCCAACTACAGAATAACGGAGTGCCTTAAGATAACATACTTATCCCAAACAACTTTAGACCATTTAGCTGGAGTGTGATGACTTCTCAAAACTCCCTAAGAAGATTTAGTGATGAACAAACCATTTGATGTGGACTTCCATATGTGCTTGTCTTCAGAAGATATAATAGGTTTAGACTACTTTTGGATAATTTCCCATATATTCCTTAATCCTTCAAACCTTACCCTTCTGCCAGGAGTAATCCAGTTGCCTTCGGTAGTGAGCAACATACTAATAGTAGTATCTTCCTTCACCTGCTCCATATGAAGAAGTTAGCTACTTGAAATGTTTTTATTATAAATTACCTCCTAATATAATTGAGAAGGTATGTGACAATTTCCAAAACTGATTGCATGTGAATTATGTGGTTATTTGGAGTCCAAATATCTTGATATATTGTGATATATTGTATGTAAAATATATTGCTGACAATTTTGTTTTGATTTGTTCATCAGGTTTTACCATGCCTCTAAAGAATAAGAAGGCTCAGAAAGAAGTAACTGATGACCCAAGCCAAGATACTCTCAAACAAGAAAAGCTACTTAATGGTGAGAAGTTGTACACTTATCTTACATTATGCAAGCGTGAGCTTGAAACAACTAAAGATACGGGGTCTAGACTTTCGAAAGCCTCTTGGGCCAAGATTAAGGAGGAGTACAATGCAAAATTTTACCTAACTCATGGACCTAAATATTTTAGTAATGTTTGGTTTTACCAAATAGCGAAGTGCAATGCCTGGACATGGCTTTTGAGAAGAACTAGGAATAATTTTAATGTAGAAACTCACACGTTTCATCTTCCACCCGAAGGGTAGGATGCCTTGATTATGGTATAGTAGTCTTTTAATTATTATGTTCATATGTATAGTCATATTATAAATTTCTAAATGTTTGTTTTCTTGATACACATCAGATAAATGAGAACATCAGTACATTTAGAAAAGGTGGGTTACCTCATGAAGACTTTATGGAAGCAAATTTTACAAATAGAGTAGCTACTGGTCAATATGCAACTGGTTCTGCTAGGGATGATTTCATTGATATGGCTACTTCAGATGTCGTCGTTTATTTTAATATTGAAGATGAGAATAATGTGCCCACAAACCTCGTAGAAGGAGATACTGATTCATACTTTACCGATCATCATTCTGAACTATCTGGGGGTTCATTTCGTACTTGGTCTCAAGCCAAGCTCTCTATCCCTTAACCAAAGCAATCTAGGTCGTATCACTTTGCACAGTCTGCACCTCAACCAATGTCATCCGCTTCTCAGCCGGAAAGTAGTCGCCGTAGTGGGAAGAACAAATGAAAAGCTAAAAATATTTTAGATAAGTTAGGTGAGCTGATTAAGGTTTTAAAGACGCAGGGTGAGTGAGAAGAATTGGCAAAATAAGATACGCGTGGAAAGAAACTTTCGGAAGTGTTGGTTATTCTTCAAGAAATTGAGCTTTTGGGGTATTTGATGAAGAGAGAGGATTCCCCTACACACCAATTTCCCTACACACCTCCTGCACTCTCTCCTCACCACATACCAATCTGACCTGGCAGCTCACTCAATTATTTTTAAAAGGGAAAGCTGGTATGACGTGGATAAATTTGAAAAAAAAACTGCTCTCCGTGACTTACTCCCACAACTTACTCTCACTCTCACTCTCACTCACAGGTTATCTCTCTCTATCAATTAACTCTCACTCAATCACTCTGACAACTCGCCCACATTCACTTTCTCCCTCAGTCAATATCTCTCTCTCAGTCACTCTCTCTCTCACTTACTCTTTATCTTCCAGTGATTCTAAACCTCGGAGTACTGTCATTATATACTGGATTTTAAAGCAATAAATCAGAGGACTGTCATCATACACGTGATCTTGATTAACCAGGTAATCGAATGCATTCCCTTCAAAGGATGACTATTCCCAATTTAATGGTTTTTTTTTGTTTAAAATTTCTCGCGTAATCCGTTACGCCTTTTTTTTATTTCTTTTACCAAATTTTTAACAAATATCCCCAAATTTTAGGATTTCAGTAGAACATCGACAAATTACCCACTCTAGGTTGGGTGAAAAGAAGAAAAAATTATCGATGTCTAATTAATCGATAATAATTACAATTATTTTGAGGAAATAATTGTCGAATCTGGTTAATTTCATAGCGTATTATCCATACCTGTTATTCGATAATTAATATTGTCGATATATTTGTTGTTCGACAATTTATATGTCAATACTTCTAAAATTGACAATTTCTAGTTAAAATTTATCAATTTTTTATCTCATCGACAATATTAATTGTCATTTTTTAGAGTTTCTCAGTGCCTAATTTAAGTTTCTTATGCACGATGTAACCAATGCAGAAAATCCCAGAGAAGATTCGCTCAACAGGCTCGTATCGAAAGAGGTTAATTGAAGAGCGAGAAGATCCCTCGCATCCAAATTTTAATCAACCTCCTCGGGTGTCTGCCAAAAGGAGCAGAACTAATTCTACTAGGGCAGAAGAAAGTGAGAGTGTCCCTCAGGTGGCAGTGACACCTGAAAAAGTCCAGGATGTTGAAAGTCCTTCTACAAGTGGGGGTGATTCACAAACATCTATTTCTAGTATAGATTATTTCTATCCCAATGCAGTAGCTTCTGCGAGCAATACTCCGTAGTATGAACCTTTTCTAAACCCTACAATTGAAGACCAAGAACAGGGTACAAGAACCACTGACGAAGAAGGTATCCAAGATAGCAACAATGATAACTCAAGTGAGTCGAAAGTAGATGAATATGACCCCAGGGACACCAGTTTATTGAAGAGCTTCCAGACACACAGAGCGAAAGCTCTAGATATTGGACAGGTAATCCCATGTTTTAGTAGCCAATTATTTTAGTCTTCATCCCAATTCCTACGATGTTTCCATGTTCCCTTCTTTTATTTAGACAATGATTTCATGAATGGATTATATTATATTGTATTTACAGGACCCCGACTGTCTACGGGTGTTTCATCACAGTCCTACTTGGGACATTGGGAAGGAGGTGGAGAAGGTCCAAAGTTTGGTGGAACTGCAAGGGCTTGGCAGAATTGGAGCCATTTCATACACACACTACAACGCATCATTGATTACAGCTTTCGCCGAGCGTTGGAATCCAGAGACCAACAGTTTTCATTTCAAATGGGGAGAGATTACTATCACTTTGGAAGATGTGTGGAGATTAATTGGGTTGAGAGTTGGCGGTGATATGACAGTTGTTCAGGGGAAGAGGGGAGCAACTAATGTCAAACAAGCTTTTAGAGACTATTTTTACCAAAGTGATCAAGTTTACCTTGATCTCAAGATTGGAGGTGCAGGGATATCTCTTTCACTGGTGAAGATGGTCGATTTCTTTGCCTACAAGGTTGGAACAAATGCAGTAGCAGAGGCATCTTCTTCCTCTGAACCCTCAAGATTATCTTCTCGAGCAGTTGCCAAAACATACATATTGTATGTTTTAGGATCTTTTCTTTTCCCTACCAAGAAAAGGACTGATGTGTCACCAAAGTATCTAAATTTCTTTGAATCCAAGAACTCATATATTACATAGTCATGGGGAGCTGCGACCTTGGCCTACCTGTATTACAGCTTAGGCGCTTCTTCGAGAATGAATGTTAAAGCTCTTGTATGTTGTACTACATTGCTAGAGGTAAGTGTATGCATTCATTTATTGGTTTCGTTGATGGTCTGTTACATTTTTTACGTTGTAATTGAAGGTTTTTTAATTGTTACAGTCCTAGATATTCGAGCACTTTTTGAAACTCCCTAGAATTCCAAAACCAAATGATTCCCGTGCTTCAGAGTACAGTACAAGGTGGTCTTGGAGTAGAACGACAAGCGATAGATTTGGTGAAAAAGCTTTAAAGACATTTAAAGAAGCACTGGACAACTATAAGCTTGAGGATATAAGTTCTCTTTAACTTTTTTGGATTAATTCCCCGTTATAGTATTAATTTCCTAGTCATTTATAGTTAGAAATTGTCGAGAATTTATAGTTTAGTTGAAATTGTCAAAAATTACAACTTATCGACAATTTATTATTCAGTAATTGTTGATTATATGATTGTCGACAATTTCTTATGTACTATATTGTCGAGCAATTTGGAAATCGACAATTTATCAATCATTTATTGTTAATTATATGCATAATCGACAATTGATATTATAACTAATTGTCGATTCTCCTTGCGTCGACAATAATGTTATCTCACTCAGTGGAAATCTGTAAAAATTATTTGCATTTTCTATCGTGTTGTAAGTCGTCTAGGACCCGTACTTGGAGAAGAGAGTAGACAGACATGTATTTAAGAAAGTTGTTAGTTTTACCAGTTTTATTCGTAGTCCTGAACACATTGAGGCATACTATCCTGACAGAGTACAGTGCCAGCTCAACCGAAGGCAATATGAGCCTAGGAATCTCGTTTGTCTCGATACTAGTGGTTTGCATTTTATTGTTGAACCATGCGCATACAAACCAAAGTACGATTGGGCAGATCTATTCTCTAGAGGGAAATGGAAAGACTCTTTAATTATAACGAGGGGGAGAAAAGTACATGATGGAACCGCCGTCTGTGTTGAAGGATACTTTGAATGGTTCAATGAAGCTTCATTCACCAAACATTTCCCTACTGCTGTTAATCTTGATAAAAATAATGATGGGGGGATATTGGGCGATGGTAGTGCTGTTGGTGGCGGTGTTGGGAGTCCTGTTGGTGGTGCTGATGGAGGTGGTATTGATGGTGGTCTTTCACAATGTGAACATGTGAGTATTGTTGTTATAGTGTTTGCCCCTTGGAGTAGTACATTTGTTGCTTCTTCTCCTAATATGCGTCTACTCTTTTACAGGTTCAGGGCCAAAATGAAGATATTATCTCTCATTTGGATGAGGAGATCTCCAACTTGAAGTTGGAGAAGGAGGTGGCATAATCAAAATTGCTTGAGGATATCAAGTTGAAGGTAGGTACAGACTCTCATCAGCTTTTAACTAATTTCGCCATACTAGTACTCACATTTAATGCAAGTTGTTTTCAACTGAAGTTCAAATGCATCATAGTCAATTATTGTCGATTCTAAGGATAATCGATAATTTATATTAATTTATTGTCAATACTAACAAAAATTGACAATAAACATGGTAATTAATTGTCGATTACTTATAAAATCAATAATTTCTCCTTAGTCAATGAAAATCTGTTAGTCACTTCAATTAATTTCCCTTGATAATATAGACAGATGAATATGAAAGATTGCAAGAGTTAAATAACAGCTTACAAGACAAACTTCAGGCGAAGCAAGTGCTCGACTCAATATACGAGAAAGACTTCAGCAAAACAGAAAAGAAGTTGAATGACAAGGTATTCGTAGTTTATTTTCCCTGAGTTCACCATGTTTTACCATTCCTTCCTTTTTGTGTTGTTCATAGATGCTATACATGTTTGTTATCAGAACTTGGAGTGCAGTTCACTAAAAGAAACAAATAAGAAGTTATCAAAAGATGTTTCTTCATTGAAGAAGACGCATACAGATTTGAGCCTACAATTACAAAAGAAAGTAAGTACTATGAAGGTCTCTACTATTAATGTGAAGGACAAACATGTTTATTAACAATTATTCATTTATTAGGAAGTACTTATTTATGATTGCTAACAGGTAGACGAGTGTGAGAACCTGGCTTCTATCAATGAGAAGTTAATAGACGAAGTTGTAAATCTGTAGCCACAACCCTTAACGGTGAGTAGGAAATATTATATAAAGGAAGGAAAATATAGTTCATCAAAACCAATATGCCATTTATTAATTATTTCATGATTATCGTTCTTTTTATATGCAACTAAATTTGGTTTCATACTCAGAGGAAAATGTCGTATGAACCGAAGATTGGAAGCAAAAGTACGACGAGTTAGCCGTAAAATACGAAAAAGCACAGAGGAAGTTGAATGAGAGAGATAGGAATGTAAGTTGATTTAGATGAGAGTTTCTACGTGAATGGATAGTTGGTGAACAATTCATTTTTTGTTAAAGAAGATTTTTTATATCACTAGATTTTTTTATGTCTTTTAAATATTTGCCATTTTTTTATAAAGAAGTAACTATTATTGTCTGTCATGCGTATTGTGAAGTTGTTTGTGTTTTTTTTTTATTTGGACATATTATTGTCGAAATCGACAATAATGTAAGTTGTCGACAATTTTGATAATCGACAATATCAAAATTGGTAAAATCTTTTTAAATTACAAAATTGTCGAAAAAGGTATATATCGACAATTATTTTATCGAACCTGGTAGGTCTCGGCAATATTATTGTCGATAATGATGGTTGTCGATAATTAATTGTCGACTTACAAAAAAATCGATAATTAATTATCGACAATTTCAGGATTTTGTCTCTGACACGTCTTTTGTACTCTAATTTTATGTGTTTTAACTGTTTATGTATATATAAACCCATGTTTGATAGGTGAATGCTACTTATGACAGGTGGTACACCAAATATATTTACAAAACTAACAAGCTTGTAAGTTACCGTGTGACTTCAAATTATCTTTTCACCAAATATTAATAATGTCTCTCAAAACGGGCCCTATACTATTCAAGAAACCAAACTGACGATATCGAAAGAGATGAGATTCAATCTTCAAACTGACAATGATGAGTGGGCGTATGCACCTTTGTCATCCATCGTTTGTATTTTGGTTTTAAATTACTTTGTTTTAATTTCTAACTACGCTCCCGTGGTTGTGTTTGTGATGCAGGGAGTGTGGCGCATGGCACTAAAAGGTGTCATTGAAGGAAGGGAAGGAGATTTTCAAGATCCTGAGGTCCCGAAATGGGAGGAACTAGGTCGGCAGTTTACTAAACTTTTTGCTATTGCTCAAGAGGGTCCAAAAAGGGAATATCAGGATGACTTGACCTTAGAAGGGGGGAGCATAACGAGATTATTGAATCGAGGTTGAACAAGATTGATGGTAAAACCAAACTAGGACATACTTTGTTTCAACCATTCAATTGGTTCTAACTGGATATACGCAATGTTGAAAGGGATGAGAACACAACGTTTAGGGTTGCTGCGTCATATGCATATCAGAGCCAATTGAAGTTGTTGAATGTGAAGTAGTCCTTGTGTACCTTGATGACCATGAAACCCTCTTATTAAAAGGGATTGTTCAGTCAAACATTGAATGTAGCTTACAATGATTTGGGAGAGAGACGTTATGATACTTTGCTACGGGCATTTAACTTTAGTGGTGTGTTTGTGAAATATTTGTATATGAGCCATTTGTTGGCAACACATTACGAGAAGGTGGTGATCTCCATCAGCAACAAAGAGGCCCTGACATTTTTACCCATGTTCTGGGCCAAAGCAAACAACAAGATTAGCAAATTATAGAGGTTTGAAAACATTCTTGCCGACAAAGAATTAATGGTACAATCAGGTGTTCCGGAACCCACACCCGATGTACGTTCGTTGGCAGCCCTTGTTAGTGATTCATCTCCGATTACCTTGACCACTCTGGTTCAACCAAATCATCCATATTATTATCCTGTCATAAATGAGAAATTATTGGATACAATCTCATTAATCAAATACATCCATACAGTCAAACGAACATATGGAATCAAAAGTGACAAGCAAGTAACCACAAATAAATACAAAAAAACACTGTTTTACATAACAACAACTTTAATTACATAGGATTTTATGGGTTACAATTGTACATCATATATGTTATTAGATTGTTCAAAACAGACACTACACTAACAAACCCAACATCACTAAGTACAGTCTACAGGTCCCCAGTCCCAAACATCTTCCCTTCAATAAGATTCTTCGGAAGATTACTCCCGGCAGGTTTCCAGCTCTTCTACAAATCTATGTGTGTTTGCATTTCTCGTTCTGTAGCTTTTATTGCTTCCACATGTAATACTACTTGGGACCAAAATAGGTCATCAACCTCTTCATTACGGGGGGGGACTAGGGGAATTACTTCATTATCGTAGCCATCATGTTCCCCGCCAAAACACCCATGCAATAAATTACACACCCATTCAATAAGCCACATATCTATAACATAAACAGGTTTCACTGAGCAATATTATTGATAACCCTATAAACCGATAATTTTATGTCAATTTATGGGATTTTCGACAATAATATTGTCGACAACCCTCTAAATTGATAATTTTTTATCAATTTATGGGGTTCTCAACAATATTATTGTCGATTTCATATTTATTCGACAATAATTTTGTCGATGCAATGGGTTTACAACAATTTAGTCGTTAATTATTGTCGACTTATTCAATTTCGACAATAACATGTCGACTATGTAGTGTACGAAACTTTTTAAATTTATAGATAAGAAATTTGCACACCACTCACCTGTTGGTAAATGTTGGGATGTTGGGTTTGTTGGTAGATATTGGGATGCCATTCACTAGTCTGTTAAATGAGGGAAAGCAAAATCAATTCCCCTACACAAATTGGGACAAATTACCTCTGTACCACAGCTCCAACATCACATTCACAAATTTCCTAAAAAGGACATAAACTGAGAAAAAATTGTACCTTAACCGCAGTTAGATAGAGAGAGTGTGAAATTTTAATGGGAATTTCAATTTTAGATTGAGAGAGGTTTTGAGAGAGACTGAGTGATTGAGTGGAGGGAAACCAAGAGAAAAATAGAGTAAAATTTGAATTTTGGAGTGAGAAAGGTTTAGAGAAAGAGTGATTGAGTGGAATGAATGAGTAAGTGACGAGTTCAGTGAGTTGAGAGAGACGCCACGTCAGATTGGTGTGTGGTGAGGAGAGAGTGTAGGAGGTGTGTAGGGGAATCCTCTCCCTTTGATGAATACTGAAATGACTAAAGCATGTTTGAAGTTTACTGAACATCCAAAATATGTTGACATATTTATGGGCTTGGCTACGCTAAAATCAAAGAAAAACTACCTGATGCAGTTTCTGGGATTTTAGTTTTTTATACATTATTTTACTATTTTGGATTATATTGTTTTCTCGAAGTTTATAAACTATGTTGATGTTCGACTATTAACTATTTTGGACTATGTTGATATGTTTTATCTTAAAATTCGTACTTCAGACTATCTTTAATTTTGTTGATCTGTATAAACTATTTTGTATGCCCATTTTGTCTATTTTGTGCAATGATGCCTTTTGTATATCCATTTTGTCCATTTTGTGCAATGATGCCTTTTTATTTTGTATATTCCTTTTGTTCATTTTATGTAATGATGCCTTTTGTATGTCTATTTTGCTCATTTTCAAGTTGTGAATATACTTTTATGGTGTCATAGTACTTTATAGTGGAAAGTTGCTACCAATTTTGAGGTGATGCTAAAAGTTGTGCTCTTTTATAACAATGGTATTTAAGACATTTACTAGTTTTCAGTACTTCTTAGAAGGAAAAAAAAACACCATAACTTATTGAGCACTTTAGCATTCAGCATTCAGCATTCAGCATTCAGCACTTCAAAACAATCTTTCTTCTTCACGTGACAAACAAACTCTACCTTAGTACTAGGAGACAACAAGTTTTTTTTTTGTACAAACCAAATATTTTCCCGTAAATTATTTTCCACTACACTTCCTCCCGGTCTTTTTCTGCTTAGCGTTACAACAGAGGACTAGATAACTGCATAATTCCGCGCACTTTCCCTCTTCTCCTTTCAAATCCGATGAGCTCTGAAAACTTTTCCCCAATTCTCACAATCCAAACCCGCCATTAATGGCGATTCAACCTCTGTTAAACATCAACACTAAAAACCCCACCATATCAGATTCCAAATTAAGGCATCTCTAATGACTTCTTATCTCGAACTCAATCGCTGCAATCTCATTCTCCTCTCTGCAACTTCTCGCAATGTCTGCCCATGTAGAACCTCCCCAAAAACCCTAAGTTTCAATCATCAGTCTTCTAAGTTCAATCCAAGATTGAGTGTTGATGGATCCAGATACCTCACTTGGTCTCCTCGACCTTGGAGAGTCCGTTGTGCGTCGGATGATCGGATAATGAGAGCTGTATCGGGGACTAATCATCTGAGTCAAGGAGAATCGAAAGAGGTAATAGTGATTTTTAAAATTTGATTATTTTCTAATTATCAACAGGAATTTGGATAGACTGTGACTGAGATTAGTAGTGTTTTAGGAAGCGAAAGAAAGTAAATCGCAAAGTAGTCAATTGAAGAAACGGGTTGTTTTCGGATTGGCGATTGGGATTGGTGGTGGAGTTGTTGTGTTAACTGGTGGATGGATTTTTACGGTGGCATTGTCTGCTGCGATATTTGTTGGTTCACGCGAGTACTTTGAGTTGGTTAGCAGTCGAGGTATTGCGGATGGAATGACTCCTCCTCCACAATATGTATCGCGGGCGTGCTCAGTTATATGTGCTATAATGCCTATACTTACTTTGTAAGTTTCCTTAATAATATTTTTCTCATTTCCATTTTGTTAGTGCCAATTAAAATTTTATAATTGCAACGTTTCTATGTTTATTCAATTGCATTAATCTCGTGTCTAATGTTAGTTTAGCTTTAGTTGCTATCATTAGTTGCATTAATGCAGTTGTTGCGCTAAGTGGGAGTGTAGAACATGAAAACTAGTAAAGTTCATAGAATAAGGTTGATCAACATTGCATTTATAGGGAATGATGTAAAAAGCTCAAGCTTATGACTAAGTTATACATATCGAGTCTAACACCTACTTTATAGAAAATCCTTCTTTTAATGAACAGGATCAATTTTAGTTGGAAAAACTATATCAATTTATGTGCCATTCTTTTGTGTGTGTGTGTGTGTGTGTGTGTGTGTGTGTGTGATGGGCTGATAGCAAAAAAGAGAGACATTGAAGTTTTAGTATGAAGAGTGGAACACTCAACAGCTGAAAGAACATAAAAGTAACAATGGGGCATTGGGCATCCATGAAATCTAAATAATCCGAGACTTGCAACTGAAGAGAAGTGCCGAAAACGAAAAATAAGCTTGGACTACAGGGACATTTAACTAAATAAACCTGACAAAAGTTACAGAAATAGACCCCTTCTTTCCTTTGACAGTTCCACTATTATTCTCTTCCAATAATAGCTTACCAACTAGGAAAAGAAAATAAATTCTTTTTTAAAAATTGAAGGAGAGAGAGGGCGAATTTTCTATAATGACCCACAATATATCAGTTTTAACTGGAATTGTTTACAATATTAATTGAATTGTTTTGCTGAATTAAGCTCACATACAAGGAAGTTATAAGTTAAATTTATCAATTCAGTAATTCCAGTAACATGTTTTAGACGTGATCTATTTGTATAGAATTATCTTCTCCTTTGAGGAGAAAGCTGGGGTTAGGCTAAACCAGAGATACAAGTATGAATGTTTACAATTTGGTATATTTACAGTGTAACCAATCTAGATTGCATAAGTTTGTCAAATCATTCAAAAATCCTGGGAAGAATGGCTGATTAGGGAGTATATCCATGTCTGAAGCAATTTAATGAGCCACCTTCGTACCTTCTATGCAAGTAAATGTTCAAATAGTTCAAGCAAGTTCTTTCCATCTAGCAATATTCCCCAGCTTAGAAATACACGTCCAAGGAGGTTTCCAAATATGATCAAGAACTTTTTGAACATAAAGAGAATCTGTTAAAAACTATGTTTGCAGAAGCTAAATTAATCTCAATTAAAATTGTAATCTCTCATTTGCATAAAATAAAAGGTCAAAAGACCTAGGGTTTTGAGATTTACCCCAAACTTTGCATATCTCTCTAAGGCTAAGCTTTTTTCTCTCACTCAAACCAGCCTAAAAAATAAACTAAGCTTAGGCTCTATTTTATAGGAGAAGAGACCTAGCACAAATAGAAATCTTAGCTAGACTCTAATTAGGAGACTTCTCCTAATTATAATGCAAATCAAATAAACTAATTAGAAATAACTAAAATAGAGAGAGTGGTCATGCAAGGTAGAGAGACAACTGCTTACGTGGCTATTGTGACGACCACTTGACTTATCAACTCTCCCTGTCTTTGAAAAATTCGTCCACGAATTTTAAAGACATAAGAAACAACTCTGAGCATAGGATAACTACAAATCCACCCACGATACTTGTCGTACCTGTTTTGTTTGCCTGCAAATAGAGAAACTATTGTTTTGCCAAAAACACCGTGCGTGTCTTCATTTTGAATCCCCAAAAACTGATTAAAATTTTGACTTGAACAGTCTTTAAACCCTTACAAAAACATATTACTAAACTCTTAATTAATTACCTATTCTGGAGACTCGTTAAAGATTGGAAGTTTTTCCCAATCATGTAATTGAGAGGAATTTCACAATTCCTCTCCGGTAACGTCAATCGTGTGTTTTTGTATCGTTTCGTCTTAAACAAAACCCGCGATTTCGGAATCGTTAATAATTTCTTCCCTAATTTCATATGCGGATTCGTCGCTGCCGAACAAATTGTCGAAGCCCCACTCTTCAATATCTCTGACCGCCCCTCTGATTAACGCGGTGTTAGTCTTCTTCGGCTGGACTTCATGATGATTAGAATCGTCAAGCAGGTGAACTTCTCGTATCAAGGTCGCGACCCTATTGTGGGACTTTGATCGAGAACTTTTTAACACGTCTCCGTCTTCCCCACCTATAACATCAATCGCATGGTGACCCTCCCTCTCCGCCGTCTCCTTGTAGTTCATCTTCAAGCCTACTCCATCAAATCTTATCAAATCCTCCGTCACAACACCCGCCTCAATCTTCTTCTCTTCTACTTCTACATCTTCAATGGCGTCTGCAAATCTCCCATCACCAATGGAACTCGCGAGGGCACGCAATTTGGCAAACATCGTCTCAAGTTGTTTAGGCATCATCTTGTTCGATACCATAAGCTCCTTGTTAGACTACATACGCAACTTAGTAGACTTTTTTACCGTTTTCAATTGCTTGTCTTTCGTTTGCTTCTTTGGCATTTTCTTCCCCATTGTTCGACGAAAGAAAGAAAAAAATTCCCGTAGAATCTTGCTAGTTCTGCAGCATCACTGTAGCATTTGCAAAATCACTGTAGCAGTCGGTGTAAAAAATTCCGTAGAACTTTCTAGCTCTGCAGGATTTACTGTAGTAGATGCTGAAATCACTGTAGCAAATGGTGTAAAAAAATCCGCAGAATCTTGCTAGCTCTGGTACCAAGTTGTTAAAAACTATGTTTGCAATCTTAAATACTATGATCTCTCAATTACATAAAATTGTTAAGCACTAAGATTGCGGAAGCTAATTAGCGAATAACGATCTCTTTTATTCCATCAAACTACTACTACAAACTCTCTTAGTTCTCTCTAGTTCTCCTAGGGTTCTTCCCTTTCTCTCAAAACTCAACACCCCTTTCTCCAACCCTAGGATCTCCCATATATAGTAGATCTCCACCTTTTCCTCTACACTCCCCAACAATAAGGAAACTATTAGAGTAATCCTCTTTTAGAGGATTCTCTAGGAAAAAATATAATAACATAAAATAAACTAAACTAGGAAACAAAAATAGAGATTGGTCACTAAACCATGCAACTAGGTCGTGGGCGTGACGACCCCGACCTATCAAATATAAAAGGTCAAAAGACCAAGGGTTATGAGATTTACCCTAAACTCCATATATATCTCTAAGGCTAAGTTTTTCTCTCTCACTCAAACCAACCTAAGAAATAAACTAAACTTAGGCTCTATTTTACAAGAGAAGAGACCTAGCACAAATAGAAACCCTAGTTAGACTCTAATTAGGAGACTTATCCTAATTATAATACTAATAAAATAAATTAATTAGAAATAACTAAAATAGTGAGAGGGGTCATGCAAGGTGGAGAGACAACCGCCTACGTGGGTATTGTGACGACCACGTGACTTATTAGAATCAGTCAAAATTTCTATCCTCTTGAACCCCAAAGCATGTGCAAGTTTCATCCCATGATATATAGCTATGACTCTAGAGATGCCATTAATAGCTACAATTGGAATTTCATTCTTCACTGTTAAGATGCCTCCATATACTGGCCTTTCAGTTTTGCTACTGTCACAATTTAGGACAATTGGCATAGAGGTAGTAGGTAACCAGGATACTAGCTGAATTCTTTTAGCCACTGGAGATGTTGAAACAATATTCCATCTTGCTAGTACTTCATTTAATCTAAGATCAGTTGCAAATTTGAAAGAAGAAGATTTGTTTGAAGGAAACTTCTATTTAAATTTGCTTGATAACAGAGAGGGGATCTCTGCTTTCATTTTTGAAGAATCTATTATTTTTTTCAATCCACTGGTAGTATACTGTAGCTGGCAAAGCAATTTTCAGAATTTTCATAACAGCAGGTTGAAGACTAGAACTAAGAATCCAATTAATTACTACAATCCAACTTAGTGGGCAATGAGATATTTAGAGAAGAAAGGATAGTTGTCTAAATGTGATTAGTGAAGGGATAAAAAAATAAATATGATCTCTGTTCTCCTCTTCAGCATATAGAATTCACATTGATTCTTTCAATTTTGCCAATTTGGATTTTTGGACTAAGAAGTCCCTAGTTTAAGCTTGTTTCTGAGGGTTAACCAGAATATAAAAAAGGGCTTGGGAATAGCATCATGATCCCATGCACATGTGGACCAAATTGGAGGAGGTATAGGGGTTCTTAGAGCATCCCATGCAGATCTGTTAGAGAACTTACCATTAGCTGTTAGCTCCCATATCATTCTGTCGTCATCTGATAGAGAAGAAGGAGGGCTTGTGACTATGATATCCTAAATATCCTTCAAGTTTTCTGATTTTGGTCTCCTTGTTGGTAAAGTCTATTTGTAGTCTTCTTTAATGATGTCACACACTTTAGCACTTTGAGAAGAACCTGAGAGGAGCAATATTATCCCTGACATGCAAGTTTATAACTCCAACCTTTGGCCAAGGATCCTGCCAGAGATGAGTGTTCTTTCCATTCCCCACAATTACTAAGCAATGTTTAAGAGCAAAACTTCTTTTTTTGAGAAGGGATCTCCAAGCCCAAGAACACTCCATTGGTGTATCAACTGTCCAGAGACACCCCATTGTTTTATCCTTCTTGTAATTGGTCTTGACCCACCTTGCTCATGAATTTGTATCCCCTGAGATCAGATTCCATAAGTTCCTCATCAATATAGAATCATTAAATTCTTTAATTCTCTTACTACCAAGGCTTCCTCCTTTTTTTGGAAGGCAAACATCAGCCCTAGTAACAGTTGATGAGCATCTATTGTTGTCTTCACTATTCCATAAGAAATTAAACATTTGTTCAAGCTTAGTAATAACAGCTTTTGGAAAATCAAAACTACCTGCTCATTATACAGAATAGGAACAAAGAACGCTCTTGATTAGTTCCGGTCTGCTCCTATACGAAGTTTATGCATCCAGTTGGTATTTTTCTTGTGGACTTTTTCTATAAGAGGTTCACACTTTTTCTCAGCGAGCTTGCTTGCAAGGAGGGGGAAACCCAATTACTTTACAGGGAGAGCTTCAAAGTTGAATTGTAGAGAATTATCTTGATTGTCACAGTAGTGAACTGAATACTTTGGCCTTAACCAACATAGTAATCGCTAGTTATACACTGAAGCTTATAATCATCCTATCACCTGTGAGATCTGTTGTGCTATATGAGGCGGGGAGATGTCTCAAATTGTAGCAATTGAGATTATTATTGATTCAATTTAGTCCCTGAAGTATACATTTCCTTGCTTTTGCAATCTGATGGGCAAACTATTACTCATTGTTTCATGAAAAATCTTTGTATGCTTTGTCTATATCAAGCCAAACTGCCAACCTTATTTTTATATATTTGTTCCTAGTCAAGTTTTAAGTAAGTCGATAAAGTTTCATGGGGGATATTATTTTTGGATGACCATTCACCATTCCCTCGAGGTCTTTCTTTCAGTGCATAGCTTGGGGGTTTTGTGTAGGTTGATTTTTTTTTTTTTTAAGGGATACGCACGTTCTCATCTTTATTAGCTATTTTTCAGTCTTTAGATCTGGGCTGTCGTAATTCACTAATATCTTATATGGAACTCTTTCACTGATAAGTTTACATTAATAAATGGACAGGTATTTCGGTCACATTGATGTTTCTGTGACATCAGCTGCCTTTGTTGTTGCAATGGCTTTGCTTTTACAAAGTGGAAATCCCCGGTTTGCGCAGTTGAGTAGTGCCGTGTTTGGCTTATTTTATTGTGGATATCTTCCTTGTTTCTGGATTAAACTTCGATGTGGTTTGGCAGCTCCGGCCTTGAATACCAGTAAGTTTTTGTATGTTTAACATAATCCAAGATCCCTTAACATGGAGTAAATCCCATAATTTGTTCACTCTTCTACTTTGTTTCTTGAGACTATGGATGCAATTTGAGATTTTACTTGATTACGTTGACCTGTCCTTATTTGCTTAAAATATCATGCTTGCTCATCCATGTTTTATATTTTCTTGCTAGGAGTTGCTTGTGCACTTACTAAATTGTGATTCTTAACCAGTTTATGCTTGACAGAAATAGGAGAAGTGTGGCCTATTTTTCTTGGAGGTCGGGCACATTGGACTGTGGGCCTTGTGGCAACTTTGATTTCTATCAGCAGCATAATAGCGGCAGATACATATGCTTTCCTAGGCGGAAAGGTATTTATGATGCTGAGTTTTATTGGAATTATTTGATTCTACTGGATTAATGATGTGGCTCTATGTTCCTCCATGGGAAGAATCTTTATTAGCAATTAACTGAATGATTGAAAATCATGAAATAAACAAGAACTCAAGTTCCTTGTTTTTATGACTCTTTTCCTTTTCATTCCCTTCTCTAAATTTATGAGTTACAGCCATCATTTCACTTGATAAATGAAATGAATCTCATTTCGCTTGATAAGAAAATAAAGTAAATTAAATGTTTGAGGTGGAGACTGGAGACTTGAATTGTTAATGTGTCATCTAAATTGGTTCACATGGGGGGATATACCTTTTGGTCAATGAAATTAGTGGTACACATTTTTCTTCAATATTTTGATAAACGTGCAACTCTCTACCTACATGCCTGTTCTTCATAAATGTAATGAAGCAACAAATCGGTGAGATTTTATCTCTGTTTGAGATGTAATATGTATTTTTATGTTTTATGCAAGGGAAGTATGTCTTCCCTTACAAAAAATATGTTTTGCAAAAAAGGGAAGTGCGTCTTCTTTATTAGTATCTTGATAAGAAGACAATCTCTCACTCTGCAGGCATGTCCTTTCTAGTGCCAGATCATACTATCTCATGAAGATTGTCCTTTACCTTTTTTGTTGAGTTGCATTCCTTTCGATCGGCACGTACTTTCAGATCCTCTAAAATGCCTTTCTCCTCTGTACAAGTTCAAATAAAAGTTCTGATAAAAGCACAATCTCTCTATCCAAAGTTTCACAATTTGTGATTTGTTTTAGTATTTCCTATTATATCCGTACAATCTTATTTCTCAAAAAAATTCTAGCTTTTCTGCTGTTTTACACACCTCTCAATCATAATATATATATTTTCAGATTCTCTAGAACCCCTCTACCCAGAAGATGTAAAAATTTACGATTCAACATTGCACCAAATACAAGTGTATCTTATTTTTTTCCATGGGACAGTGCACCTGACTTACTATGCTTGCATTGCAGTCCTCTCGTAATGATAGAGCAATCTTCCCAAATCATCTCTTGGTGAACCACTCAGGTTTATCCAATGTGCAAAGCATTTAAATCCACTCCTTGTTATCCTTATGATTTTGCTTAAGATTTTGGCTCTTACAGTAAGTTATCCATCTTCCGGGTTGGGCATATTTAGTTTTTGGGCTTCTGCCTTGATGGCGTTAAGTGCTCTGCTGTATCTGTGAAGTTCTAGCCTAAGGAGGTGGAGTTATCACTGGAACACTGTCTTAGATGATATTCTTTTTCACCACACACTATTACGTGTGAGTCGTCACTTCTAATGCGTATTTACTGCTTTATGTCGTAGGTACATTATACTTAAGTGTGAGGTAGTATCTTAGATAGTTTAAATATTTGTCCATCGCAGTTGATGAGTTTATACCTCAAATATTTGCAGAAGATAAGGGGTGTGGTTAGTCTGCTTCAAGTGGGTTTGTCGTACATTATTCAGTTTCTTGAGTGAGAGAGGTAGTTCGTCAATCTCTTTCATTGTCAAGAATTGGCCTTCAGAACTCATGCCGAGCTGGTCACATGCTAGGCAAATACACTTCGGCATCATCATTAGCCACCTGTTACGCTAGAATACCAGCACTGGATTCCAGACAAGAGGCTTAACTAGTATGATTTTAGGACGCCATGAGCATTTAGTTGCATCCTACTAGGCTGCCGCACTGCAAGCAACACTTCAAAGGACATATGGCACTGTCATTTACGGTCACGAACAACTCGCCTAAGTCGGCTAAACAATACCATCCAGGAAGCGCCTTTCCTTCTGGACGGTAATATTGAGACTATATGTTAATTACTACGTGCGGAAGCGAACAAACGGAAATTAACGATCTCTTTATTACTTTTCTCTCTACGATTACAAGTTCTCTCTAACCCAACTAGGGCTGCCCTTCTCTCTCAAAACTCAACACCCCTTTCTACTAACCTAGGATTTCCCATATATAGGAGATCTCCACCTCTCTCTACACTCCCAGTCAAATAGGTAACTACTAGAGTAATCCTAATTTAGAGGATTCTCTAGAACAAAATAGAATAAAATAAAATAAACTAATAAAGGAAACTACTTAGAGATCGGTCATGAAAGACAGGTCGTGGTCGTGACGACCCACAACCTATCACTATACCTCCCCAAGAACCTTCTATTAGTAGAGACCTCGGGGTATGAGAAATGGATTTTTATGCCATCCTTTTAATCTCATTTTCATTCTCAGCTTTCGAGTTTCTGCAATCTCTGCTCACAAAGCTCGTTCCAACTCTGGCCTTATTATTCCCCTTCCTGGGAAGCGGCGTCCAACTGACAACTAGTCTGAAGGATTCTGGAGCCACTTTTTATGTTTTCTGTACAGACCTTATCCACCTCTTACATACATTACAAACTGATTTTGATTTAGTTTATATAGAAAATGTTTATTATTATGTTTATCTTTCGTAGATCATCAGAAAGATACTTCTCGGTTAGAATTTCCAGCATAGACTGATAAGTTAGATCAGTCAAAGTGGGGACTATTTGCAGGTGTTGCATAATTTGTTCCTCTGCAATCTCTAGTAGCCAAACCATAAAAAATGATCATATCAACCTCAAAAAGTATTGGGAACATTGAAACATTTTATCCTCGAAGCAACTATTAGTTGCCCATCTCATTTCAAAAGTGATACCAAAGGGATGTCTTTCCTCTCATTTGCTTGCAAATTGTAGATAGCTCGATGTGTAGGAATTTTTTGCTTGTGCCATTCATATTCGAAATATATCCAATGTACTTTAGCCCATAAAAATTCTTTTGTGCGTCAAAGAGGGTGAGTCATGAAAACAACACTACTAAAACCTAGCAAATGCTTCGATTTGATGTATAATGAAAATGTCGCTTGCAACAGTCTTTTTTGGCAAGAGGATGATAATACCCCTTCTAACCTAATGAATGTTTAACCCAACTTTAAATTTTTTCGTTTAGTTATTCTTAGTTTTTCCCCTCATGCACATGTTGCTCGTCTTCTTTAATACTTGTATATGCAAGTAAAAATACTGCCTTTTTCACCTCGAGATTTTTCAACACTTTTCTAAATCATTTAATGAATTTGCATGCAGACATTTGGTCGGACACCACTTACTGCTATTAGTCCGAAAAAGACATGGGAAGGCGCTATTGCAGGATTAGGTGGTTGTATAGCCACTGTGCTCATGTTGTCGAAAGTTCTTTGCTGGCCAACATCATTACTAAGGTATCAGACAGTACTCATGTATTGCATTTATTGCAGATCTATTAAATGATTTTGGTTTAATCCCAAACAAGTTGGTGTTACATTTCATTTGAGTAACATTAGGTTAGATGTGTCTAGGATCAATTTAATGACCTTGTTCTGAAATATCAAGTGTCCATTGAGATTTGAACATGGAGAAGATTAGCACATACTATGTAGGTACTTCAAGTAACAGTAGGCCGGTGAGAGCCTTGAAGACGAAGTGGCTATGAGGTTGAAGAGAGTTCGAAATTACGGAAAGAAGTTATAATGGTTAATTTTGGGAGGATTGATTATGGAAAATAAAGATGATGAGAGCATCAGATGGGCGTAATGTATGGAAGGGGGTTGTGATAGTAGAGGAACATTTCAATCATGGTCCTACCCTGTTAGTCAAAGAAAGGGATTATGAACTAACTTTAAACGTAAGATGTGGTTTAGAAGACTTGGAAATGAGTCATTGCACACCTGATCGAAAGGCTGAATTGTGCAAACCTAGTCCATCTAGCGAGGACATAGGATTTCTAGTTTTTCGTAAACAATTACGTGAATTTTTTGTTATATGGTCTGTATCTCATTCTCTATAGCAATATTTTTGTCCATAATCCTTCAAGATTTTGGGTTTTCTGATAAGCCAAACCTCTTCGTACATCAGAAAGAAGAGAACTAGCATCTTATGTCTTAGAAATTTGATTGACTCAAACAAATGCGGGCTATTGTTTTGATTACTCAAGGTGTATCCTACATGTCCTGCATGTTACTGATCTTTTATCCCTCTTCCCCATTTGGAAACTTGGTTGGAAGATCTACATGTATTGTTCCTTGGAGATCTTTGTGTGAAATGTACATTTCATGCCTAGACGATGGAGAATTGAATATATTTTTGAGTTCGATTTAGATAATGCTTTACTTGCTTTTGCTCCCACCATTATTAACTCCAAAACAACTTGACCAAGGTACTTCAATCAAATTTATTTGTCCAAAAGAAATGCATGTAGTATAAAACTAGCCCAAGCTGAACTTATCGAAATATTATGCCAATTCTGAAGTATGATATCATTTTATTCAGAATGTTTTCACTCTCCACAGTAAGATCCACTTGGATGATTTATTATTCCAGGCCATCAACCTGATTAAAAACTCACTAACAACTTAGGAATCACCTAATCAAAATGAACTACGAAGTCAAGAACAAATGGGCTTGTGATTGTACTAGTTTCTGTAAAGTTATGGGATTCGGCAGTTTTTCTGTGAATATGATAAAATTTCTTTATACATAGTAAAAAGGAATGGTAAGAAAAGAATAGTTATTTCTTCTTACAGTCTTGTGAAAATGCCTGTATTAATATGATACTTGATTCAAATAAAAGAACCCTACTCAGAAGAAAAAGAACCCTACTAATCTAAAATATAAGCTCTTAATCCAATGCAAATATTACCTATTATATGTTCATATGTACAGAAGATCTCTTTAACCATGAAATATGTACCTCCTGTTTTACTTTGATCTTCTCCTTCCATTTTCTGCATATGAGAGCACATGCATTTTGTTTTGTGTATGCAGCAAATAAGAAATAATTTCTACTTTCATGTTTTCCTATCTAACCTTTTATCCATATGTGTCGGTATCAGTGCTGGAGCTTTTGGATTTCTTAATTTCATGGGATCTCTTTTCGGGGACCTTATCGAATCAATGATTAAACGAGATGCTGGCGTAAAAGACTCTGGGTCTCTCATACCTGGACATGGTAATTATCTTCTAATCTTGGCCGAGCTATATGAAAATATCAAAAATGCATTAATTACATCTAGTAGCTTCATCCAACACGTACTTGCTTTACATTCTTCAGTATCTTTCGGGAACCTTTGTGCTGCTTGATAGATCCAAGTTGGTGATGCCTAACCTAGTACTTGTGATTCTCAAACGTCTTATATAACAAATCTTATATTCAAAACATATGTTGATAATAAAAATTGGATAATTTAACTTGAGAATATAAGGAAGCAGTGACACCAGTTATGTAGGTGCAAAGAGGACGGAGAGTAATTGTTAGTTACTACGATTGCGGATGCACAAAATTATCTCTCTAATTGCAAATTCTAGGGTTTTTAGAGTTTTACCCCAAACTCTAACAAGAGAACTGAAAACTAAAAGAGCTCCTAGCATCTATTTATAGAAAATAGTAGGTACGTGGCCTCGTGGGTAGACGACCCACGAGGCACGATCTATAAACCCTCCCCTCCTAAAAAGAATTCGACTACGAATTCTGTAGCCGTATATAATCATCGCAAAATGTAGGATCTATCAGTGCGAACGACTCCCTTGAAATCCATGAATCCTCCTCCATACGACCAACCCATCGTATCAAAAACTCAACATGTCCTGCTACGTCTAAACGACTATCCAATATCTCATCAATCTCGTCAGTCAACTCAACGTCAACGTCAGGTGCAGGTGGTGCTGGTGTCAGTGGGTGTGATGGAATGTCATCATCGAACTGTGTTAGAAGTTTTACATTGACAACATTAGAGCGCGCTCTAGGAATGTCAAGCTCATAAACATTTTCCCCATAACGTCGAATGATGGATACGGTTTTGATTTACGCAAGAGAAGTTTAGACGCCACACCGGTGCATCGTCCCTTCTCAATATAAAGCATAACCAGGTCCCCTAGTGCAAATATCACCTCTCGTCTATGCCGATCAACCCTCTCTTTTACCCCCGCGTAAACATCCGCTAAATGTCGCCGAACCTTCTCATGTATCGCCCGAATGGAGTCAGCAAACTCTGTAGCACTGTCATAAGTAGGTTCTAACTGGGGAATAAGTGTTAAATCTAGCGCAATATCCGGGGAATAACCCATCACAATCTGAAAAAGATAGTCCCGTCGAACTGTTGACAGAACTATTGAAAGCAAACTCGGTCTGTAAAATGGCAAAATCCCACTCTGTAGGTCTATCCTCTGTAATACACCGTAGTAGATCACCCAAGCTCCGGTTAACCACCTCTGTCCGTCTGTCTGAGGGTGAAAAGTTGTGGAAAAATGAAGTTTTGCAGTGTAGGAGTCTCCATAATGTCCTCCATAAATGCCCCGTAAACCGTTAATCCCTATCGGAAGTAATCGACTGCAGAACCCCATGTAAACGTACCACCTCCCGGAAGAACAGTCAAGCCATGTGAGCCACATCTTCTATCTTGGTGCATGGTATAAAATGCGCTATTTTAGATAATCGATCAACAACCACAAAAACATAGCCGAAGCCCCGTCTCTTTGGCAATCTTGTGATAAAGTCCATCGACACATTTCTATAAGGGCTAGAAGGAATCGGCAACGGTGTGTAAAAGCCAGTGTTTTGCCCTTTCCCTTTAGCCGTTGCGCAAGGATAACATCTCCGGATAAAGACATTAACATCCCTGCGCATAGTGTCCCAGAAGTACCTCTCTCGCATGAGTGTCATGATCTTGATCACCCCGAAATGTCCCCCAAGCCCCCAGCATGGATATCTGCAATCAAACGCTCTCGCATAGAAGATATCGGGACACAAAGGGTTATACCCTTAAATAGATAACCATCCTGAACGGTGTAATCCTCGTGATCCCTGATACTTCCCACATGACTTATAAATAGGCCTAAAATACGCATCAGAAGGGTACAAGGCACGTAACTCCGAAAACCCAAATACTGAAGAACGAAGTGTAACCAAGAGATGAGTCGTCCTATTGATCTTGTCTATAAATCCTTTTTTCTCTACCCTTAATGTGCTAAATGTGGAAGTCAAAACTCTGAAGGTAACTGAACCACTTTGCTTGTCTGTTTGTCGAAGTCCTCTACTGGCTACACATGTGTCGTACAATGCCGCAAAGATCGTACTACTGCAAGTAATTCAATATCATAAGTGTTGTAGTTCAACTGTTCCCCATATAACTTCTCACTGAAGTAAGCGACCAGCCTTCCAGACTGTGAAAGCATAGCACCAATCCCAGTCTTACACACGTCTGTCGTAACCTCAAAAACCGGCCCTAAAAAATCTGGTAATGCAAGGACAGGAGCTGTGGTAAGCTTCTGTTTGATCAATCGGAATACCTCGTCAGCCTCAGAAGTCTACTCAAAAGGCACGTTTCCCATAAGGGAAGTGATCGGTGCCATAATACTGCTGAACCCATTTATGAATCGCCTGTAGAACGTAGCCAATCCAGGAAAAATTTGTACCTGTGTCGTCGTGGTAGGGATTAGCCAGTTCCTGATCGTATCCACCTTCTCCTCATCAACCTTGATCCCATCTGACGAAATGACGTTCCCCAAAAACTGCACTGAATCTACGAGGAAAAAACAATTCTTCAACTGAAGAAACAACCGGTGCTATCGTAAGGCCTCTAAAACTCTCTCCGCATGAACAAGATGTTCCTCCTTGGTACGGCTGTGTATAAGAATATAATCAAAGTAGACCACCGCGAACCTCTCTGCAGTGCAGTCGCGTAGAACCTCTGTCATCAAACACATGAATGTGGACGGAGCATTAGACAGCCCAAAAGGCATCACTAACCACTCATATAGGCCATCTTTGGTCTTGAAAGCCGTTTTCCACTCATCCCCTGGTCGCGTACGAATCTGGTAGTACTTGCTTTGAAGATCAAGTTTGGAGAAAAACATGGTGCTATAAAGATCATTTATAATATACTCTAGTCTAGGAATAGGGAATCTGTACTTCACGTGATCTTGTTAACTACCCGACAATCAACACACATACAGTAACTCCTGTTCTTTTTAGGGACTAAGAGTGCTAAAACTGCTACTAGAGACATACATGCTCTCGCTCAAAGCCCCTTTTGCACATAACTCAGTGACCTATCTCTGTAACTCTGCATGCTCTACTGGGGCCATGCGATAATGAGGCAAATTAGGCAGAGGCGCCCCTAGAATCAAATCGTTGAATATCTCGTAACAGAGGTAACTCTGGTGGATCCGGCTCCTGGCAGACGTTTGGAAACCGATGAAGAAGCGGTTGTAACTCGTCAGGAACTGCGGTAGGGGCGGTAGACATTGTATAGACCAAAGCATAAGCAAATCCTTGTCTCCTTCCTTTTGTTAGGAAACTACATGATTTACAAACTAGAGTCTCTCCTGGCGGTAGACCCACTCATCTTTGCCGAATGCCTTTCCACATGAACACATAGACTTTAGGCTTCCTAATATGTATTGCGTTCCTCCCCCACTGCCAAGGCCTACCCAAAAGTAAATGGCATACATCCATCTTGATAAAAGTGCATAAGATGGATTCTTCATATTCTCCCATCTTAATCTTCGCATGCGTACGATATAACATTGATATCTCGCCTTACTGTCCATCCTTCTGTAGTTAATTCAACGTGGCAACCTTCGGGTGAGGTACCAGGTTGAGGTGTAGTTTATCCACTACACTCTCAGAGATGAAGTTTTCCGTAGACCCTCAGTCTATAATAGTATCCAGTCCTTTCCCTTGAGCCTCTACTCGTGTACAAAAAAGTGCATGCTTCCAAAATTCGTTGACCCCCGAACTATTGGAATCACCATTTGTCAATGACCTACACAAGGTGAGCGCTTTCCGAGCACTCCCCTTCTCACTCGCAGATGTGGTAAGGGATCCAATGTATTAACTTTTTCAGTACCCCTTCGTCGACCAACTTTATCGTCGGTACCGTCGGGTTTCACGGCCCCTCCACGAAACTCGTACCCTCCTCTAGTCGGCTACGGCCTCCCCCGGTTAGTATCAGATCAGCGTCCAAGGGTGCCTATGGCGTACCCGCGTCGAGTTCGTGGGTCTTCGACCCCCCTCTCTCGATGTTCTCATGACCCGAACCTTTCAGTGTTATAAGTTGTTGCAAGGGCATGCCCGTGCCACTCAAAGGCATGCCATGCACTATGCCTATTGCACTCTGCCCCGCCACAGACATGCCCTTCCCGTCCCCACTGCACCTGGTCCTGTACCTTGACCGTATTGCGACATGCCCGTGCCCTGCCCTTGCGGCATGCCCGCGTCGTCTCCTCCAATTCCCTGGTCTCCCTCGTATTCCAGATCGCGAGTTTCGCCGACCTCGGTCGTGATGGAGACCTTAGTTACCGGCAACCTCTCCTTCGTCGTTGGCAATGTAATCAACCCCTCTCCAATCGTTCGTCGAATTCTAGGCAAGGGTTATGGATTAGGGTTGGTCTCTTTGGTTGGGCTTCCTGACAATTAGATCGTCGATCATGTGAACCTCTCGTATCAATGCCGCAACCTCCTCGTTGGACTTTGATCGAGAACTCTCCAACACATCTCCGTCTTTCCCACCTACTAGATCAATTGCACGGTGAACCTTATTCTCTCCGTCGTCTCTTTGTGGTGTTTTATTTCCAAGCCATCTCCATCAAATTTCTTCGATTCCTCCGTCACAACTCCCGACTCCAACCTTGCTATTTCAAGAATCTCCCGAACGTAGAAGGTAAGCCTAGGATCGCTCATACCTCTGATACCAAGTTGTTAGTTACTAGTTGTTAGTCACTGCGCGATTGCAGAAGCACAAAATTATCTTTCTAATTGCAAATTCTAGGGTTTCTAGAGTTTTACCCCAAACTCTAACAAGAGAACTGAAAACTAAAAGAGCTCCTAACATTTATTTAAAGAAAATAGTAGGTACATGGCCTCGTAGGTAGACGACTCACGAGGCACGATCTATCTGCAATACTAAACACAATGGAAAGAATGATTAGAAAAGATTTGTTTGAAGGTTGTAGACATCTAGTAATAGTTCTCACTACATTTTTACATGACAAACATATTAAATAAACACAAATTGATAGAATAAAACCGCCACTCTTCTAATTTTCCCCTCGCATTGGTACATAGATGTTAGTCATGCTCTACTTGGATTAAAGAAAAAAAAAATAGGAAGGGGAAAGTGGAAGGAAGGACATGCCAGAAAAATAAAGAGAGAAGAGGAGGAAAAGTTGCGGAGAAAAGCAGAGATGTGTTTCCTCTGTTAGAGCTCTAGTTAGGATAAAGATGGTGTTACAGCTTGTTCACTTTTCCACTGAATCAAAGAAGTTCTATCTAGTGGAGGAAATTGTAGATAAATTTTTTGATAAACAAGATCATATTGTATTTACAGTCTCTTTTAACGTACCTGCATTGCTAAACAGATTTCGTATCGCTTTGCTTGACATTGAAGTAATGTTGGTTTGCAGGTGGGATTCTTGATAGAGTGGACAGCTATATCTTTACAGGTGCACTTGCGTACTCATTTGTCAAAGCCTTCTTGCCGCTCTATGGTGTCTGACTTATAACCTTTGCTCTCTACCGTCACACAATCCTAAAAGCTAAGTTGTTTTGCATCTTTAATTAGGAAGTTTGGGGTGATTACCAGGAAATGTTAATTTAACTTTGGAGATAAGGGTGGTAGTGAAATTTCCTTGAACATGGGCTGGATCATGCGTGCATATATGATCTTGAATTCTAAAAATGATATTTTGTATTCATTCAGTTTTGGTTCTCTTAATTTAATCTTTGTTACTCTTGAATTGAGGTCAATATATTTATTTCCTACCTTTTATATTGAATCCGATTTATTACAATGCCACAGTGGATCCATAAGATGTTTTTATATGAATGGGAGTAAAATTGTGTAACTCTTATCACCTAAATTTAGTTATTCCAACATTGTCGGATGTCATCGGAGTAGGTTCCTTTTTTTTCTCGTGCCCTCTACTCTAATATATTTTACATGGAGTGTTTGTAAATTCTCCAACAGATTCAGCTGTCTATTGATGGTTTCTTTTTTTCTGGAGAAATGGAGTAGCCCTACCTCAATGATTTATTTCTATTACCGGTAAGCATTCAATCCGCAGTCATTTAAATTTAGCTAACGAAATATTGTTGAATATAACTCATGACATGATCTCTTTTTGGGATGTGTAGTTAAGCTGATACCTGTCCCATTATTTCTCATAAATAGAGGACAATTTGATCGATCTCAAGCTCATTCATAGATGCATTGCCATCCTAATCAAAATAAAGATAATGATCAGCGAAATTATGGTAAAATTTGAACTCTGAAAAATATCTTATGTTGCTTTCTTCCACAAGTATCATGTCTAGAAATATTAAATTACTGAACTGAAATAAGAAGAAAAAACATGTAATGTCAAATATCACCAATCCATTTACACTTTTAGCTGTCATACATTTTTCTTTCTTTTCTTTGCTATGATAATGATTATATAGCGATTGATATTTCATATTTTCCTGTACCCCTCTAAGCTAAAGAAAGAATGCCTATCTCTTATCTCAAATTGCCATTGCCGAAAGAAAACAAATGTAATAAGAAAAAGTCACCAACTATATATCTCTAGGTAAACTGCAGCCATAGCCATAGGAAACACTTATTATCTCCAACCAAGAGGTGCAAACCCCTCAACGACTACATGTAGATTTGTCTCCTCAACTTCTCTTCCTAACTCCATACTCATATGCATGCATCTTAGTTCCAAATATATTCATGTGGTTATAAATGAATTATTAGGGCATTGACTTAAAAAGGTAAACTAAGGTGAAGACACAAAACAAAATGCACAAACCAAACCGACCTAATTTGATATTTGAAGAAAAGAACATAAAAAAGAAATCAAGAAAGAGACATAAGTAGTGAATGTTGGGTTGACCCTATGAAGTTCACTTAAAAATAAAAGCATGATATGAGAGGAGAAGAAAAAATCCCGATTTGGATGGTACCCAAGTTGCCCATGCAGGGGACTGTGGAGCCAAACCTCCACTAAGTTATGGCAATATGGTCCAAACTCAGAAGAAAGAAACTACACAATCTTAGGACCAAATGAGAGAAAAATGAGATTAGAGGACCACTTTAGTGAGAGAGAAATGATAAGGTGGTAGGGGTCCTACATTTGGATTGAAGGGTAGAGGTTGATAAGGTAATAAGGGGCCTACTAACATTTGAATGGCTTTTGACATGCATGAGTGCTTACTTTTGAGGTTTGGTATAAAAGAAGTTGTATGTGAAGGTTAACGAACGCGTTGTTTCTACGCTGATTTAGTAGAAAAATATGAAAGGAAAACAAATGTGAGGGAAGCTTAAAGGTTGTTGGGAAGATATGGTGGCAAAGCATCTATAAAAGATAGATAGATGGGCAACCAAAAGTTCGTCTTGATGGTAACAATCCTCTTAACTTTTTTTCCAAACACACATACCCATATAGTCCCCTCTTCCTCTTCTCTTAAACACCACTTTTTCTTTTTTAGAAACTTTAGGGTGGCCACATGGTATGTCTTGGCTTTAGTTTAGACTCGGCTTCATCGTAGTTTTATCTTGTTATATCTTTTTACTTTAGGAGAAGTTACTAATGCTACTCTTGACCTTGTCACTAATTGTAAAGGACGCAACACTAGATTTAGCTTGTCCCTCGCCTAGGGCCAAACTATACTCCCATGTCCTAAGAGCAGAGATTCCCTGCCTACCTCATCCTCCAACCTAACGGCTCTACGACCTACGACCTACGACCGACAACATCTAGGAAGCCCTAAATTTCAAGTTGGACGATATCAAATTGATATAAATATGTGGGGGTGTCACATGTTAACCACATTACATGTTACTATAGTCTAGAGATGATTAACTTGCTAGAGAAGTGGTGACCCACTAGTCATCTTTTGCTTTTATACTGAAGAGCAAGAGGGAGATGGTGGTAGTGCAAGTAGACGTTGATTAGTGGTGACCCACCTTACCTTGGACTACAGTGGTTGTGTTGAGACTTGAGAGAGAGATAGAAAGCTGAGTGATGTCTCATGAAAGCATCAATATCTTTGGGTTGTCCAAATACCAAATCCCTCACTCCTAGGAGGGAGGAGTCTTCACCATGACAAAAGAAGCCCCAGCTCCTCTATCCCACCATTCTCTCATCTCCTAATGCAAAAGTTGTATATCATTATACTTTTTATGGGTGGGTTTTTAAGATAGATTGAAAAGTGTGCAACTTTAGGGTTTTCATATCTATAGGACAAAACATGATCAGGTGCTGCCTCATTCACAATCTCTTTTTTCTTAGATTCTTCTTTAATTTGAGATTACTAAACACACAGTGAGAGATGAATTGTGTTGTCTGACTGTAAGGGGAACCCTCTTTTGCATTATATTGTTTATGATTTACCTTTCCTTTTTCAGTGTTTGATCTACATTGTTAGATAATTTCAGTAGAGTAGATTGTAGAAATCAATACTGATCATTAATGCAATCAACTGATTCTAATCCAAAATCAGAAGAAGAAAGCCCGCCTTTAAGATATACAATGGGCGGCAGTTATGATCTTTGTACTTCGTACATTTGTTATTTCTTAGAACAAACTAGTCAGTCGTAAATGGCAGGCGTGACGTTTTGATTTAGTGGGACATTTTAATTGTGAGGAAGAAAAAAAGGTTTCACTTAGCATAAGGAAGTTCCCTTTCTGAGTAAACTGTATACCCTGTTTTTTTCCCTCAGTATCATAGCCTTTGTGCTTTATGATAAAGTTCGCTTTGTTTAGTTTGAAAAAGTAATTTTAGAGAGGTTCTAATTTGAAGTTCAGAGCATTGTCAAAGCCACCGACTAAATGGTGGCGTGCTACTCTCTATTCTCGTGAAGCTTCTGTAATACACATAGCATATGCGCATGTAACTTTGAACTATCAATATGTAAAATGTGTACGAAAAATACATAGAAACATATGATTGATCGGGAAAAAATAAAATCTTTCTGGGCATATTATGTCTATCAAAAAATGCTTGAGACTTGGGTGGTTCACGTTACATCTTACATCTAAGATGTAACGTACACGTCACAGACATGGCTCTGCCATTCTTTATTTTTGTGTGGCAATTGCTTAGTATTGTCTCTGCCTATCATTTAATGATACTAAACTGCAAAGTTATTACAGGTGTACAAAGCAAAGGCTAATTGGAGTAGCAATCCTCTGAAAAAATGTTAATATTTTCTAACCACTGCATATCTCATATATGTTACAGCAGTGATTCATATATACTTATGAGATGAGGTTTCCCACTCTAACGAGCTAGAGAAATTTTACGTTTATTTTCTGATATCATTACAACGTGCGTACCCTGTTGATAAGTGAGATAGTTTCGCTCAAGAAAAAGAAGAATCCTTATCTTTTTGGATCATTGGACCATTTCTTCTAGGTTAAAACTAGATTTCGTAATACTTGTAGAGCAAAGTTTGAAAATTGGGAGACAATACTGATATCAAATTGGAGAAAACTCCAAATAATTCCAATGTTTGTGAGTGAAAAGAACCTCAATTTTCGTTCTAAACTTGTTGGAAAATAAAATCTTTAAATGAAAGTTACAAGGGAAGACATGATTGAGAGAGAAAATCGACAAGACCAAAATACTAGAGAAAACAACCCATCCACAGGCACTTTCATCTTCGGACCTCAATGGGGTTGAAATGAAGTTGGAGAAAGTGAGAATCGAATCCACTCGATTTGTGAACAGATTCTAAAATGTCAGAGTAACGATTTTGCTTTCAAAGTATAATGTTTTTTTCACTCAAATTTACCAGGAAAAGACAATCCAGAAAATCATGTTCCTGTTACATATATTTTTGCGAGGACAAAGAATATGAATCAAACATGACATTGGAGCGATTAAATGCCAAATAACAAAAACGAATACAATTCAGTCTCTCGCCAATATTGAAGCAGCGGTTTGGGGCAATGCCACAGGAATCAGAGGTCCAAGACAGGACGTCTTTTTGGATATTGTACAAAACATAAGTGATCGGTTAGCAATATAGGAACAGATTGCAGATTACTCATCGAATATCAGAAAACAAATACACTGCATTATCACAAAATTAAACAAAGAAAACTAGCAAGTCCTTATGTATATGCTTAGTAGCAAAGCCTAAGGAAATATCTTTTGGAGTTATTAGAAGGAGATAGATTGATTGGAGATGCCTAACCTTCTGTCTCCTTTTTCGCCTAATAGGTAGAATTTGTCTTTATAGGATCCCAAATGTGTATCTACTGTACATTTTGAGACACTGAGAAAACATTTTGTATTTGAAATTTTCAATAGGGAGTGTTTTTCAAGCCTACTTCATTTTTGGTTTCCTTTAAAACGTTTTCGTTCTGTCCATATTCCATCTTCTATCTTTCCCCAGTCTCTCCCTCATCTCTAGGTAGGTCGTTTGCACCACCATCCTGTGGTTTAGTGTAAAGTGCCCTTTCATCCTGAGATACTCCATTTGCTATGTGAAATTGAGGAATGTGGAAATTTGCCAAGTGACCTCAGAGCATCCCCAATCAAGTGCTTCACTACGCGTCTTTTGCAGATCTCAATAACCTTCCATAGGTTTTAAACAGTGATAATAGAAAATAAATGAAAAAAAAAACATAGACAATCATGTACTACACAAGGATTTAGGGGTCTAGCAATGTGCATTTGTAGGCAAAGTTGCTAATTCATATCGTTTGGAGGATTAAATTGTAATCTACTGCTCTTTACGGCTTTCTTTTTTAATATATTAGACATATAATATCATGTAAGAGATGGGGACCTGCATGAGCAAAAAGAAATCATGTCACCATCTCTATGACTTAAAGCCTCTTAGTTTAATACCAACTTTAGCTTCTATTACCAAGCTTCATTTAAATTATTTAGAAACCTTAGAACTGCAAAAGAGACTTGTATAGAGAGATAATAAAAGTTTAATCTTGTCAACATAATCGAGGTTGTTGTTATTAGGGGGTTTTAAACTTGTATTTTCTATGAAACCGACGTGTTCTATTTTATTTTTTTGTCGAAGAAAACACCAAAGTAAAATATATAAAAAATAAAATAAAAGGGGACAAAATTGGATTATCAGACTTCCATTCTCAACTGCAACATGGTCTTCCTGTGTTTTTTGGCTTAAGGTTATACTGTAGTTTAGAATGGAAATAAAGAAACAATGTGGAGGTCCAATGGAACATGAGCCACATGGGTTTGATTAAGAGAGGTACAAACCATACAAAATTATAGCAAAATTCAATGTACATTTGTACAAAAACGGGTTTAGCATGCATAATATATAGCTTACACTTGCAATATATTTATAAATTCTAGGTCCCCCACCTTATAATTGATGCAAATTGATACATAAATAAAATCGAAAGACACCTTTTAATTACGCCTATGTTTCGTATACATACAAAGAACTCCCACCCACTTACTCACCTATCGGCTAATTCCAATGAGATATATATATATATATATATACATTTATTTATTTATTTTGAATTTTTTTTTAAGCATACATATAATCTTTATATTATACAAAAATGCAACAAGCCACAACAAAAGGGACAAAGGAGTACAAAACATAGACCAAAATATTATTATCATGATTGATATACTTCAACTAAGTTAAAAGATTATGACAGGTTAGAGCTCAGAACAAATACATCAAACAGTTGTAGTAGTAGCAATGTTTTAAATATCATTATCGGAAGAAATGTCGGTCATTTCATTTTCCGAGATGTCGGCGATACAACCGATGTATCGGGCGACATCTGCACAAAATGACATTCAATCTAAAGTACGGAAAAAAATAAAATGCCACAAAGAGTGCCCATAACATCCTCTGGAAGCAAAAAATACAACAGAGAGCAACATAGACTTTTGTTATGAGATTCAGATACTATTGTGAATGATCCCAGATCTCTCAACAAGCAAAGAATAAAGCAAGAAACAAATTAGACAAGCAACCATAACTCATTTCAAATGTGATGCACCCTAATTGCTACTTGCAAGTCTTACCATGACAAAGAATCAGGGTATACCGGAGAAAACTTTTCATCTGTCTCCCAAGGCTAGATATTTCAGGGCCTATTCATTCTGAGAAGAAAATAAGAACCTCGGTGGCAAAGGGTTCTCCTAATCAACATACAGCAGTCCACCAGTGGGTGAGGCGCGCGCACTGGTGTGACGGTCACAGTATACATTACCTATCCAACAGCAACTAAAACCAGAGCTATTTCTCTACGAGCCCATCCAATGTGAAACACCAACTACTCTAATGGGGAAGAAAACCAAAATTCTTTCACACCAGCCTAATTATCAACACAGTGAACTATCTGAATATCCGGACACAAGCTCAAAATGGAACTAAACTATCACCGTGAATGAGACATGCATATTTTCTACATCGTCTGATGTAACAAACAGAATCTCTACCTATTAGAAGAAGCCACAGCAGTGAAGAACTGATGACTGAACACGATAAACTGAGATTAAACTAAAGTGGGAAGATCATAGCTAAATAATCTATAAGAAGGGTTAAATTCTTCTATTTCATATTTGTTGTTTTCATCTTTGTCAAGTGTACAACAAAACCACTAAAACCATAACCAGAAGCAAGTGTTGCTTCTCACCATTAAACATTGAAAGACAATAGCATTGATTAAAACCCATCCCAAAATGGAGAAATGTAGAAGGACAAATAAACATTACTGTACTAGACCTTACAGTTTGTCAATGTATTGTTTTTTTCTAAAAAAAACAATCTGCCTAAATCACATAAACAACAACAATGCTGAAGAGAAGAAACACAGGTAAGAACTGAACAACAGGAACTTACAAATTTGGTCTCACCACCATAGCTTCGAGTTTATTAAGACCAAGAGTAGCACCTTAGCAGGAGACGAGATATATGAATTTGCAAGACTCCCACCTTCTAACCTGTGAAAGTTACTCCCCCTCAGCAGCTCCAAGCTGTTACTGATAGAAGCTCCCTCCGCTGCCAGCACAACACAAGTGAATTCTGCCGCTTGTCTACATGAAATCCCCGCACCTGAAGCTTCTTCACCATATACTCGGCTTGAGTCTCGGTGTAATTACTGCAATTCAAAGTGGAAAACCCTGCTGAAGAAAAGAGTGTCCTCCAAGGTGGCATCTTCTCAGGGACTTGATGACGTCCAAGTAAAGAGCTCTCAATCTGCCTTTGGAGGAAAAACCTCTCAATCTTGTTCACAGTATCAGGGTTCACATTCACGGCATCAAGTGAGTCCAACAAGATTGAGTATGTCTGAAGAGAGTTTAGGAAATGGTGCGAGAAGGTTAAATCATATCGTTCACACCCTCTATCCACAGACACTACAATCTTTGGCAAAAGTTGCTTCATGAGACGGAGCATAGACGGGTAATTCATGGAAAACCCAACTGGGATGTTTACTGCAACTGCCTCGCTCTCTAATACATCAAGAGCTAGCGACCACGACGTTGGATCAAATGAATCGAGATTCACGAATTTAATCTCGAATGATATACCAAGTTCATTAGCAAAATTGACTAAGCTCTCCCTAGCAATATCTAGTTCGGCTGGATGGTCGTGGGACAATGGGGATGTGATGGCAGTGATTCTCAGAGATGGGGAACCACCAATCCTACTAGCAATCTCTTGAATGAATGAAGCCCATTGCTCACCCACACCAATATCAAAATCGATTATGTGAATGTGGCGATATACCTCTAGGGCTTCAAGGAAAGCTTGGTTGCAGGTAAAATTGGCAAATTGTGCAATTGGGGATATCTCTGATAAGGCATTGTAAGAACTATATTTGAGGAGGGCTTCGGTATCGGAAAATCGCGGAGGATAAGTCACTGGGTTGTTGTTGTTGTTGTTAGTAAGGAGGAGCAGAGCCTCCTTAAAATAGAAAGCTGCCCTTTGGAGGGGCTTTCCAATAGGGGAGAGCTGGTGATTGAGCCGCGCCAATATCGCTCGCGCGTGTACCGAATTCCCGACCTCCACCATCTCGGCGGCCTTGAAGAGTTGGTCCATCAATGCTTGTTGTTGCAGCTGTTGGTGGGCAACCTCGTCGACCTTCGGCTTAGTCGCTGCCATCATTGGCCTTTGTTGATGATGACTAGGAAGCAATTGTTGTAACTGATGAGGGAACCCTTGTTGCTGTTGCTGTTGCTGTTGCTGTTGTTGTCTTCTAAAAAATAAGTCTTGCCCAGAATCAAGAAACTGTACCTTTGGGATCTGAGAGCCCGGTTCCATTATCCCGGGCTGATGGCGCTTCGCATGAGGCGGCATCAACAGATGTTGATCCTGTTGATGGGGTAAGGGTACAAAGAAAGACTGGTTCTGAGTTGGGTGATTCTGATGAAGGTTCATGAGAAACTGAGGGTTCAAAATCTGCGGCTTTTCTTCGAATTGCTGCTGTTGATAAAACACCCCATTAGGCATCGAAATTGGAAGAGATGATGAAGTTGAGAAAATGGGGTTTGAACCAAAGTTTGGAACTTTGTTGAAATTAGGGAGAGAAGATGAGTTTGGGAGTGATAAAGGACTAACAGTAGCGGCACCAACACCCAAGCTCACATTCATACTAGAAGCAGAAACAGAGGCAGCTCCCATAGGTTCAAACCCAAAGCTCGGATCGACGATCCCAAAACCGGCATTGCCCCCTTCGAACTCCGAAGGACCACCCCCACCTTGCATAAACTGCTTGAAACCCGAAGAAGTGTCCTCTACATCCCCCATGATCCATCGAAGAAGAGACTGTTCTTGACCAGGCGAAGCAGCTACCACGGAACTTTCCGATAACATATTCTCCCAATCCTCCATGCCTAGACCCCCACATTTTTCCACCCCACTATCCAAACCAGTTGTTGGAATAGGCTGAAGCTCCGAAACCCATTCACCTCCTCCCCCACCCCTGCTTGGGAGCTCAGCTACAGCTACTTGGGCCGCCACGCTTTTGGGGTTATCAGAAACAGCCGCCACACCGGCTGTATCAGCACTACCAGAAGTACTACCAGCAAAAGAAGAAGACAGTGTTGTTGATGAAGATGTTGGAGGACTTGGGCTTCTCCTAGTATCAAGAACAGAAGTGGGTTCACCTCTAAATCTCCACTTGTTCTCAAGTGAAATTGAAGTAATTTCAAACACACCACCACCCTTCTTCTTATTGTTCCCCTGCAAATTAAAGGATACCCCTTTCATCTAAATCAAATGAAGAAGAAGAATTATTATTTATTTTTGAGCTATGAGATGATGATGAAAAAAACCTGAAAGAAATTTAGCAGAGACTCCAGAGCACCACTTGTTATTTAAAAATGCAACAAAAAAACCCAATTCTCCACCACACACTTTGCTTCTTCTTCTTCTTCTTCTTCTTCTACTCCTCTCTCTTCTTCATCTCCATTTCTATTGTTTTGTCCCTCTCTGTTCTACCATGGATGCGTGCAACATAAAAAAGTTCAATTAAAGTCTCTCTCTCTCTCTCTCTCTCTCAAGTTAAATTTATTTTATTTTGTGTGGTGTGTTTCAGACGTATTTCTCTCTCTTTCACTGTGATGAGTTTCTGTCACTACAGTGCACAACTGCTTTTCCTTTTTATTATTTTACAGACAAAACTCATAACCCTGATATATCGTTATCATTGTAAAAACCTACATAATACCTAATATGCCCTCCACTTTTTTAATTGAGAGACTCTTTTAACATGGATCCAATGTACGTACCGGGTTAGTTTTGGAATTGTGCGTTGCTCTTAAAAACCACATCTGACTGAGAAGACAACAAAGGTAGGGTCAGGATTTGAGATGTTGCTATTTTTTGGAGTGAATCAACGGCTGAGATTAGGAGAGAGAGTGGGGATTTGCTGACTAATGACGGCGAGCTCTCGGCTCAATTGACCATCCTTTCTGAGTCGAGAAAGTTGGGTTAAAAAAGAGAGCAGCAGTAAAAGTAGTCATGATTCAGTGGGTGTTTTGGGGATTGTGGGATTTTGGTGAGGGTAGTTTGGTAAAATTGTGGCATTATGATCAGGTGTGGCATGTATGCAGGTTTGTGTATGGTTTAGTATAGCTTCTAGAATGTTGGTAACCTTTGGATCTGGTGATCGAAATATCAGATAGAGGGGAAGAAATATGTACCCGAGTAGGATGATGAGGTTGCCAGATCGGTTGTTTCATTCTTTTTTTTTGTAAACCAGGGTGATCCAGATTCATAACGTATGTACCTAGGGCACGTGAGAGCCTGCCAACCTAGTGTTGTTGCCAGGTAATTAAGTCTGAGTAAATCCTGGCGAGTGGCATCCGTTTTGTTCTGTAGTCTCCTCATTTAGTTCCTAACGATATGGATACAATGGCATATTACAAAAATTACTTTTCCTAATTTGTACTTTTACACGGCTGATAATCACAAGATTTACGAAAAACACAATTTCTTACAATGAGTACCATAATTGTGGGTTAAGATTGCAAAAAACTCAAAATACCTCCTTTCATACACATCTCTCATCATCCGGGCCTTCTTCTCAGAAGACAAGAAACATAAAATCATGAAAACGCCATGACGGATAAAGGTCCCATACTTGAGCATATTTACTTTACTGCCACCAATGTGCATTAATTTATTAGCAGTAAAAGTGGGTTGTTGTAGTAACATTAATTACCAGCATTAAATGCAGAAAGATTGGAAGAAGGCATGCAAAAGTTGAAGAGAAATCTTTTTCTGTTTCGAAAGCTTCTGAATAAAATCAGATTTGTCTAACAACAGTTATTCTCTAGGGCTATCCTAGACCTTGATAACTTCAGGCATATGTATGTGAACTTCCATATATATATATTAGTTGAATACTGCAGGATTAAACAAGTTTTCCTTCCTTTTCTTAATTAAAAGAAATGGATTAAAATGGAAATTCTATAAGTACTTTCCAATCATTATTTTTCAAAGTTCGATTTAGCATATTAATTTGATATATTTGTATTTGTCGCTTTTGGCCTTTTGCCTCTACTTTTTTGTTTTAAGAAAACAAGCCATTTTGAAAGGCTTATTTCACATAATGTGTATGCACACAACCGAGTGCATTAGACGAAAAGACCTTGGAATTGCTTTTAATTAATTTTTACATATTTTACGGATTCTTCGGCATTTATGATTTTAAATACTAAAAGATGTCAACTTTCCAAAATCGTACCTAGAGAACAATAAATTCTAAAATCGATACTGGCAAGAAGAAAAACCAATTTTGCCCCTACTACAGTTTTAATATTACAGCAGACAACCACGTATTTTTGGGCTTTACAAGTACGAATGTCACTTCCGAATTAATAAAAAATTGTAAAACTCATTTAAAAATAATGTATCACGCTACGTGTCATTACCATATGTTATTTACAATTTGTTCAGAAAACTATGTCATTTGTTCAGCAAAACTTTGTCATTATATCAGCCATCAATGTCATTTGTTTTCCCATAACTTTCTCATTTGTTCAGAAATCTGCTATTTATTTTCCCAAAAGTTTTTTATTTGTTCATAATTATTTGTCATTTGTTTTCCCATAACTTTGTCATTTGTTCAGAAAACTTTCACATTTGTTCAAAAAAATGTCACCTATTTGAAAAAATGAGTGTCGTAACGTTTAAAAACATATGACAAATCTAGTTGTTTGAGGACACAAAAGAAGATCTCTCCTCTTAATTTTTGTCAACCTCTCTATCTCTCGTGACTATTTCATAAAATACTTTACATTATAGAGCTATGATAACTGTATTGAATGGTAAATGATATGTTTTACCAAAACAGATGATAGTTTTTCCAAAACCAAATCATAAATTATTTAAAACAAATGGCAAATAATAAATAACAGTATCGTAAAGTTTAATAACATATGACAAATCTAGTTGTTTGAGGACACAAAAAAATATCTCTCATCTTAATTTTTGTCAACCTCTCTCTTTCTCTCTCTCTCGTGACTATTTCATAAAATATTTTATATTATAAAGCTATAATAACTGTATTGAATGACAAATGATATGTGTTTACCAAAACAAATGATAGTTTTTTCAAAAATAAATGACAAATGACATTTACTTTTAAGAGGTATTGGTGATTAATCACTAAAAATCTAAATGAAACTAAACAAATGGGTTTGTTAAGCCCGATTTGGCAACTTATAAAAGACCAACCCAATTATTATTTTTATTGTTTAATAATTTTACTTACTTTTGTTACATTGCTTATTAAAAGTCTTTGTCAATGATTGAATGTATGAATTTAAAATGTTAAAGTTACTTTTAAGAGGTAGGTAGTCATAATAGGGAATAAACTACTCAACAACATCAGTAGGCATAGTTTCTCATTTGTTATGTATTATTTGTCATTTGTTTTACCAGAACTTTATCATTTGTTTGGAAATATTTGTCATTTTTTTCCTATAACTTTGTCATTTATTCAGAAATCTTTGTCATTTGGTAGTTTTATTATTATAGCAGATTAGACTACCTATCAACATTTAATGCATAAGAATAGGGGTGGCAGCTAGGGGGTAGTAGGCGGGACCTGTATCTATTTGGTAATTTTAGTATCGATTTTTGAAGTGCCATGCCAAAGTATCGATTGTTGAAAGTTGGCATCTTTTAGTATTTAAAATCATAATTGCTGTTAATTATTTGCAATCCTGATAATATTCACTACTTTAATGTGGAAGCAATGACCTACAATCTTGTCTACTGGAAATCACGCCCATACCTTTAGTATTGAATAGATTTACAAATTTACCTATTCTTTGGTAGATGAAAATCTGTCACGTCTTGCAAAACCAGCTAATTATGTTAACTTTAAGAGAGATAATTTGTTGTCTGCCTTCTGCAGGCGCCTAGGTGTTTCTTGTGACCACAAACTTTTATTGAAACATGTGGCGATGATAGTTGTCATGCATATTTTGAAAAATATTTTTCATAATTCTTCCGTTTAACCTTTATCCTTTTGCAGTTGTCATTGTGTTTCTATTATTCTTCTTCACCATACCCTTTAATGAGATCCTATAATTAAATGATGTTATTTTTAAATCCAGGCCCTAAATTTCTCAAATAATAAATATAATCCGCCAAAGGATCAAAGATGATGTCCATGTACAACATATAATTCTACGACAATTTTTTTATAACCATAAGCTGGGGGACTCCCCCCATAATAAAATAAAAAGGAAACAAAATATTTACAAGTAGGAACAAACACTTTTATTAATCCACAATACGATTGAGAAGCTCCAGTTAGTAGAAAAAATGAAGAACACCAATTGGATTTGGAAAAATAGAGAATTCGATTACTAAAACAAATAATTACAATGAGAATCTCTCAAACCCAAGGCTTCTCTCATAACTCTTTTCAGATCTAACATAACCTAGAAAATAACCTAAGTTCTCTTTATATACTAGAGAACTCAAAAATCATAAAAGAACGGATCTTGAGACAAAATAACGCCTGAGAATCCAAAATAACGTCAAAGTCATTCGAACGACTTTACGCCTAAATTGTCTAAACCCTAGAAACTTGCCAGCTTTGTTCGAACGAAAACACAACTCGTTCGAATGATATATTGCTTGGGCCAAATTTCTAGTGGGAAAAACTAAAGTCTTTCGAACGAAAATACAAGTCGTTCGAACGAAAAATGGCTCTGGGCCAAAATTCCAGTGGGATAGAATTTGGTCGTTCAAACGACTTTGATAATTTCTAAAATACCCTAGATCCTCCTAGATCATGACTCCCCTCTATAGAAGCCTTGATCTCCTGCTCAAGCTAGAACTAAAGATGTGGGAATGCGACGATGACAATTCCCTGTTGTACCACTTCAACTTACTCGGTAGCTTACCCATCCTCCCAACTCAGAACGATTTAATACTACCCCGTCTTGTAGTATGAACCTTCCTTTCTAAAATACCATCCTTCGGCAATAGATCTTCTCTTTCCATATATAAGTCATCAACTGACGATAGGTGAGTATCGATTGCAGAGTCTTCATCCAAAAGAGACGACTCAAACAACTTTAAATGTTCGGCATTAATTATCGAATACGTCTTCATGAAAGGCGGCAAATCCAACTGGAATGCATTGTCACCAATCTTCTTGAGTATCAAAAACGGACCATAACGGATAGGTTTGAGCTTCTTACCTTCCCCCTTAAGCCTTACCCAAATGCAACTAAACGAGGTTGCCCTCAAGAAAAGTATATTCAACCCGATGCTTATCGTGGCGAGCCTTATACTTCGTTTGAGTCTTCTTCAACTAAGCTTTAACCACCTCATGAACCTTGCTGATCATCTTAATGAAATGTTGAGCTTTAACCTGCTCCTCTTCCTCCTTTCCTGATACCGTCTTGTCGCCAAAACTAAATGCCAAATCAAAAGGGCTTTGCGGTATGTACCCCAAATAAACTTCAAAAGGAGACTTCAACGTGGAACCATGAATTGCCCGGTTAAACGTAAACTAAAGATAGGGTAAACTCTCATCCCAAGTCTTAGAATGCTTAGAATGAAATCCCCGTAATAAATGTACCAAAGTATGATTAACGACCTCTATTATCCCGTCTATCTGCGGATGAAAAGTAGTACTTATCTTTAACTTAGTATCCATCATCCCCCATAACGATCTCCAGAAATACCCCAAAAAGCGGTTATCCCTATCATAAATAATAGAAGAAGTGAGCCCAAAATACCTTCAGACATCTCTGAAAAATAATCGTGTTGCTCCTTCCCCTGTGACCGTCTTCTGACATGGAATAAGAACAATCGTCTTGCTGAATCGATCCACCACCACAAACAAATAGTCATTCTTACACCTGGTCATGGGCAAACCACCCATAAAATCCATTAAGATATTCTCCCAAGGTCGACTAGGAACTGGTAATGGTAAGTACAGTCTTATCTTCCTATTAGAAGGCTTCGATGTGTTGCATAGCACGCAACAACGAACCACACGGGCAACATTCACCTGCATCTTTGGCCAATTGATGTAACGCTTCAAATTTAAAAGAGTCTTCTCAACCCCAAAATGACCTGCCACCCAGGAACAATGTGCCTCTCGAATCCACTGTAAACGGTCTTTACCCTCAGGAATACATTGTAGACTGCCCCTGTAAATCAAACCGTCCTTCAGAACATACTCACACGTCTTGCCCTACAACAACTTCTCGTGAATCATACTGAGCTCCTTATCGTCGTCATACCCTGAAACGTACTCAGAAGGAATAATCGGTTGGATCTGCATAGCTACCAGCAAAGTATAAATAATTGGTAATGGGGGTCGAGATAATATATTAGCCATCTTGTTTTCCACTCCTTTCATATACTTGATCAATAAGGAAAATTGTTAAAGGTATGACATCCACTTCATATGATGAGCTTGCTGAAGCTTGGACTACGTAGATATGGACTGTAATGGTTTATGATCGGAATGTACCACAACGTCCTTCCCCAATAAGCAACTCTGCCAATGCTTCACTGATTGATATAAAATGTAAAACTCCTTATCGTAGGTAAGATAGTTGCGTACTGCTTCTGTAAACATCTCAGAATGGTAAGCAACCGGCTTCCCATCCTGTAAAAGGATTGCTCCCAAATTATAGTTTGACGCATTTGTCTTGATCTCAAAAGGCCGCTACAAATTGGGCAATATTAACACTGGTGCATCTGTAATCTTCTACTTCAGTAATAGAAAAGTCTTCTCATGGTGTTCTTCCCACACAAACTGTACCCCGGTCTTCGTCAAAGAATGTAACAGTGCGGCTATTTGTGAAAAATGTCAAATAAATTTTCGTAAGTACTGACAAGAACCCATAAAACTCCTCACTTCCATCACTGTGCAGGGTCTAGGCCAATTAGTAATGACCGAGACCTTTTCTGGATTGACCTTAAGCTCGCCGCCACCAACAATAAAACCCAAATTGACTAGCTCCCGATTCCCAAACTCATACTTCTTCTCGTTTAGAAAAAGCTATTGTGATCGCAATACGCTCAACATTTTGCGTGAATGCCCAAGGTGCTCCTCTCATGTACGACTATATATTAAGATATCATCCAAATAAGCAATCACAAAATTATCAATAAACGTATGAAGTACCTCATTTATTAGCCGCATCAACGTCGCCGGTACATTGCATAATCCAAAAAGAATCAGCAACCACATAAATAAGCCATGTTTAGTCTTGAATGCTATCGTCCAAGTATCCGCCTCCCAGATTCAAACTTGATGGTAACCCGATTTAAGATTTAACTTGGTGAAAAACTGAACCGTCTGTATCTCATCTAAAAGCTTGTCAATCCGTGGAAGCGGATAACAATTCTTCACCGTGATCTTGTTCAACGCCCTACAATCCACACAGATCCTCCAAGATCCATCCTTCTTTGGTACCAGTAATACCGGTGAACCACAAGGTGAACAACTTGGATTAATAACTCCTTGCTCCAAATGTTCATGTACTTGTTTCTTGATCTTATCAGACTCTATAACAGAAGTTCGATATAACCCAATATTGGGTAGTGGCCTACCATTCACCAAGGTGATATCATGCTCCACATTCCTCTTTCGCGACATCTCCTCTATACCTAGAAACAAGTCTTCATACACCTCTTGTAACTCCCCTATATCGATTTGTTGCTTAGGAGACATTGCCAAAGTAGACAAAACCGTAGCCGACGGACCCTCTTGAACCGGATGCACCAACAACAATACAAATTTGCCACTCGTATTAACCAACCTCTTTAGCTAAGTCGCCATTACCAAATTACTGGTAGTGATATGTTCCCTGTACGCATTAATATGAAACTCTGTTCCATCCTTCACCAAACGATACTTGCGATCTCGACGGTAAAGGATTGCATCTCAGTCTAAAGATAAGGGCTACCCAAGATGACTTGACACACGTCCAACGGAACCACCTCACATGTCACTTCGTCAATAATCTTCTTACTAATCGCAAACTTAAACATACACTACTTAGTGATCTTCAACTCCGCGCCTTTCTAAATCTATCCCAAACCATACGACTTAGGATGAGCCACAATAGTCAAACCCATCTTCTTCACCACAGCCTCAGAAATTAAATTTTTCTAACTACCCGGATCAATGATGGCCTCGACTAAGCTCTGCTTCACCTGAATGCTGACATAGAAAAACTCTTCCCGACTAATCTCGTTGATAGCTAGAGCTTGCTTGAATATTAAAGTAAGCTTAGGATTTGGCTTATCTAAATCTGGAAGATCCATAATCGCTACGGCTAATGCACGTTTATCTTTCTTGCCCTTCTCCATCTTCGGCCGAAGCTCTGGGTGAAGTTTCCAACATCTATCTTAATTGTGCCCATTAGCCTTGTAATGACTACAGATAGTCCCCTTGAATAAAGACCCCTCTCATTTGGACTCCCCTTTCTGATCAAACTTTTAATTAGCCTTGTACCCCGGCTTATTCTTATCGTCTTTCTTGTTGCTCTTCAAGTACTTGCTTTCAATGGCAATTTCTTTAATGGTAGCATCCTCGATATTTGGCACATTGAAGAGCTTTAATTATCTTCGAATGGACTCCGACAAACCCCCCGTATTCTTCATGAACACATCGTACTCTTCCACATCAATATCCAAATCCAATGCTTGGTTATAAAACTCTGTAGTGAATTGTTGCACGGATTGCCTAAACCTTTGGCGTAAGTTGTACCATTTGTACCATTGCTCTTGTTCATACCCAATTGGATATAATTGCTTCTTCACCAAAACCTTAAATTCCTTCCAACTCAGATTTCTGACATCATGTCATTTTCGATAGGATTTTCCCCACGTGAGTAACTTGTGAATTTCAAAGTAGAGAAGCAATTCTTCTGAGTGTTGGAATATTCATCAATGGAAAAATAGGTCTTTAACCTATCTAACCAATTATCCAATTTCTCGGCATCGTACAACCATCAAAAACCGAAATCTCAATCTTAAAGCCAAGATAAAGATTACACATAAGATTCATTAACTTACCAAACCTTGGGTGCTTCTTGACGGATTTGGCATTACTAGAATCACTAGCTATCCTCGCATTATCCTCGTCTCCATCCACCGCTGAAACCCCTTTCTTCTTCGAGTGGCCTCACCATTTTGCCAAAACAGAACCCAACGCGAGGTTTGTGAGACACAATTGTTCTACTAACTCCCCTACAGTAAAAGTTAGGTCGGAAACTGTCATTTTCAAAGTCGTGAGTTGATCGTTGGAATCGCCCATCTCCATATCGTCCTTCTTTTTCGAATTAGGTTTACGATGGATCTTTAACGGACTCACTAGCTTCTTCTTTGTTTGCTTGAGACGGTCACGTGTAGAGACCAAAAACCACAATCAACCCCCTGAGAATCACAACTGGAAAACTGATACCACTTAATCCGCAATACGATTGAGAAGCTTCCGTTAGTAGAAAAAACAAAGAACACCAATTAAATTTAGAAAAATAGAGAATTCGATTACTAAAACAAGTAATTACAATGAGAATCTCTCAAACCCTAGGCTTCTCTCAGAACTCTTTTCAGATCCAACATAACCTAAAAAATAACCTAAGTTCCCTTTATATACTAGGGAACTAAAATATAATAAAAGAACAGATCTCGAGGCAAAAGAATGCCTGAGAATCTAAAATAATGTCAAAGTCGTTCGAACGAACTAGGGAGCCATTCGAGCAATTTTACGCCTAATTGGTCTAAACCATAGAAACTTGCTAGTTTCGTTCGAGCGAAAGCACAACTCGTTCGAACGAAATATTGCTTGGGCCAAATTTCCAGTGGGAAAAACTAAAGTCGTTCGAACGAAAAATGGCTCTAGGCCAAAATTCCAATGGGATGAAATTTGGTTGTTCGAACGACTTTGACAATTTTCCATAATACCCTTGATTCTCCTGGATTATTTATCATACATGTAAGAGAAGAAAGGGTTGAACACCAAGATAAAATAATACAAAGGTATTTTCAACTATCCCAAAAAAGGATTAGTTCAATTGAGAAAAAATCTTAGCTAAAAGCAGCAAAAATGCAGAAAAAACTAGCAGAGCCATCCACCGTCCATCAAAGGTAAGTAAGAACAAAGCTAGCATAACGTAGCAACACCCAAACAAAGAAAGAACCTTTGCATCAAAGGCTATCTCCAAGGAAAAATAAACAAGCCAACACCATTTGATATACCAGTTCAGCCTGCATCATTTGAAATTTACCCCCACTCACAAAAATACCTTTTCATTAAAGAAGTAAAACTTTCCCCCATGCTAGTGTTAAACTGAGTACAACACCAAGAATCTCAGACATCAATAACACATAACACTTCTTCAACAAAGCAACTAATAACCTCCATGTTGTAACTCATGATCTTATATGTTACGCCTTTCAAATTTGCATTACCGTAAGAGTCCTCCAAGGGTCTAGAGGCCTTAGATAATGACTTTCATGCAATATATCCTTCTATTTTCATTATCAACAATCAAGATATATAAAGGAGATAAATCTTCATGAGACATTTTAAGAAAGCCAAACACATTCAAAAAGTTAGCAAGGTGATTAGCCACTCTAAAGTGTGAACAATCTCAAATAACTTAAATTTCCTTATGGAGTTGATGATAGATTTAATGAGAAATCTAGCTTCTGAGGAAGGGGAACAAATTGTTTTGGCAATGGCAATGGCAGTAGTAAAGTCAAATCTGACTGTGATTTTCTTTATTCCCTTTTTAAAGGTCATCTTAAGCCTACTGTCTAAAACCTTTCAACTCCATGATGGTGATATACAACTTTATGGCGAGACCAATGCATGTTGTAATAACCACTCCACTTCCAAGCCTCAGCACTGCTCCATACCCTCTTGTAATGGTATGTTTTCCAGAAGGAGAATCTTTGTCAATACTTATTCGTAAAGAGAATGCAATAAAGACTTAGATAAATAAGATTTTACCTGGAAAACTTAGTAAAAGCTTAGAAAAACCACGACCTCGGGGAGGATTTTGATGTAGAATCTAGTAAGATGCTAATTATTTATAAGTTTTTAGAGTAATAGTAGGGCTAAGAGGCAAAGGATGATTACATTACGTATTCTTGGATTCTGAATCATCTATTATCTGTCTGTATTTATAGTAAATACAGACAGTTTGCAAAAAAAGAAAGAAACAGTCTCCTATTCTGGGGGGAGTGGGCAAACTTCATGGATCTCTAACATCTCTTTTCTTAACCAGGCACAATGGCTACTTTTAGTAGGTTGAGGACTAAAGATATCTTATCAAATAATATCTGCCTTCGATCATGAACGGCTTTCTTCAACTACGTTTTGCTGGCTTACGCTTGTCAAATCAGGGGAATATGCTACTACAATCGCCTCATTCTCGACATAAGTATTTGTGGTTTCGTCGAGAAGAAATTGGAAGCTGAAGAGGTTACCGAATTTTATCACGAGTCGTCATTGCCATTTTTGAGGTCAAAGTAAACTGTATCTGGTCGGATCATTCCCGGGGAGCAATTAATACAGTACAATAAACCTGGTAGACTGAAGTTGGGTATAAATAAGCGGTATAAGGAAGGTGTTATGGTTTTGGCTCGTAAGGATACCGCCCCAAGTGTGGCAGAATATGTCACCGGAGGATGAAGATGGTGAGGATTTTGAGGTAAAGTGTTTTCTCATACTAGGCCTTGGGAATGTTTCCTTTGATCCTGTCATGGTATGGAGGGTGAGAGAAGGTATTGTCAGAGGATGTTTGTATCTGTTAGAACCATATTGGTTACGATACGGTGCTAAAGCTACTGGATAGTATCATTTCGGGGGAGAATGGATAATTGTTCATGGTGAAGACAAGGATTTGAACCTTAGATGGGCGTCCAGGGATCTTGCCGAACGTAGGAGGCTTCTTGCAATTTTTTTCTACCTTTTATCTATAGAAGTATATCTTAGAAGTTCAGTGACTTGAGATTTATTGAGCTTTTTAGGATTGTTACTCTTAATGCCAGAAATAATCCCAGATTTTGGTGAAAGAGGCTTTAATGTCAGATTCTGGTAAAAAGAAAATACAGAGTAATTAGTCCTGCAAGTCGAATGTAAAGATAGTAGTGTTGTTTGATGTAATGTAATCGAATAATATAGTTATTGAATGTAATATGTAGCAGTTTGTTTATCAAATAAAAAACTTTTCTTTAACTTTTTCTTGTGCTTGTTTATGTTGTTGTCGACTATATATGTTTATATATTTATATCATTGAAGTCAACTGTGAGTAAGTGAGTACGGGAAAGTATGAACGACTCGAGGTATAGTTGGTCGAGTGGGTCCAGGAATGGATTTTGAGGTTGATTGAGGTGATTGTTAAAATTTTATAGTTCTGAGGTGAATTAAAAGTTGGTTGTTTGACTTTGACTATGGAGTGTTATAAATATCCCCTATTATTCGTGTGAGAGTCATTGTGGTTTGAAGAAATGGTAAAGACGAGATCGCAGGTGTGTAATGAGGTATATAGTCGTGTGCAAGCGAAGTATTAGGAAATATATGGCAAGTATATCAGACTCCTATGGAATTTGGATATTCACTTGGAGGATCCTGTGGAACCTGATTATGATGGTATGAGTGAGGTAGAGGCCAAGGATGCTAAGGAGGAATTTATGTTTTCTTGCCAAATGCAATATTGGATTCCTCCTGAGCGTGTGGCTTACATGTAGACTCGCGCAAAGAAATTGGTGAAGAGAGAAGATGATTTGCAGCAGGGGGTTTGTAATTGTGTTTTTTTGAAATAAATAAATATATATATATATATATGTAAAGGTCGTGTTTGTCGTTGAAATGAAATGTATAATTAAATTTGATGCGAGTGTGTAGTTGTCGATATTACAACGTGGAATATTTGGTCCTTGTTGAATGAATTTTGAGTTGGGAAACGCTGGAATGATAGAATGACTAATACTATTCGACTGTGAATAAAGTTAAATTTCTTTGTCCTGTCGAATGTGTGCCTGAAATATAGGGGTTTATAAAGTAAATATAAATTAGAAATTAGGGGGGGTGAGGTTAAATAATTATGGCAAGGTGTATTCCTTTGGGTGAAATTTTAGAGTATAAAGAAAATGACGTGTAGTATCTGTACGAGAAAATAGGCTATGCACTACTGAAGACGAATGTCTCAGAGGAAGTGCTTCGAGATATGGAAGGTTTGGAGGTATAGTGTAGAAGTTTATTGGCGTTGAGAAGGCGTAGTGTCAAAGACTTCAAGAAGAGACGTGTAAGGCATTATGTTCGAGTACTCGAACGGTCACGAGGTGGGATGGTGAACAGTCGCGTGGAATCTATAAATAGTTCTAGGGTTGGCGACTGTTCATATTTTACAAACTCCGAAAAAAGGCTGTCCAGTGTAAATTCATTATGCTCGTCATTTAGATCGTTGCCAACAATTGGGAGGGAGGAGATTGTCGTGTTGATTGAAAGAGCAAAGCGGGCTAAAGAGAGGGATACAGAGGCAACAATGTTACAAGGGTAGTAACTGCGATTATCTTACTTACATTTTTTGCTTGATGTCATTGTAAGTGTGGTTGTATAGATAGATGTAGTGTAATTGTAAAAGGGAATTATTTATGGTAAGGAGGAGAATTTTTGGTGACAATCGGGGTTAGGGTTTTGTTACAAAGGTTGGTTAACGGATGTGAACGGTGTCTCTGTTATGGTAATGGAGATGCAGTGGTTAATAAAGGGTATTTGATGTGAGATGTGTTTATAATTGGTGGTGAGGGGTGGAGAGAGAATTATTTGTGGCGCGGTGGGGATGTCGTGATCGTAGGGGATCAATTAGGATTTAATGTAAAAGTAGGTTAGATATTACCAGAATTTTCGCCAGTAACGGTGATATTCATTTTTGGAATATTAGTGGTTTTGGCGGGAAATCGTTTTAAGTTCCTTCGAGAACTGCCGCTAACCTAAAAGTGGGACAAGCTCAAATTTAATGAATTATCGATGTTTATAATTTGAATAATAAAAAATCATCGAGAACTGAATGTATGCAGTAAACGATGTACATGATATAAGAAAGAAGTTATATAAGTATATCAAGAGCTGCATTATGAAATTGAACTGTAAATATTATAGCAGATAGTAATTGAGAATGATGTGTTGGAGAGTAATCTCGACAACTATATGAAGATGAATATATGAACTTATGAGCATATATATGTATAAGATATGATAGATACTAACTTTATAAAAAAATATAGAATCTTATTTACAGGTTCTTTAAAATGGCTGAACCAATTCAAAATGATGAGAAAGATATATACGCAAATCTTGAAGACGTAGTGTCCCTGATGATTAACGTAAGGACATGTGCACAATAGTTGGGAGGGAAATATAGGGTAGGGTTGAGTACTGCAGATATAGGTAGTGTAGAACAGTTTAGGGTGGCACCTAGGGTTATCAAACTATTTGATGAAGAGGCTACCAAGACAGATATGGATCTCAATCCCCAGGCTAGTGATCAAGAAGATAGTGGGGTTGGGGAAGAAGATGTGGAGGAAGGTGAGGAGGCATATTATGGAGAGGGTCCAGAGACCAAAGAAATATTAAGTTTTAAGAAGTATGGTATTCTTGGGGATATAAGGTTAGAGGAGTTTCAGTATGAAATGATTGACCAAGAAATACCTTTGAATGGTATTCTGGTACATCGGGAACAAATTAAGACAGGGTTAAAACTTCCCCTTAAAGCTGACCAAAAAAGGTTAATGAACTTTTTTGATGTGGCATCAGGTCAATTTAATATGAATGTATATGATTTTTTTAAGGTATGTGGGGAAATAAATGGTTAACTTAGGGCCAAGGGGGAGGAGTTAATAACTGTCGATGATTTGTGTGTATACTACACGCTCAAGACGAACCTTTAGAAAGTAGGTTATTAGTACTTGGCAAGGTTTTTTAAGAGGCCGATGTTCTATGACATGGTATCAACTGGGGGGCGATACACCGATGAACGCTTACTTGTCTCTGGGAACTATGAGTTCGACAAGAAAGACCCCGGGGAGCCCCTAAAGAGAAAGACTTTTTACTTAGGTCTGTGGTTATGTAATTTGAATTGTCAATGTTCAAAGTGTTGAATGTGATGGTAATTGTTTTTAACTGTCTTTGTATGTTTGCAGCTTGTAGTGATATGTTTTTCGGGAGGAAAACCTTTGCCAATACTTATTCGTAAGGATTATGTAATAAAGAGTTAACAACCAAGATTTTACATGGAAAACTCAGTCGAAACTGAGAAAAACCACGACCTTGAGGAGGATTTGATGTAAAATCTAATAGATGCTAGTTATTACAGATTTTCAGAGTATTGCTAGTGTTTAGGATAAAGAAATGTAAGATATGCGGTCTCTTTGAACCTATTCTCTGCCTGTATTTATAGTATATATAGGCAGTTTACAAAAAGAAAGGAAGAGTCTCCTATTCTGGGGGTAGTGGGTGAACTTTGCGGATCTCTAACAGTTCTCTCTTGACCGGGCTATAACGACTACTTTTGGTAAGTCAAGGACTCACGGAATCTTCTAGAATGTTAAGCTATCTTCGACTACAGAATGTTAAGTTACCTTCGACTATAGAATGTTGAACTGCCTTCGACTACAGAGTGCTAAGCTGTCTCTTGTCGAATTTGGGGAATATGATACTACAATTGCCCTATTCTCGACAGAAGTACTTGTAGTTGTGTCGAGAAGAAAACTAGAATCTGAAGAGGGTGTCGAATATTCTCAGAAGTCAACATATGTCATTACCGAGGTCAAGGTGATCTGTATGTGGTCAAGTTGGTTTCGAGGCATAATTAATGTTGTTCATTGAATATTGAGTAAGGATGCTGGGTATAAACAGGTGGTTAATGGAAGGTGGGTGATATTTTTGTGGAATGAGGTTTCCCCAAGTATGGTTTGTTATTGGGTCTGGGGTTGAAGACGATAAGTGTTCCAACCAAAATTGGCGTAAACCGAGAGACGTAAAATCGTTTTATGATTGGAACAGATCAGTGGGGTGTGAACAAAGATCAAACAGAGATGAGATGCGTCTGTTAGAAATAGTGGTATCATTATACGGTTACGAAGGTAATGTATGGAGTCAGTTGGGGGGTGAATGAGGAACTATCATTACTGGTGATGAAGATATAAAGCTTGGATGGGCGTCCAGAGATCTTGCCGAACGTGTGGCTGTTCTTGCAATTTTTTGTTGCTATTTTCCTGTTGAAGCGTCTCTTTAGAAGTTCAGTGACTTGAGAGTCATTGAGCTTCGAGGACTAGAAAGAGGCTTTAATGTCCGATTCTGGCGAAAAGAAGGCAACGCAAATATTAACATGTCGAAGGATATTAGTAACAATAGATAGATTGTAATGGAAGAAAAATTAAGTATTTAGAAATGAATGTACTTGAAAGAGATAGATGTTGAATGTGATTTTTGAGAATATAATCGAATGAAAGAGATATCGAATGTAAGAAAGAAGTTTATGAAATAAATAAATATGTGTTTATGGAGTTGTTTTTGCTTTTGTGTATGTTATCGAATATTAAATATGATTAAAAAATTATGATTCAATCTTGTCGATAATTGTTTTATTTGTAAAGTCGAAGGTATTAGAATGTGTGGAGCCAATAACAGATTTCGAAGTTGATTGATTTGACTATGACTGTGTAGAGTTTCAAAGCATAATAAATGTAGGGGAATTTGGTATTGTCTGGAAGTTGTATTAGTAGATGTTATTATTTGCAGATGGATGTATTCATCTAAAATGGTGAAGACGAGAGATCAATCCCGTGATGGGGTGGGTCGACGTGTGTAGGCAATATATTGGGTGTTGTTCAACCGATATTTTGGTTCGCGGGGAATGGAATAATATTTTGATGATCCTGAAGAACTGGATTATGAAGGGATGAGTGAGACAGAGGCGAAGGAGGCTGAGGAGGAATTTGAGTTTCGTGTAAAACTACAGTTTTGGCATCCTCTTGAACATTGTGGTAGCATGTGGACTTGAGAAAAGTTGTTGGTTAAGAGGGAAGATGAAGCGGCAGTGAGGGGTTCATGAAGAGTAAATGCTCGAGACGTAGGTGCGTTGTACTGGTAAATGTTTGGTAAAATGTTATGTAAGAAAAAAATTCAGTATGTTGAAAGGAACGTTTATTTATCGAATGTAAAATGTACGTGACAAACTTTGGGAAATAAAGATTGTACTTAAACGAATGTTATTAAATAAAATGATAGGCAACTGATGTCAAATATAATCCCATAAGTATAGGAATTGGTAGGATAGTATGACTAGTGGAACTTATATGCAAAATGAATATGGCGAGATGTTTTTCATTAGGTGATGGTATGAAGTATAAGGAAAATGATGTAAATCAGCTATTGGAAAAGATTGAGTATGCACTGATAGATAGAATGTGTTTGTAGATATTCTTCGAGAATTAGATGGATTGAAGTACGAATATAGAGGTTTATTAATAGGGAGAATATTAAGAGTCAAAACAATCGAGAATTAAATGTATGAGGCGTTATATTTGAGGAACTGGACATTCACCAAGTGGTGCGATGAACAGTCATGTGGAGTCTAAAAATATGTCAGAGGTAGGCGACTGTTTAGATCATTTGCAAACTAAAAAGATATTGAGGGAGATAACTGTTGTTGCTCATTACTGAAGTAGTTAGATACGATTGGTAAGGAGGAGATTTGTGCGTTGATCGAAAGGGTGAAGCGAGCAAAAGAGAGGGATACAGAAGTTGCACAGAAACAAGGTTAGTGATTCTCCTAAATTGTTTCGTAAGTTGATGCATTGGTTATAGATTAATAGATAATGAGTAATGAATTGGAAATGAATGAGATATGTCCATGGAGAGGAAAGTAAATTGTTCGTAGGTCCGTGAATTAGATATTTTGAAATTCTTGGTGAGGGTGATTCTGAGTTACGTATTTCGTAAATGGAAGGAGATAATTGGATAAGAGGGGAAGTAAAAGGGATTGGGGAAGGGCGCTGTAATTACGATGCAGTTGGAGGAGATTGTCGTATGGGAGTGAAATATGCGGAGAGAGTTAGGATGTTGCGGTTATCGCCGGATTTTGCGCCAGATAATGGGAATTCGTAAAATGGAAATAACTATTTTTGGTAGAAAAGTTTAAAACATCTTCGAGAAGCTATTGAAATTCCTATAATGTCGACAAGAAAATATAAATTAACGAGTTATCGAGGTTGCTTATTAAACTTAGAATAACCATCGAGAACTGAACAGATGTCTTTTGAATGAAAAAATACTAAGATGAATTAATTGATATGAATTAGACCGTGAACTGTGTATAAGTATAAATGTAAATGATAGTAGTAGATTGTAAATTGAATGAGGTGTTGGAGAGTTATTTCAACAACGATATCTTGATGAATATATGAACTTATGAATATATATATATATGTATCACATATGAAAAATTCTAACTGTGTTAAAATATGGAATCTGATTTACAGGTTCTTATAATGGCTGAACCCAATTTAAATGATGATAAATATATATTTACGAGTCTCAAAGATGTAGTGCCTTTGATGATCGATGCGAGAACGTGTGTGCAACAATTAGGGGGGTGGAATACAAGGTAGGTTCAAGCAGTACAGACACAGGGGGTAGGGAACAGTTTAAGGTAGTGCCTAGTGTACATAAAGTTTCTGAGGAAGAAGTGATTGAGACTGGTGTAGATCATGACCCTCAGGTGAGTGATCGAGAAGGGAGTGGGGATGGGGAAGAAGATGTGGAAGAGGACGAAGAAGCATGTTATGGGGAGGGTTTAAAGACTAAATAAATATTAAGATTTAAAAAGAAATATGGTATTCCTGGGGATGTGAGATTAGAGAAGTATCAATACGAAATGATCGACCAGAATATACCCTTAGATGGTATTTTGGTTCATCGAGAACAGATAAAGGAAGGGCTAAAGTTACCCCTTAGGGCGGATCAGAAAAAGTTAATAAATTTCTTTGATATAGCCCCATGTCAATTCAATCTAAATGTATATGACCTGTTTAGGGTATGTGGTACAAAAAATGGTGGACTTAATGCCAGAGGGGAGGAAGAAACAACTATAGATGATTTGTGTGTGTACTACATGATGAAAATAAACCCGAAGTTAAAAGGGTATCGTTATTTGGTGAGGTTCTTGAAGAGGCTGATGTTTTATGATATGGTGGAAACTGGAGGTTGATATACCGAAGAACGTTTACTAGTGTCTGAAAATTATGAGTTCGGTCCAAAAGACCCGGGGGAGCCGCTTAAAAGAAAATGGTTTCATCTAGGTCTGTGATTAGGTAACTTAAATGTTTAAGTTTGATGTATTTTTGGGTTAGATGTATTTTGTGTAAAGATGTATTTTTTTCTCTGTATTGCAGCATTGAAGGAGATCAGGAAGATAACTGGAGTAAACGAGAAGTTGTATAAGATAAAAGAAGGATTCTTTGGCAGGATCGATAACTTGGCAACAGATCAAGATCAGTTAATTGCAATCATTCAAGAAGCAGGGCAGAAAAGGTCAAAAAATAAAGGTGCTGAAGTGTCAATTATTGGGGCGAAAATGTCGGCGAAGAACAAAAGAGTTGCAGATGCAAGTTTGCCTTTGAACAATCCTTCGTTGAGAAGGTACAACACAGATACAGAGATCGATGCGATGCTGCGGGAGTCGTTGGGCAAAAACAAGAGGAAAAGGAAAGTAAATGCTGAAATACCTCCGTCGTTGAACCTGAAGAGGGCTACTCGACAATCATCTTCTGAAGGTGTCGAAGGTACTGACAAACCCGCTGTTGTGGTGAGTGGGTTACCTCTACGAAGTTCGAGCAGTACGGTTCCCAAGAAGACGGCTGGTGGGACTGCGAAGAAGAAATTAGGGAAGGAGTTTGATGCGGAGATGGTGAAGACTATGGAGTCTTTTTCTGTGGGGGCGAATGTGTTGAAGAAAGATATGGAGGACTGCATGGTGGGGATTGATAGCTTGGATATCTTTTTAGGCGAGGCACAAAGTAACTTGGCGATGGTGAGAAATTTTAAAGCTTATGCTCGAATGAAAAGTTTGGCAAGTCAAACAAATACTCATTATATGACTTTCATGCAGATTAAGATGGTTATGAGTGAAGCAATGGGTCGTGTGGAGGGTAGTGGTAATTTGGCAAACCGGTTAGTCGCTTACAAAAATATTGAGAAAGAATTAACTGCGGAGAATGCCAAGCTGAATGCGACTCTAAATAGGTATAAATTGGAATCAAGCAAGGCGAAGGAGGCTGCATTGGCTGAGGCGAAAAAAGTGTTGAAGAAAGAAAAGCAAGTAGCCTTGGCAGTGCAGAAAGATCGATGGAGCAAGAGCAGAAGAAACTGCCCGATGAATTGAAAGATTGGATGAATGAAGAAAAGCTGCAAAAATGCCATGAAGTAAGGATACATTTTAAGGAGCAGTTCGATATGTCTGAAGAGAGAAAGAAATATTACAAAGGAGTTGTGAAGGCTGGTGGGCTGCCATGTGATGATAGTTTAGATAATAAAGTACCCCAGACTCTGAATGTGCGTGGAGGAACTGAAGTTGTCGATAATGAAAAAATGATGGAGGCCGAAGGTCATCTTCCTGGGGATGTAGCAGATGTACAAGTGCCCGAAGGCTCCTTAAATGAGGAAAAATCTCCTTCGGAAATGTTAAATCTGGAGTAATGAATGTGGTTTAATGAAAGTCTGTAACAAATGGTCAGTGGGACTGAAAACATTTGAATTTTGTGTGTGCGAATGATGTTTTTGTTTGTTTAATGTTTTTGATGTGATAAAGTTATATTAGATTCGAGCATATAAGTAAATATTACTTGTGTGCTTGAAATGTGAAAGATGGCCAATAAATGGCAAGTAAGGAGTACCATATGTTTATCAGAAGATAAGTATCTTGATTTAGATTTGTAAAAGAACAAGAGCTCATTAGAGATTGGTCGATAAGTAAAGAGTGCGATGTAAATGTCCTTTAATTAGATAGTGGTTGCGTGAAGTCAAGATAGTTTTTAGGATACTTGTGTAAGCAAAGATCTTAATACAAATCAGGATAGTAAGGAATTATTTTGTCTCTGGCATACTCGGTAAGTATTGATTAAGAGAAAATGATGTAGTAAAGAGATCGTTTGTCAAATATATACTTGAGAAGTATAGATCAAGAACAAATCGATGTAGAAAGAGATCGATTGTCAGATGGATACTTGAAAAGTATAGATCGAGAACAAATCAAAGTAGAAAGAGATCGATTGTCTGATAGATACTTGAAAAGTATAGATCAATGAAAAATTGAAGTAGAAAGAAATTGATTGTCAGATAGATACCTGAAAAGTATAGATCGGGGATCAATCGAAGTAGAAAGAGATCGTTTCTCAGAAAGATACTTTTAAAAAGTATATATCGAGGACAAATCGAAGTTGAAAGAGATCGTTTCTCAGGTAGATAATTTTAAAAAGCATAGATCGAGTACAAATCGAAGTAGTAAAGAAGATAATGTATAACAAATTGTTTATTTGATTCAAAGTAAAAGATTATAGGGCATCATCTGTAGAAGAGTTTAAGTTGATCCAATGTTTTTCTGCGTTCATCCCTTTCCATTTGTAGAGCTTGAGCGTGGACACACTGATCCTCCAGTCTCAGATTTTTTTATGAGGCCATTTATTTTTGAAGTTCAAGAACTGCACCGTGTAGATCAATAGCTCCTAGAATGTCTTGATCTCTTACGGTACTAGAATGACTTCTCAAGTTTATGTTTGTCATCGGATGGTGTTCAGATTGGAAATGGTAGAAAAAAGCGTGGTATTCCCACAGATGGCGCCAATTGTAGTGATGTGTTTTCCGAGAGGAAAACCTTCGCCAAAACTTATCGTAAGGATTGTGTAATAACGAGTTAACAACTAAGATTTTACGTGGAAAACTCAGTAAAAACTGAGAAAAACCACGACCTCGAGGAGGATCGGATATAAAATCTAGTAGATTCAAGTTATTACAGATTTTCAGAGTGTTGCTAGTATTTAGGATAATGAAATGTAAGATATGCGGTCTCTTTGAACCTATTCTCTGCCTGTATTTATAGTATATATAGGCAGTTTACAAAAAGAAAGGAAGAGTCTCATATTCCGGGGGTAGTGGGTAAACTTTGTAGATCTCTAATAATTCCCTCTTGACCAGACTGCAACGACTACTTTTGGTAAGTCGAGGACTCACAGAATCTTCCAGAATGTTAAGCTGTCTTTGACAATAGAATTTTGAGCTATCTTCAACTATTAAATGTTGAACTGTCTTCGACTACAGAGTGCTGAGCTGTCTCCTGTCGAATCTGGGGAATATAATATTACACAGCTTTAAAAGAGGTCGACAGGAATTCAAAACTAAAGGAAGAGCTGTATAAGATTAGAAGAAATTTCTTTGATAAGATCGATAACCTGGTCATCGACCAAGATCGCGTGGGTACTTTATTTTAAGAAGATGGTTTAAGGAGGTTAAGGGATAAAGGTACTGAAGTAGCTGCTATTGACAGGAAGATGTCAGCGAAGAACAAGAGGGCTGCAAAGTCTAGTTTTCCACTGGACAATCCTTCCTTGGCCGGGTATAATACTGATACAGAGATAGATGCCATGTTTGGAGAATCTTTGGGAAAGAACGGGAAGAAAAGGGTTGCGAGCTCTTATGTCCTCCCACTGCTTTCTCACAAGAGGATTACTCGACAATCGACAATGGATGAGGTGGCTGGTACCATCAAACCAGTTGATGTGGGGGATGGGCATCCTCCACGGGGCGTGGGGATTGGGCTCCCGAAGAAGAGAGGCAGTGGTGAGACGTTGAAGAAAAAATACTTCAAAGAATCGGATGCCAAAGTGCCAAGACCATGAAGTCGTACACGTCTGGGATGGACAAGCTGAAGAAGGAGCTAGAGGATTTTTTGGTAGGTATTGAGAGTTTGAATACGTTTCTCTGTGAGGGGTCTGCGAAATATGTTGAAGGTGAGAAATTTTACTATTTTGCTTCATTTGAAAAAATTGGTAGGTCACTCGAATACTCAATATATGACTTTGTTGCAGATAAAGAAGTTGGTGACTATCGCCATAGGCCGTATTGTTGGCAGTGGTGAGCTGGCAAATCAGCTTGTAGCGTATAAAAATATAGAAAATGATTTGATCGAGGAGAAGAAAGGGTTAAATGAAACATTGAATACTTATAAGCTGGAGGCAAAAAAGTCGAGGGATGTTACGCTTCGTGAAGCGAAGAAAGTGGCGGTAAAAGAAAAAATGGATGCTCTGGCGTTGCAAAAAGCAAACTTTGAAAAGGATGTAAGGGAATAAGTTGTTGATGTACTGAAGGCAATAGAGCTAGAGCAGGGCAAGCTTCTTGATGAGGTTAGGGCTCAGATGAATACAAAGAAGTTAGAAAAATGTAGAGAAGTGAGGGCCCATTTTGCTGGGCAGTACAAGGAGTTGGAGATTAGATAAAATGTTCTCAAAGGGTTGGTGAAGAGTGGTGGTATTGTCTTTGATAATAGCTCAGAAGACGACGTCCCGGATACGCCCGAAGTTCGCGGGGAGACTGAAGTTATCGAAGATGAGGTGATGATGGAAGTTGATGGTGCTCGTCATGGGGAGCTAGGAGATGCGGATGTACTCGAAGGTGCTTTGAATGTGAATGAAGCAGAATTTCCCCCTGTAGTGTAAAAGTTTTGTGTAAGCAGTATTACTTTTGTGGAGGTATGTAAAAATGGTCGTTGGGACCAAAACAATTTTAATCTTGTGGTATGCAATGAATTTTGGTCTTTCGGAAAAAAATTATTGTCAAAAATTACTGTATATATTTTGTAAATAATGTTAAGTAGTAGATTCGACAAAGTGGTATTGTCGAATGTGACTGTAAACTGTAATAAATAACTAAGGAACACTTGTGTGCGTGATATGTGAAAGATTGCCATGAAATGGCAAGTACTGAGAATGAGTACCAGATGTGTATCCTTAGATGGGTATCTGGATGTAGATTTGAGAAGAACAAGAGCTCTGTTAGAGGTTGTTCGATAAGTTAGAAATACGAAGTAGAATATCCTGTAGTTGGATAGTGTTCGCGTAAAATTGAATGATAGTCTAGATACGTATTTGTCAAGTTTTGATCGAGACCGAATCAAAATAGTAAAGATTTTGTTTGTCTGATACATACTTGACAAGTATGGATTGAGATCAAATCAAATAGTAAGGATGATTGTTTGTCTGATGTATACTTGTCAAGTATGGATCGAAATCAAATCAAAATAGTAAGGATGATTGTTTGTCTGATGCATACTTGTCAAGTATGAATCGAGATCAAATCAAAAATAGTAAGAATTTTGTTTTGTCTGATGCATACTTGTCAAGTATGGATCGAGATCAAATAAAAAATAGTAAGGATTTTATTTGTCGGATGTATACTTGTCAAGTATGGATCGAGATCAAATAAAAAATAGTAAGGATATTGTTTGTTTGATGCATACTTGTCAAGTATGGATCGAGATCAAATAAAAAATAGTAAGGATTTTGTTTGTCTGATGCATACTCTTCAAGTATGGATCGAGATCAAATCAAAAATAGTAAGGATTAAACTGATAACTAAAGTTGTTTATTTAAATCGATGAAAATAGTTACAGTGTATTATCTGTAAAACAGTTTCAGTTGGGCAGTATTCCATGAATAATCGAGTTGTATTTTATCTTCAGTCATTAGCCAATAAGTTATGCTATCAGTTTTGTTGCTGACAATATAGGGTCCTTCCCAGTTTTTTTAATAATTTTTCAAAATTTTTAGGCCGAGTACTATCTTGGATCTGTCGTAGGACAAGGTCTCCAATACCAAATTTCCGTTTTCAAACTTTATGTTGTATGTTTTTTTCAATGTGTCATATTATCGTCCCAAATTTGTAATGGCTTTGTCGCGGGTTTCCACTATCCAATTAAGGTTACAAAGTAGACTGAGTACATTTTCTTCATCTAGAATTTTTTGTCGGGTACTTGGTAGATCGAGGTCTGAAGGAATGACTGTTTTGGTACCAAAAGCCATCATGAATGGAGTGCACCCTGTTAAAACTCGAGGAGTGGTTCGGTAGGCCCAGAGAACACTGAGTAGTTCATCCACCCATCTTCCATTCTTGTCGTCTAGACGCTTGTGTAAACCTAATTTGATGTTTTTGTTGATGGCTTCGGCTTGTCTGTTGCCTTGAGGATAGTATGGTGTGGATGTGGATAGCTAGATTTTGTATTTGTGGAGGAAAGCAAGTACTTTTGCGCTGATGACTTGCATGCCATTATCGGGGCGTATCATATGTGGGCAGCCAAACCTGGTGATGATATGCTCCCAAATGAGCTTGATGACCTCATTTTCATCAGTATATGGCATAGAGGAACTGCTTCAACCCATTTTGTAAAGTAATCGGTGGCGACTAAGATAAATCTTATGTTTTCCGATGCTGGATGGAAAGGTCCAATGATGTCGATCCCCCATCGTTTGAATGGCCAGAGGATATTGCTAATATGCAAGTCGAGGGCTGGATTTTTGATATCTTGAGCGTAGATTTGGCATTTGTAGTATTTACGCCCAAAGTCTTCGCAGTTCTGTCTCTTCTTGGGCCAGTATAATCCTTGCGTGAATGTGCATTGGGCTAATGATCTTCCTGAAACATCTGTACAACAGATACCTTCGTGAAGTTCTCTGATTTTGATCTAAGCTTGTTTTTGCGAGATGCATTCGATAAGTGGCCCCCCTCCTGTAATTTGATATAAGATGTGATCTTGGATCATAAATCTGGGGTACTTGGCCAAAAGTGATCGGGCTTCTTCTTTGTTATTGGGGAGGATGTTGGAGTTGCGGCATGCATAGAATTGCCTTTGCCATTCTTCAGGGTCTTCATCTTCAGCAATGGTGATCTACAGTACTGACTATTTTGAGACTGGAATGCTCGATGATCTCAATTTCTAAAGATCTTTTTTCACTGTCCATCAGCATGGCAGCGATGTAAGCTAATGCGCCGGCATGTCGATTTTCTTGTCGAGGTAAGTAAGAGATTGTTGCGTGTTTGAATTTTTTCATCTTTTTCTCGACCAGAGCTGCGTAATCATCCATTTTTCCCATTGTTTTGAATGTCCTGTTGTAATGATTTTCTAGGAGTAAAAAATTGATGCAGACTGCTAATTCTTTTGCTTCGAGTGTGAGTGCGAGTGCGAGATCGAGACTGTGTAAGATTCCTTCATATTCACTCTCATTATTAGTAGCATAGAAGTTCAGTTTGATAGATTTATCAATTCGATGATTAGAAGGTGTAATAAGGACGATGCCAATCACTGATTCGTGTAGTCCAGAGGATCCGTCTGTAAAAAATCGCCAACCCAAACTTTTGGACCATGCGTCTCGCTCTGCTATGGAGTCATCTGCGAAGATTTTTTCGAGTTCTTCCCAATCAGGGTCTTCGACTAGAAAGTCTGCCAAAAAGTCAGCCACAGCCACTCACTTGATTGATATTTGTAATTCAAAGGAAATATTGTATTCGCTAAGGATAATAGACCATTGCTAGATTCTGTGAAGAGTACAAGTTTGAGGGGGTACTTGGTGATGATTTTGATGGGATGAGCTTGAAAGTAGGGATACTGTTTTTAAGAACTATATACCAAGGCGAGTAGCTATTTTTCTATTGTTGTGTATCTTTTTTCAGCAGGCATGAGTATTTTGCTAATGAAGTAGATTGGTTTCTCTACCACTTTTTCTTCTCAAATAAGAACATAACTAATTGAGTCTTCAGTTGTGAATAATTACATTATAAGTGATTCACTATCAACTAGAGTACTCATGATAGGACGATGCCCCAAGTATCGTTTAAGATCATGGAAGGCTGACTCATAGTCAGGAGTCCAAATAATTTCCTTGTGCTATTTGTTTGAAAGAGGAGTGAGACTACCACGAAGAAAGAGGTAAAGAAGTTTGCATCGATCAAATGACTTTGAGATGAATTTATGAAGAGCGGCGATCTTGCCTGTAAATTTTTGGACATTTTTTTTTGTTTGTGGGGATGGTATCGCGGTGAACGCTTTGATTTGTGCTGGATCGATTTTAATCCCTCTCTTGCTGTCCAGATGTCCCATAAATTTATCAGATACGACCCCAATTGACATTTCTCTGGGTTGAGTTTCATCTGGTATTTGCGAAGGATATCGAATATGGTTTAGAGATTGTTGGAGTGATCTTCTCGTTTCTAGCTTTTGCAGATCATGTCATCGATGTAGATTTCCATAATTGTGCCGAGATGATCTTTGAACATTTTAGTCACAAGTCTTTGATAAGTAGCTTCTGCATTCTTTAAACCAAAGGGCATTACTGTGTAACAGTAGAGACCTCTTTCGGTAACGGAGGTTATTTTTTCCAGATCTTCTTCGGCGAGTGGAACCTGGTTGTAGCCGGAGGCTACATCCATCATAGAAAGAAGTTCTTGTCCTGCGATAGAGTCGAGAAGTTATGGAATGAGTGGTAGCGAAAAACTGTCCTTAAGTGTGAACTTGTTGGGTTCCGTGAAATCAGCACAAACCTTAATTTTGCCATTTTTCTTCGGTATTGCTATGATATTAGAAACCCACTTGGGATACTTAGCTTCCTGAATAAACCCTACCCGAAGAAGTTTATCAATCTCTTCGTTTACTACATCACGGAGGTGGGGAGCTAGATTTTGTCATTTATGAATAATAGCTTTACTGTCTGGAAGGAGGTTAAGTCGGTGACATGCGATTGATGGGTCGATTCCAGGCATTTATTGGAAAGTTCAGGCAAAGATATCGACGTTTTTCTTAAGTAGTTGGATCATGGCTTCTTTTTCATCGGTTTATAGTTTGGAGCCGATGACGGTTGTACGTCCTAGACCATCGAGTTCAACAGATTAGACCATCTCAGTGTCATGTTGCTCGAATATGGGTGATTCCTCTGTCTGTAGTTGCTATAACTTGATAAGTTTTGTTGTATGAGGGTTGGTTGTGGTATTTTCGTACATACGTGCAACTGCTTGGCTACCTTTTATTTCGTAGATTCTATAATATGCTGGAAAATGCAATGCTAGATGATAAGTAGAAGGCATTGCTTTGATTAAATGTAACCAGCTGCGTCCTAAAATTTCTAAATATGAATCAGCATCGATAACAAGGAATTTTGCGAATGTAGTTTCTGATCCTGCCTGAACTGGCAAAGTAATTTTCCCTATGGTTGATTCTTTCGAACCATTGAAGCCAGTGATTATTGTTATCGAAGCTTTGACTGATTCTGTGAGGCCTAGGACTTCAATCGCTCTTCTGAACAATGCGTTTGTCGTACTTCCTATATCGACGAGAAGCGTATATAAGTAGTCTTGTCCGACTTTGAGCAATATGACGAGAGGGTCATCATGAGGGTATTTAACGTGGCTGGTGCTATAGTCCTCGAAGGTAATATGGTAAGGTCGCTTTGATTTGCTTGAGCTTGGGAGAAGTTTAGCTGATTTATATGAGGAGGCCATTTTACAACAGGATGTAATCCGATCGTCTTGTTTTCTTTTCTTACCTTTTTCAATCTCGGTCATTTACAAGTGGCGAGCTTGCCCCTGGACCTAATTTTGCTCAACTTCTTTATTTTTTGTTTCATTTTTGAGAAATTTTTGGATGTCGATGACATAATTATGAAGCTTTCCAGCTAATAGGATATGATGAAAGATGCGCATGAGGGAGTAGCAGTTGTCAGTTTCGTGACTATGCACATTGTGATACTAACATAGAGGTTTATTGGGGAGATCATGAATAGTTTATGGTGCGAGATAACACTCATCTCCCTTTATCGTCGGCAAGATAGCGGAGAGAGTCGTTGTCATTGGGAGTAGAATTAGGACTGGTCTACCGGGTTTGCCGTTCCTTTTTATTGTTGTCAGTATTTTTGTCGCGTTGCTTGGGTGATTTAGTAGTTACCACTCGCTGGGATGGGGTCAAAGATGTTTCTCGAGAATGAATGGCAGATGAACTCTTCATCTTATCTTTCTTTGATCACTCTAATTCAATGTAATTGTTAACGACATTAATCATTTACGTGACTGTTCTCAGCTTGTGCAGAGTAAGCTCTTCTCGAACTTTAGAGTTCATGTGCAGGGCAGAGGTAAATGATGGGATGACGATCTTGTGGATGAGTTCCCAATTTTTCTTATTTCCTATAAGAAATGCTTGTAAAAACTTGCCAATGTCACTTTGGCACCCTGTTCAAAGAAGAATATGGAATCGACAGTGATCTCCCTCTCTTTAGCATGGGCATAATTGGATTCGAAAAGACGTTGTAACTGGCTGAACGTGGTGATGGAGGCTTCTTGAATGGTATGGAACCACCAGAGCGGTTCTGCCTATACAGCATGTGGTCGAGTTTGGAATATAAACTAACTGCGGCTTTGAAGTGTCGAACATGGGTAAATGGGTCAGTCAGGCATGCATATTGTATAGACTTTGGCATATGAAATTTTTTTGGGATGGCCATAACTTCGATATTGGGGGAGATGGGATTTGTCTTGATTTTGCCAAACGCGGATTTTCAGCCTGGGATCTCAGAGTTTATGGCCTGGATCCTGTTGTTGAGGTCGCCCAAGGTGACGAACTGTTGTGAGGAAATGGTAAGGCTACAACCTGAGGAACAAAATCTTTTTATCCTTCTAATCCCAGTCGGTCCCTGATTGGTCTTCTTTTGGGTCGAGGAGTCTGATGACGCATGTGTTGACTTCCTTGAGTTGTCGATGTCGAGGATGCTAAACCAAAATGTCGAGAAGCCCTATTTGGATTTATGGATCTGGATTAAGAGATTTGTATCTCATCTTCTCTTGGTTGATCATCTCGTTGAATTGCCCTTGATTTGTGCTCGCTTCGTACGAGTGGAGGGGATGTCTGGCGGCCAATAAATTAATCTTGTGTTCTCCTTAGTCTCTCCATTTTATTCTGATGGGTTTGACTCCGTTGATCTAGAGCTTTCCTTCGTTCGTCTCTCTCTGTTTGAAGAGCTTGAGCGTGGGCACACTAATCTTCTAGTCTTTGGGCTTTTTCTGCAGCCATTTGTTTTTGAAGCTCGAGTACTGCACCGTGTAGATCGACCGTTCTTGTTATGGGATTAATTTCCTGGTCTCTTACGGTGCTGGAATGGCTTCTTAGATTTATGTTTGTCATCGGATGGTTCTTAAATCAGTGATGGTAAAAAAAGTGTGGTATTTCCCACAGATGACGCCAATTGTAATGGCATGTTTTCTGGAAGGAGAATCTTCGCTAATACTTATTCGTAAAGAGAATGCAATAAAGACTTAGATAGACAAGATCTTACAAGGAAAACTCAGTAAAAGCTGTGAAAAACCACGACCTCGAGGAGGATTTTGATGTAAAATCTAGTAAGATGCTAATTATTTACAAGTTTTTGGAGTAATAGTAGGGTTAGGAGGCAAAAGATGATTGGGTTGCGTATTCTTGGATCTTGAATCATTTATTCTATGCCTGTATTTATAGTAGATGCAGGCAATTTACAAAAAAGAAAGAAACAGTCTCCTATTCCGGGGAGAGTGGGCGAACTTCACAGATCTCTAACAGCTATTTTCTTGACCAGGTACAACAACCACTTTTAGTAGGTCGAGGACTAAAGATAACTTCTCAAATGCTATCTGTCTTCGATCATGTACGGCTTTTTTTGACTACGCTTTGTTGGCTTACGCTTGTCAAATCTGGGGAATATGCTACTACACCTCCTTTATCTCTTAATGATCTATTTGTATTAAGAATATAGATATTAGGGTCAAGCATGTCCCATTTACATTGAACAGTTCCCGTATTAGTCCATTTGACTCTTAATTTCATTTTTCCATGAAGCTAGTGTTGGAGTTATTATCTTCAAGTTTATTTTTCATTTTTGAAAAAAATTCCCTCTCACCACCTTAATAATCTTCTGTAGGATGACATTGGCCATTGTAGCAAGGTTGTTATAAACTCACTCATTTCTTTGCTCCCTCTAAAAATATTAAACAAAAGTATTCAGCACAGCTTTCTTGATTCTTGTGATTGTGTTTTTACCCTTGAAGTTCTCACTGCACTATGTAATCTCCTTATCCATGCATTTTACATTCTTATTAATTGTACCCCAATCTCTTAAGCAGGTTACTTCATATATCTATTGAGTAGTTATTACCAAAGAGGATGTGCTTCTCATCCTCTTCATGTCCCAGCAAAGCACACATTTGGTATTGTTAACAATTCCTCGCTTATGAAGTTTAGTTTTTTGTTTTATGGCTTTTCGTAATGCCATCTGGGTAATAAAACTATGTCTAGGCATATTATCTTTGAACCACACTATATGGGACCTCAAAAAAATTTGACCAACTTTTCCCAAGTGTTCATTAACACTCTTCATAATGTACCCTCCCTTGTTAGAAAGTGTCCATATGACTTCATTGTGATCACTGCTTCTAATTGTGTCCCTAATGTTCTCCTAGATTTCAGAAAGAGTGCCTGCAACATTAATGAGAATAGACCAGGTTCTAAGGTAAATCATGGTGCTCACTTTAGCATTGGGAGAGATGGCATTGTTATCACTATATTGATCATTAAACGTGTATCTAAGAATTCCTAGGGGGTGTCAAGGATCATTCCAAAAACGAGTATCCTTTCTATTACCAATACTATGAATTATGTGTTGAAAGTTAAGCTTAATTGGTGTACATTTTTCAAGGCTACTTTGGGCACAAATAAAATATGAGAATGTTCAAGAAGATCGACCTTTCACATTCTTGTAACCTATTTTTCGTTTTCAATTTTGTGTGTTTATTAGGGTGATGTAAAACCTCTTAAATGGGTAGTGGGATGTGTAGAAACTTCTCTACTACCAATATATAGGTGTAGGAACTTTACTTTGATATATGAGTTCAACAATACATCAATATATGAGCGTTTTTTGCCTCTTCCTCTTATAATCCGAAAATCATCGTTTCATTTCATTGTTCATATCCAACATAGTGGTATCAGAGTGACGAGATGAATGGTGGTGGAATGATGCCATTTCAAATCCCTCGCCTAATCAAAGAGAATTATGAGTATTGGTGTATCCAAATGAAGGCGCATCTTGGAGCACATGATGTGTGGGAAGTTGTCGAGAAGGGGTATGTTGAACCCGAAGATGAGAATACGCTAGCACAACCTCAAAATAACGTACTCAAAGATTCAAGAAAGAGGGACAATAAAGCTCTCTTCTTCATGTATCAAGGGTTAGATGAAGCCGTATTTTAGAAATTTGCATGTGCCACCTCGTCAAAACAAGTATGGGAAATTCTTGAGAATTCCTACAAAGGTGGTGCGAAGGTGAAGAAGATTCGTCTTTAAACTCTTAGAGGGGAGTTTGAAGTCTTACGTATGAAGGAGACGGAGTTGGTTTCCGAATATTTCTCTAGAGTGTTGGCGGTTGTGAATCAACTAAAAAAAATGGCGAAAGCATGGAGGATATTCGAGTCGTAGAGAAAATTCTACAATCTCTAGATTCGAAGTTTGACTACATTGTAGTAGTTATCGAAGAGTCCAAGGACTTGGATACCACGACCATTGATCAACTCATGGGATCTTTGCAAGCTCATGAAAAAGGTTCAAAAAGAAGAAGCAAGAACCATTGGAGCAAGTACTCCAAGCAAGTCTTTCTTTAAAAGAAGGATGTGAAGAATATCAAGGCGACTAAAGTCGTGGAAGAGGCCGTGGGCGAGGTCGAGGTCGAGGAAGGGGTGGACATGTATTTAACAATGGTGGGAGAAACTACCAAAGCAATTATTCAAGAGTGTGTGGAAGGAGTAATTGGTCATATGGAAGGCAAAGGTACGAAAAACCTCATGAAAACTTTCATGTTCAATGCTTTAATTACAGGAAGTATGGAAATTTTGCATGGGAAAGCAAGAGCCCTAGCAATATCAATGAGAAAGTTAATTATGTGGAAGAGAAAATTGAGAATGAAGAGCCTACATTATTGTTGGCATATAACAAAATGGATGGACAAAATGGTGGACGTAATGCGTGGTATCTCGACTCCGGCGCAAGCAACCACATGTGTGGTCAAAGAGAAATGTTTTTTGAACTTGACGAAAAGGTTAATAGGAACGTCACATTTGGAGACTCTTCAAAAATTCCAGTGAAGGGGAAAGGTAAAATTTTAATTCGGTTAAAGAATGGGAATCACCAATATATTTCAAATGCCTATTATGTGCCAAATATGAATACCAACATCTTGAGCATAGGGCAACTCTTAGAAAAAGGCTATGATATTTACATGAAGGATCGTAGTCTTTTGCTAAGAGATCAAAAAAGGAATTTGGTTGCGAACGTGACAATGTTGAGAAACTGTATGTTTTTGCTAAACATTCAAAATGATGTTGCCCAATGTTTAAATGTTTGCTATAAAGACTCATCTTGGATATGGCATTTGAGATTTGGACACCTCAACTTTGGTAGATTGGAGTTATTGTCGAAGAAAAAGATGGTGAAAGTTCTACCTTTTATCAAACAATCGGAGCAATTATGTGATGGATGTCTTCTTGGCAAGCATCCTATAAAGAGTTTTCCAAAAGAAGCATCACAAAGAGCAACCAAGCCTCTTTAACTCGTTCATACGGACGTGTGTGGACCAATCAATCCAATATCATTTGGTAAGAATCGCTATTTTCTTCAAGAAAAATCTGAAGTCTTTTGCGCTTTTAAGAAATTTAAAGCACTTGTTGAAAAAGAAAGCAGTCATTTTATTAAAGCTTTGAGATCTGATAGAGGAAGCAAATTTACATCTAAAGAATTTGAAAATTATTGTGAAGAACATAGAATTTGCCGCCCTTTAAGGGTTCCATATACGCCCCAACAAAATAGTGTATCCGAAAGGAAGAATTGGACTATTCTTAATATGGCTCAAAGTATGTTGAAGAGTAAGATAATGCCTAAAGAATTTTGGGCCGAGGCGGTAGCTTGTAGTGTCTACTTACAAAATCATTGTCCATCAAGAAGTGTATGGAATATGATACCACAAGAAGCATGGAGTGGAAGAAAACCTGGTGTGGCGCACTTACGTGTATTTAGAAGTGTTGCTTATGCACATGTACCCGACCAAAAGAGTTCGAAGCTAGATGATAAAAGTGTGAAGTATGTCTTTGTCGGCCATGATTCTCGCTCAAAAGGCTACCAATTGTACAATCACAATGATGGAAAGACAATTGTGAGTAGAGATATTGAATTCAACGAAGAAGACATGTGGAATTATAATACCAAAAAAGTAGATTATGAGATTTTTGCATGGGACGGAAAAGACATTCAAGCATCTCAAGAACTTCCGATGCCGACTACTCTACCTCAATCTCCATTGCCCACAACCTCGTGATGACTCATCATCTTCCGGAGAAAGTTCAAATGAGAAGATAGCATAATTTAGAAGCCTAACGGAGCTTTATGACATAATTCAAGTCATCAATGGAAATGACCAAACACTTTTTTGTCTTCTTGCAGATTGTGAGCCACTTGGATTTGATAATGCGGCGGAAGATCCAAAGTGGAGAGAAGCCATAGATGATGAAATCAAGGCGATCGAGAGAAATGATACATGGGAATTAACCTCCTTTCCTAAGGGGAAAAAGGCTATAGGAGTCAAGTGGGTGTACAAAGTAGAAAAGCGTGCTAATGGGGAAGTTGAACGATACAAAGCGCGGTTGATCGTCAAAGGATACAAGCAACGGTATGAGATTGACTATGATAAGGTATTTGCTTCGGTAGCTTGCTTGGAAACTATAAGATTAATTATTTCCTTAGTGACTTAAAATAGTTGGAAGATTTATCAAATGGATGTGAAGTTCGCGTTTATGAATGGCTTTCTTGAGGAGGAGGTTTATATTGAACAACCATTGGGGTATATCAAGAAAGGCCATGAAAAGAATGTTCAAAAATTAAAAAAGATACTTTATGGTTTGAAGCAAACTTCAAGGGCATGGAATTGTAGAATCGACAAATACTTTCAAGATAATAACTTCATCAAATGCCCATATGAACATGCTCTTTACACAAAGGTGAATGAAAATGGAGACATGTTGCTTGCTTGCTTATGCGTGGACGATCTAATTTTCACAGGAAATAATCTGAGCATGTTCGAGGAGTTCATGAGATCTATGGTACGAGAATTCGGGATGGCCGACATTGGTTTAATGTCATTCTTTCTTGGAATTGAAGTGAAGCAAACGGAGAAAGGTATTTTTATCTCTCAAGAAGGTTATGCGAAAGAAGTTCTCAAGAAATTCAAGATGGAAAATTGTCAACCCGTGCAAACGCCCATAGAATATGGCATTAAGTTATCAAAATATGATACTGGAGAACTTGTTGATCCAACAATGTTCAAAAGTTTGGTTGGGAGTCTTCGATATTTGACATGTACATGACCGGATATTCTTTATGGTGTTGGACTAATTAGCCGATACATGGAAGAACCATCATCCGTTCATTTGAAGACGGCAAAGAGGATCCTTCGATACATCAAAGGTACTTGTGATCATGGATTATTTTACTCGTCATCTAATGACTCTCAACTTGTAGGTTATTTCGATAGTGATTGGGGATGAGATATTGATGACAGAAAGAGTACTACTGGATATGTGTTCTATATGGGAGATACCGCTTTCACATGGTTGTCAAAGAAACAACCGATCGTTACTCTTTCCACATGTGAAGCCGAGTATGTTGCCGCCTCATTAAGTGTTTGTCATGCACTTTGGCTACGAAGTATGCTCAATGAACTTCAAATTTGTCAAGATGAACCGATAAAGATTTGTGTTGATAATATGTCCGCAATAGCCTTAGCCAAAAATCTCCTTTTTCATGAAAGGAGCAAACACATCGACATAGCTTACCACTTTATACGAGAGTGTGTGAAGAAGAAAGAGATTGAACTCAATTATGTCCGCACTCATGATCAAGTAGCGGATATATGCACGAAGCCTCTCAAAGTTGACGTATTCACGAAATTTGAAGGGGATGCTCCTAATGGTTGATGGACGAAAATTAAGCTTAAAAGGGGATGTTGAAAGTTAAGCTTAATTTGTGCACATTTTTCAAGGCTAATTTGGGCACAAATAAAATATGAGAATGTTCAAGAAGATCGACCTTTCGCATTCTTGTAACCTATTTTTCGTTTTTAATTTTGTATAGTTCATTAGGGTGATGTAAAACCTTTTAAATGGGTAGTGAGGTGTGTAGAAACTTCTCTAGTACCTATATATAGGCGTAGGGACTTTGTTTTGATATATGAGTTCAATAATACATCAATATATGAGTGTTATTTGCCTCTTCCTCTTATAATCCGAAAATCATCATTTCATTTCATTGTTCATATCCAACACTATGATGTCCTTTGCATTCTCTCTATTCTTCAAAATATTTCTCCAGCACTAAGCCTTTCATTAGGTTTTTTCATGATCTAGAAATCTTTTTTTTTTATTTATAAGCTTTGTCTTGATCGATTTGACTTGCAAAGAATCATCTTTAGAGATTAGTTTCCAAATGTATCTAAGAGTAGTATCATTATTCATGGTTGTGCAAATGGAAACTAGAGTATCAATAGTTGCCTCAGGAAGTTTATAAATGGAGCGCCATTAGATGTAAAGTTTGTTCAAAACTGATTTGATCAGAACCACACAAGAATCTACTTTTTTGGTTCTGCACTCTTTAATTGAACTCTTTAAAGGAAAATAATCAAGGGCTTTTAGTCTTGTTGTGATTAGGGGCAAGCTAAGGTATCTCATGGGGAGTTTGCCTGTCCCACATCCCACAACCTTGCTTATGTTCTCAGTTTCACTCACATCCATTCATGCACAAAGGATTTGACTTTCCTTTGTGTACATCTGAAGACCTGTAAGCAACTTGAAATTGTTGAGGACATTGGAAAGAGTGTTAGCAATTTGGATATCCCCTGCCATAAAGACAATTAAGTCATCAGCAATACGTGAGATATGTTAGGTTTATTGCATCTAGAGTGCAGTTTGAAAGTTTTATTTACCACTCTTCTGTCAATTTGCTTAAAAAACTCCATGATAAGAACAAAATGATAGGAAGATAAGGGATTACCTTGTCTAATTTCTCTATCACTTTTGAAAAAACCATATCAGGAACCATTGACAAAGATGGAGAACCTAGAAGTTGTAACGCATTGCATTACCCATAATATAAATTTAATGGGGAATTTGAATCTCTTCAAGATTTTCTCAATAACTTTTGAACTAATCATATCATAGGGTTTCTGGATGTCAATATTGGTAGTACATTTCTTAGGTCATTTATCTTTGTGGTAGTTTCTAACAATCTCACAGGTTAACATGATGTTATCATATATGTTCCTTCCATGTATGAAAGCAAATTGGTTAGACTGATGATTTTATACAACACAAACCATAAGCCTATAAGCTAACACTTTGGATATAACTTTATAGAAAATAGTACAACAAACTATAATTCTGAAATCTCTAAGAAAAAAGGTTAGAGCATCTCCAACAGGGTTTGGGTTCGGTTTGATTTGTCAACCCAAACCTAAACTTAAATGCCTCCCAACAGGGTCTTTTTTTGTGTGAGTTGAACGACGTGGCACTGTCAGAACCAAACCCAGTGTGAGCTCCTCCAACTAAAAAAAATTAGTTTGGGTATTTTTTAAACACCATGCGATAATTAAAAGACCTCTTATCCATTTTTCTTAGCTAAGATATCCCTAGCTACTTCTTCTCTCCCTAACCCAGTTGAAGAGCAGAGAAGAAAACCTCTATGCAGTCCCCAAATAGCAAACTTCAGCACCAGCGGTAATAACTCAACGCTGTCGACCCCATCCCCCTAAAACCCACCTTCAACACCATTCTCTCAACACCTATCATCACAATTCACTTCATACCTCTACCATAACTAATCTCAATTCTAATCATAGACCCCACCTCTGTTTACCATGCCACAAGGGGATACCTTCATAGGACAGTATCAAAATCCCTTTACACTCTCTCAACCGCAACCTCAGGCGTTTAGCCCGTACTATCAACCCTATCCGGTCACTTAACCTCCAAATTACTTTTAGAACTACCTATTCCATGGTGAATCTACTCAGCACAATTAAAGTGGCAAAAATGCGTCAATACCTGTTGAAGCGACGACACCCAAGAAAGAAAAAGAAAAATGAAGAAAGAAAAAAGTACCCACAAAACAAAGACAATACGTGCAAGTGCCGAATGATGATGAGTTTTTAAAAGAGATGGATGATGCTAGACTTCATTGGATGGATGCGGACTTCATGTGTTTCGCAAAAATGTGGGCAATGGCTTCTGTCCAGACCACGGGCCGCACAAAGGGTTTCGCTTTCTATTAAAAGGTCAATATTACCTTTAACAGACACCCTAAGTGCCCTACACGATGATCATGTGGGTCGACCAAAGCTTAGTGGTATCCCCTTAATGCATAATGTGTAGCGTACAAGGGGATAGTTGCTCAAGTATAATTTTGGCACGAGAGCGGGAAACCCAATGAAGATCGGGTACGTTCTAATTTACTTTAGCTCAATTTCGTTTATTTTTCTTGAATATGCACATTATTTATTTGTATTTGGTAATTTTGCGAATAGTAGGAAAAAAATGTACACAAGATTTATCAAGGTATGAATGGCGGCAATGAGTTTAAACACCGTGAAGCGTATAAGATTTTGGCACGAGAACCGTGATGGGCCAACCTAAAGGATGATGGGTTGAACCATACGGGGAATGTACTAAGAAATATAGCCAGGAGAACATCGTACAATTCTTCTTCGGGGAACTCAGTCGAATCAAACAGCCTATCGGAAGACCCCGATAACCCACCTACACCTCAATTCGTTCCCCAAAATTCTTAATTAGATGGTTCGTTGTATGAGGGTAGAACGATGCCCATCAGCCAAAAACTCTTTAAAAAAAGCCTTATAACACAATAGGCCTTGGATGAGGTTATTGTATCTGGTAGCAGTATCTAAACAATGCTTACGGAGATGAGGTTGGAGAAGAGACATGTGATACAAGAAAAGAAGAAAAGAAGAGCGAAAGCAAACAACAATGGCATGCCAAAATGGATTTGGAACAAGTAAGGGAAGATTGTAAAATTATGGATAAAGACTTGAGTAATCTTTCGAGACATATATTATAATATTATCTACAAAGTCAAGCTGATGTCATGGAACGTCTGGCCAAGAATAGCGGATCAGGTACCGGCTCAGGCTATTAAATATAATTTAACTTTGCTGAAGAGAGAAGTTTTCTTTCCAAAAATGTAGTTAACTTTTTAATAATGTATTCGTTTGAATAATATACTTTTCTATTGAAGAATGTAATCTTTTTTTTGAAATGTTTATTTATGAGAATATTGCGTTAAAATAAATACAAGATTAATATAATATCAAAAACTTGTTCACTAAGCTTGTACGACAGGAAGGATTAAATTACATCATGAATACTCAGATAATACTTGATTGCAACACTAGGAACGAATATTTCCCATCACGGCCCACAAATGCTCGATTAGATTATCCTTTAGATCAAAATGCAGTTCTTAACTTCGAATATGGTTTATTTTCGTTATAAAAGCTTCTATTATTCCACGTTCGTGTACACTATTTAACTATTCGCCTTCGATAGTTGAGGGGTCGTCTGGATCGTAGCCTTAGTATGATGAGAATAAACCTCATTCCTCTTCGATAATATAATTATGTATTATCACGCATGCTTTCATAACATTGTTCAAAACCTCGGGTTTTAGCAATTTAATCAAATTTTTGACAAATATTAAACCGTGATTATAAAATCCCAAACGCTCGCTCTACGTCTTTTCGACAACTTTCTTGTTGTTGAGCAAATAATTTTTGTTTCCCTGTAACCGGATTGGATATGGTAAGGATAAGTATTCCCCATTTGGGGTATATGCCATCTACTAGGTAATAACCTATATTATAAGCTTTTCTGGCAATTGTATAATTGCAAGGCGGAGCGATACCATCGGCCAGGTTGGTAAAAAGATGTAATTATTGTAGGACATTGATATCATTATTAAACCCCAGTAACCCAAAAAAAGCATGCCAAGACCAAAGGTCGAGTGAAGCTGTTGTTTTAAGAATTATAGTCGCCTTGGGGTAATGCCCAGTAAATTGAGTGTGCCAAGCTATGAGACAATTTTTCCATATCCAATGCATGTAATCAAGGCTTTCTAACATGCTGGGAAAACCCCGCGACTCTCCTATCGCTTTTAACCTTTCGACGTCGGTCGCGTTTGGTGCTCAAAGATATTCTTCGCCAAAAATTTCTATAACCGTAACACAAAACATTTCCATACTTAACAAGGTTATATTTTCTCTTATTCTCAAATACTCATCAAAAAGATCTACCGTGACACCGTAGCTTAGGAAACGTAGTGTCGTGATTACCTTTTGGTACGGTGATAACCCCATAGTTTTTGCGTTATTGGGTTTTTAGACAAAGTAATCATCATGTGCAACTACTGCATCAAATATGCACATAAAACATTTTCTACTCATACGAAAAACGTCGTCAAAATTTTTCCAGCTCATATGTACACCCCGTATTGAAGTAGTCTCGCATAATGTTGTAATACCTTAATTTGTGATCTCGCTTCTTTCTTTTATCTTTACAGCCCATGACACTCCCGCGGTGACTCGAAGTTGTATCATGTACTACTAGGTTCATTACATTTTGGTGCATAACGACCATTGCCGTCACACAATCAAACATAAGATCGTTAGAGGAGGACGATACCCATGGAAGATCATCAATGGATGAAAAAGATGATGAAAAAGACATTTGAGGCTATGGATTTAAGAGAATGGTGTTGAAGGTAAAGGAGGAACAAACAAAGAGAAGAAAGAATTGTAAAAGGATAAAGGGAAGATGAACGAGTGGTTGTGAGGTATTAGTGATAGCGGCGGTGTTTTGATTATCTTGCGGTAATCAAAACACCGCCGCTAACACTGATCTCCCACAACTACTAGTTTCTCTTGTGAGTCCTTCATAATGGCTATTTTTGGCATCCCAATGGCTATTTTTTTGCTTTATATATATGTTGGCTAGAGATGCTCTAACAATAGGTCCTCTACTTCAACTCAACAATGTCGAGTTTTTTAGCTCTAATACAAGATTTTTCAGTGGTATTTAGCTGGAATGAAGACTGCGCTCTCGCCGCGTCTTGGCAGTATTTTGTTGATAATCTACCTCTTTGACAACTCAACTTCCATCAGTTATGGGATCGAGTTCATGTATAATTTAGGGAGTATGCAGAACTTCAATACCCTCGTAGAGATTTATACAACATGTGAAATGTGATGAGTTTCATAAGATACGAAAGAGTATTAATAGACGGGTCAGAGGTATTCTACTAGCTTATATTCTGTGAGAAACTAGAGACTAATGGTATGAGAAATAATAGTTCCCGTTCAAGACTTTATACGATATTTTTATCGGAACTATGTCCTGCCTGATGAGTTTTTTACAAATTACCAACTTTCCAACTATGGACGGGATCCGTTCCCCCTTACTGAATGGTTCGAGTTTAATTCCTACATCAGTTGTGAATGATGAATTAAGTTTAATTATATCTATTTTGAGTTTCATTTTGTGCGTAGAACTACTATTTTAAGAATTGTAATTGCATTTCTATTTAAATTCAAGACTAAAAAATTGATCAATATTGATTTATATAAAGAAATGAGACATCAGGTCATACAAGTACTTATATAGAGAAACAAAAGTCAACAATAAAAATAGTTTAACACTGATACACAAAATATCAAAAATCTACTAAGACGGGCCAATATCATCTCCACTACCCCCGCCCCCTGGGGATACTACCGCCTCCCCTGGTTCGCGGACCATGTCCACAGGTCCCCTGCCTCATCCTCACACGACCTTCAAGTGGTAGCGACACCACTTGTACCGTTGGTATCTTCCTCAGCTGTAAGTTCTGAACGGGACAAAGAAAATTTATTTAGATTTGGACAAAATAAATATGACCTTAAGAAGTAAACATAACTAAATAAATAAATTACTTACATGCTGATATAGTCGGTCGTCTATAATGTTTATGTTTCTATTGGTAGCAACAAGCTCATCAGTCAAATCTTGAATCGTCTCGGCGTCTCGCACAAACTCTACAAGGGCGACTCGCTGTATATCATGAGTCAGGTATCACTGCTCCTCTGAGCTGCAGGAGGTAAATATGGGTGGCGGCTCCCTCAAGCGGTGGATGGGGACTGCCTCATGCCTCCCTGTCCAATCCATGTACTTCCCGGGTCTGGCCCCATCTCCAAGTCGGGCAGAGTGAAGTCCTGGGATAACCTATGAACCTCTACAGATATAACTACCATAGGTATAATACCAGTCCTGATTCTACTGGGCTTGAACAGATCTATATTCCCCATCCTCTACGAATCATTCAATATGTGGCCTACATCTAAAGTTTGGTTATCCCAGTATGAGGCATAAGTCTCTCACTCCTCGTCCATCACAAATTGGGCACAGTCAACGAAGCCAGCCTGTATCAATATCTACAAATCAGCAGGACTAAGATGTGGCGACATGTTATACGGAGGATTTATCAGAATACTCGTATAGCCAGTCAACTGCCTCTAACATCTATCCCCCAAGTAATACTTACAGTTTTTTATTTGGGACTTGAAGTGGCATCTTCTTACGGGACAGGTATGGCGCGGTACGTCATCTAAATTTAACGCCGCAGATGTATCCCAAGGTTGCCAATAGATTGACTTAATAGTTTAGTAGTTAATGAGGTATCCAGTTATAGTAAACAAATTCCCAGCCTGGTCATTTATTTTCTTCCTATTCCCCTTCTCCCATGCTTTGAGGCGAGGATACAACGCCATCTTCAACACATTGTTAACGATAGGGTGACCAACGTCACAATACTCGTAGAACCAATACTGTATTTCGAAACAACATAAAAAATAATTAAAAATTCTATTTAAGACGTTTATTGTAAGGTATTTGATTTGTATCTTTAGAAAAAGTGTTAGTTATCTCAAGAAGTTGTGAAAATTTAGTGGTAACACCCCCGATCGTGACTGCAGTATCAAGCCATGGTACAAAGAAGCAATAATAGCAGAGCCCCAGTCATATTCAGGAGCTTCATCCAAATCGGCCACGACCTCGAGATATCCAAACGGATTAGTGTCATTGGCCTTTTGGAACCATAAATGCCCCATCATGAAAAGGATAAAAACATGAGCCAGCGTACTGTCATCCGCCCGATCATCTGTGATGGTCAAGTATGTCCTTAAATGTGTAATACTGACGTTCCCACTTTTTGTATTGTTGGATTCGATGCGGGGGAGCAATTGTCTCGCCTCAGATATAATACTCTATCGTTCGTCATACGACAACTGTGTAGGATTTTTTTTGATTGGCAATGATGCCAGTATTATGAAATCTATTGGAGTAATCCCTATCTCTGCACACGAGAAGAAAAAAGTATGAGTTGTCGGCCACCAACGCTCTGTTAAAGCCTGAATTAGCCGATTATCGAAATTACCCAAGCGTATATCCATAAACCTCCTGAATATCTTCACCACGGGATCACTTATAGTCAGAATTGTGGAAATCCCCTTCCAAGTTTTAATCACCGAAGTGAATGTGCCGTGCGGACGCATCGAATCCTGATTATGTTCATTGGAGCATTTTGTCAAACACCTGATTAACGAAAATAAATAGTCATAATTAAATAAAAACTTAACGTGAGATCCTTGCCAGTATAATATATATGACTGACACAGTCTGGGAGCGTGGTAATAAACTGTATATGTACTACATCGTCTTAAGTTGGGTATGATAGGCCTTGATTTTGTTCTACCTCTTCAAATACAACTCTTTTTTTCTTCATTCCTAATCCACAATATGATGAAGAAGCTCTAGTTAGCTGAAAAGTCTGAAGAACACCAATTGATTGGGAAAATATTGCTTCAATTGCTTAAAAAATGAAGTAATTACAAGAAAATCACTCCAAAAACTCTAGGCCTATTTTAAAACTCTTTCTAGATCTAACTTAAAAAACATCCCCTAGAAAATAACCTAAGTCCCCTTTATATACTAGGGAACCTAAAATACTAAAAGAATGTATCTCGAGGCCAAATACCCCTAAAAAATGCAATCACCGCCAAAAGGAAAAAGGCTGAATTGCGCTTCTGTTCGAACAAAATTATTTCTGTTCGAATAAAATAAAGTGCATTCGAATAGACAAAAATCTTATTCGAATAAAACACATCATGCAGGAATCTATTCGAACAAAAATAATTCTGTTCGAATAAAATTGTTCAGTGTCTTCTTCAGATCCTCCTGGATCATGGCTCCCCCCTTTAGGAGCTTTGAACTCCTACTCAAGCTAAAACTGGAGATATGGGAATGCGGTACTGCGCATTACCCTGCTGTACCACTTTGACGTACGAGGTAGCTGACCCTTCTTCCAAACCCGAAATAAATCAAAACGAACACATGTCTTGCCTGGCAGCAACTTTTGGCAAAATACACTACGCCCTTTAGGATCATCATATCTTGACGTAACACTCTGCATAGAAGCCAACATAGCGGAAGTAGTTAGTAATGGGAGTCGAGATAACCAATCAACCCTTTTGTTGTCCACTCCCTTCTTATACTTCATAATCAAGGGAAATTGTTGGAGATACGACCTCCCCTTCATCTGGCGAGCTTGCTGTAGCTTGGACTGTATAGCGAAAAACTGGGACAGTTTGTGATCAGTATGTACCACAACCTTCTCTTACAACTTCCCCATATCGGTTTATTGCTTAAAAAACATTATCCTTTGAGACAACACTCGAGCTGACGTACCCTCCTGAACTGGTCGTACCAATAACACAAACTTGTCGCTCGCATTAACCAACCGCTTCACCTAAGTCGCCGTTACCAAATCCAAAGGAACCACCTCACACGTCACCTCGTCAATAAACTTCTCAAAAATCGCAAACTTGAATGTATACTTCTTCGTGATCATCACATCCACATCTTCCTGAAACCACCCCAAACTATGCGGCTTAGGATGAGCTATAGTCGTCAAACCCATCTTATTCACCAGCGTCTCAGAAATCAAATTTTTCTGACTACCCGGATCCATAATGGCCTTGACTAAACTTTATTTTACTTGAATACTGACATGAAAAAACTCTTCCCGACTCTCTTCCTCAGCAGCCAAAGTCCGCTGAAACATAAGTGTAAGCTTAAGATTCAGTTTATCTAAACCCGAAAGGTCAACAACCTCAGCGGCCAGTGCATATTACTCTTTATTTTGCTTCTCCTCCTTCGACCTAAGCTCCGGGTGAAGTTTCCAACAATAATCGGAAATATGCCCACTTGCCTTACAATGATTGCAATGAAACTCCTTGGACAAAGACCCCTCTCCATTGGCCTCTCCCTTATGTTCATTTTTCCATCTAGACTTGTACCCCGACTTGATCTTGCCGTCTTCTTTGTCACTCTTCAAGTACTTGCCTTCAATGGCAATTGCCTTCAAGGTAGCATCATTGATATTGGCCACAGCAAAGAGTTTCAACTCTCTCCTAATGGACTTTGGAAAACCCCCTGTGTACTTCATGAACACCTCATACGCGTCCACATCAATGTCCAAAACCAAAGCTTGGTTATGGAATGTCGTAGTGTACTCCTGTATGGATTGCTCAAACTTTTGGCACAAATTGTGCCATGCATATCATCTCTCTTGCTCATACCCAATCGGATAAAACTGCTTTTACACTAAAACCTTAAATTCTTTTCAACCCAAATCTCTTACATCGTGGCATTTCTGATAAAATTTCCACCACGTGAGTGCATAACTTACGAATTTCAAAGTAGCAAAGCAAATTTGTTGAGCATTAGAGTATTTATAAATATAAAAATATGTCTTTAGCCTATCTAACCAATTATCCAACTTCTCGGCATCGATCAAACCGTTGAATACCGGAATTTCAATCTTAAAACCATTACGAAGATTACGCAGAAGATTCGTGAACTTACCAATAACCGATCGCTCTTCGTCGGATTCGACAACACTTGAATCATCAAAAAATGGAACGTCCTCATCACTATCCACTTCTATTACCCCTTTCTTTTTTGAACGGCCTCGCCGTTTCACCAAAGTGGCAGCCTTAGGGAGGTTTGTGAGACGCAACTGTTCCACTAACTCCCCTACCGTAGAAGTTAGAGCAGAAACTATCGTTTCCAAAATTGTGAGTCTCTCGTTGGGATCGCCCATCTCCAAATCGTCATTCTTCTTCGAATTAGGTTTGCGATGGATCTTCAATGGACTCATGAGCTTTTCCTTCGTTTGCTTAAGATGATCACGTGTAAAGACCATAAACTACAATCAACCCCCGAAGATCGTAACTAGAAAACTGATATCACTTAATCCACAATACGATGAAGAAGCTCTAGTTAGCTAAAAAGTTTGAAGAACATCAATTGATTGGGAAAACAAAGCTTCAATTGCTTAAATAATGAAGTAATTACAAGAAAATCACTCCAAAAACCCTAAGCCTCTTTCAGAACTCTTTCTAGATCTAACATAAAAAATAACCCAAGTCCCTTTTATATACTAGGGAACCTAAAATACTAAAAGAATGCATCTCGAGGCAAAACACCCCTCAAAAATACAATCACCACCAAAAGGAAAAGGTTGAATCACGCCTTTGTTCGAACAAAATTGTTTATGTTCGAATAAAATAAAATGTATTCGAATAGACAAAAATCTTATTCGAATAAAACACATCAGGAAATATTCTATTCGAACAGAAATAATTCTATTCGAATAAAACCCATCAGACAAAAATCTATTCGAACATAAATAATTTTGTTCGAATAGAATTGTTCAGTGTCTTCTTCAGATCCTCCTGGATCATTTCTGGACCTCGACCGCGTTACGGCTTGTTATGTATTTCGTGTCCCTCTAAACCCAATGAATGTAATGGGGTATCAGTCTCCCTCTGGCATATCCCTTTAATTTACAAATTTTAGAAAAAAAATTCAAGGCTTTGGGTTCGAATTGAGAGAGAGAGAGGAGGAAACAGGTAGAATGTTGTCGAGTTTGATGCGTTTGGGTTTAACAGATGAAGCGGCGGTAATCGTTTTATCGCGCGGTAATCAGAACACTGCGCGGTGAAATGATTGCAGAAAAAAAAAAATATATATACACGTCATTTGCTGCTGGGAGAGACGAGTTTGGGTTGGGTTTTTTGGGTTATGACGTGTGGGCCTTCTGTCAGAACCCAAACCTGCCTGCTGGAGATGTTCTTAATGACCTTGGGCACTAGAGCAATAGAGGTGACATTACATAAAAGTGAAATTAAATAATGGCAATGGTATGTGATGAGAGAAAACCCAACTTTGTCATTATTACCATTATGCCCTTCATCAAGTAAAGGAAATCATAGTAAATTCCATGCATTCACCGAACGGTATTTTAGCCCACTTAAGTAGTAGAGATAGGTAGTACATTTTCTCCTATTAAAATCAGGCAACCTGCCCATATAAAAGAAGTGCCTGATTATATCATTAACTTTAAATAAAAACTCCTTTATTTTCTGGCCCAACCAAAGTAGATTTTCATGTCCAAGAGACTTAAGTTCCCAAAGAACAATAAAAGAAAACTTTATATATTAGAATATATTAAAAAGGAAAAAAAAAAAAAAAAAAAAACCGGACAGCTCCATAGCTTAAAGAAAAATCAGCATAGTTGGCAGTTAATACAAAATTTTAATTTAGCATGAGAAGATATTATTTTAAGCTAGTGCTAAAGAATTACATTGAATAGTACGAAGATATTATTAAGGTAGTGCTAAAGAATAGTGCAAAGAAACAAAATATGAGGATGCACTGAATTTGATTGGACAAGTCCTCTATGACAAGCAACCAAAACCTCCAACCTGTTTTTACTACAATTACCTGACTACCCCCACCATTTTTTTCCACCTCATCATGTCCCTTCTTCAAGGCCCAAACCCACCCCCTTCCCCTTTTAAAGTTTTTTACTTTTGAGAATTACATTATCCTTGAAAGTAATTAAGAATGTGTTTGCCTTAAACATGTTTTAACTGTGGCGAAACCCCCTACAAGAATAACCAAGGGTGTCAAACGGTCTGCTCCACTATCTGCTTTCGGCATTACTTGTTCCCCACCACTCCTCTTCTTTCTTTTCCGAAGAGATCTTCATTTACATTTCTCACTATGTTATTTTTCACCTCATATTGCCCCTATAAGAGCATCTCCTAAAGTGTTTCATTAACTTAGATTCTAAGGTGCTACATAGGATTTTCATATTGCCCCTATAAGAGCATTTCCTAAAGTGTTTCATTAACTTAGATTCTAAGGTGCTACATAGGATTTTCGTGCTCCAACAGCACCTCACTGACTTGGATTTATAACTCAAAAAACAAGGTTAAGTCTTGCCAAGACTCAACCTTAGTTTTTTATTTCGTGATTGGGCGCTCAAGTGTTGGGCGTCTATTTGTTTTCTAATCGGGCGCCTAAGGTTTGAGCGTTTTTTTTTTTCCACAACAAATTTAAATCGGGCGGTTAAGACTTGGGAGCCCAATTTATTTATTAAAAAAAAAAATCAAATTGGGCGCCCAAGCCTTATACATCTCATGAAAAATATTTTATTTTATTTAAAAAATATATAAATGTAATAGGCGCCAGTGTTGGGCGGTTGTTAAAAAAATTAAGACAGGTACTGTTGAAAGAAATAGAACCTCAATAACTTGAATTTAGTTTTTTTTTTCAACCGAGTCAATGAAGCACTTTAGGAGATGCTTGAACGCTTAACCCTAGTGTTTTTTCCCCATACTTAAACGATGCAAGTTGTAAACCCTAAAATATTAAAACACTAGTGTTTTTTCCCCATACTTAACGATGCAAGTTGTAAACCCTAAAATACTAAGACATCGTGTAGGGCTGTTGTAGTTATGGAAGATTTGAATCTCCCTCACAACCAGATTTTGGCTCAGATGACATTTATTGCACTATGATGCAACCAGATTCACTTTATTTCTTCCTTTGGATATGTTTTGGGAAACAATTTACCTTTCAAAAGTACCCTACATGTCACTACTTGTAGGCCTAAGAAATTGTTAAAACAAGGGGAAAATCAATAATATCTCTATCTCTCCTATACAACAAAAGTGTCTTCTGCATTAAATTGTTGTTGACATAGGGTAAGACAATGTATGAGGCTCTTGAGACCAGTTTGCCTCACTAGATAAGTGGCTCCATCAACATGTTTTTCACTATGTTGCTATCAACTTACTATGTTTTTCCTCAATAGTACTACTCACTCTAGATCTCTTCACCAAACAAAATGGGATTGCAATTTTGCACCACTGTTACAGATTTGTAGGGTACGACTTGGAACTATTGTACAGGTCTACTCTGAGAAACTTATACCTCCTTAGAGCATCTCCAACAGTGGGTTTGAGTTTGAGTTTGGGTGTGGGCTCTAACAGAAAGCCCACACAAAACCCCAACTCTTCCAGTAGTGGGTGAGTTTTTTTTTTTTTTTTAATTTAGTCCGCGGCGGTTATCTTTACCCCGTACAATTATTCATTACTCCGCACAACTATTCATCTTTTTTCACACATTAATAAAAGAAAAATATTTAAACGCAGCGGTGCAATTTAGTCCGCGCAGTAATCAAAAGTACGCCAAACTCGTTTTTTTGAGTGTGAGGAGTTCACACATAGTTGGGTTCTGACAGTGTTACGTCCTCAAACCCAAATCTAAAAATTAGTTGCTGAGAGGCGTTTGAGTTTGGGTTTGGGTTGACAAAACAAACCCAACCCAAACCCTGCTGGAGATGCTCTTAGAGGATCTCTAGCATTTGAGATTTTGAGTGTGGGTTGGTTTTTTTTTTTCTTCATCCCACACTCAAAACCCGCACTTTTCTCTTTCCAGCAGTTAAAAAATTAGATGTGAGTTGTGTTAGCGGTGTCAAAACCCAATCGGGTGTGGAGAGCTCACATTCAAAAAAATGGCTACGAAGAGTTTAAAACACTCTACGAACTAAAGAAGTTCACACAGATTAAATATTTTTTTATTGGTGTAAGAGGAGATGAATAATTGTGGTGGAGCAAAGAAGTTCACCACGTACTCAAAAATTTATTTTCATTAAAAAAAGACTCGCCACATCAACACCAACTGCTGGAGATTGTAGGTTGGGTTTTTTGGGTCAGACTTGTGGGCCAGGTACAGCCAACTCACACCCAATTGCCGGAGATGATCTTATAGAAGTGTCCTAATTGTTCATACTTAAACTTGCAATAGTTTACGTTTTAATAATGATTAAAAGTACGTAGATAGGTAATGCAGTATGATTTCTGTACAAATTCATGAAGAGTATTGTTCGGGTTCTTATAAGATTTAGAAGTGCAAGCGGGTATTGGTAATTAATTATTTTCATAAGGGCATCACTAAAATACACAAAAGAAAATGATGAATAAGGGAAGAAAAGTATCAGGTATCTATATCTCCATCAATAAATTTAGATTTGTCTTCCTTTCATGTGTGAGAGAGGAGGGGGAGTACTAACATGGTGAGAATGAGAATTGTCATTATAGAAAAGTAAAAATCCTAATAGGGGTACTATAGTAAGCAATTGGATATACAAGGGGTGTCTTTCTTATGCCTATGTTAAATAAGGCAAATATTTATGGGTGTATGTGTGTGAGAAAAGGAAGGAAGGAAGGAAAGAGGGGGGGGGGGGGACATACTCAGGGCTAGTATGAATTGTTTAGAGAAACCATGATTTCGACTTGTCAGAGGGAAGGTTTAATTTAATCCCAAACCCCATGTGATTGCTAACCCTAAAAACATCTATATATCTATCAATTGTTGTAAAGTGACCCAATAACTCATCACATTGTTTCTTAGTTTCTCCCTCTTTTTTCCTTTCATGCATGAAGATATGTTCTTTCCTCTTATCTCAAGGTTTCCTCCTACACATCAACACAACACCACATCATATACCCTTGAAACAAAAACAATTTTGAGGACAAGAGTTTCTCCTCTTCACATAATTTATTGTGTTTGGTTGGTTTCATTGAGCAATCCATGTTTCAAAATCAAAGATATATGATTATCTATACAGGATATATACATACACATGTACATTTTTGAGTTGAATACACATGTACATGATTGTAGTCTTATTGTTTATACCACATGGCTCATTGGAAATTGTTAAAATGGTTAGGTTTAAGTCGAGCTACAACTAGCAAGAAGTTTGCTCCTTTGATTGACACAAGCTTATCCTTTAATAGGAAAATAACAAAGATAGTGTTCTATGGTTTATTGAGTACGATTCTACAATGCATGCTTACATCCCTTACAGATGAACTAAAGAGTAAAGACCAACACAACTCAGTTGAATCCAAACTACGTGCTTTGTTTCGGATCATCGTAAAGCATGCATCACAATTAAACCTACCACAAATTATGGGCCCAAAATTTCGTCTAGGTCGTCGTATCCAGACTTGTGTTTGAAGTTAAACTACACTCAGTTCATGCATGCTTACATGGACTTGCGCCCAAAAAGTCAGGCCCATATCCAGAGCCAGTAGTTTGCATGCTCTACTTGATTAAATTGTAAAGTTTCAGTAAGATATTAACATTAAGGATTGAATAAACTAGACGAAAAAATGTCTTGGGTAATTTACATTGTCATTCAAGTAGGATTCTACTTCAAGTAAAATCTACAAAACTAATAACCCTACAATGACCTGATATGACTTCATAGCAATCCAGAACATCCAAAGCGTTAAAGCAATCAGAACAATCAGAAAAACAGGGGATACTACGGACCAAGGGTTCAAACCAATCGCCTCGCGGCCTCCATCGCTACATTCAACGGTACCATTATAATCATAAACAAGGTGGCCTTTACAATCTCGAGAAAAACCATGGTAATCGGTATTAACACATCCCACATACTGGCAAACAATCAGAAATCCAACCAAGAATATTTCTTTCACAAACAATATGCGGAAAATAATTCGACGAAAGCAATGACGTAACCTCTAACTTTGTCAAAATCCCAAACACTTTTTTCTTTCTTTCAACCTCGTTTATAGAGGTCTAATGTAGCTTCCTAATTCTATTTGGATGACCATAAAGGAATCTAACTAAAGCAAAAACCTCTAAATAAATAGATTTCTAAAACATGAAGGAAATAGAACGTATAGCTAAATAAGGAGAGAAAAAAAAGGGTAGGCTGAAACTTGAAGCTAAAGTTTACAAGGCCTAACAACCAACCACTTACTTGAAAGTTGAAACCCTAACAATGGCCTCTCCCCTCTCTCTTTCTCTCACTTTCTGCAACAGTAACAGCAACAACAAGAGATAGGTGCTCTGCAACAACAACATAATGGATTAGGTTGATTCAATATCTCATCTCAATTTTTTTTTAATCATTGTAACAGTGTTTTAATTTTTTTATTTTTGGCTTGTACAGGTTGACGAATCCCGCCCTTGGAGTGGTGGTGGTGAACCAGATTCTGTGGAACTGAGGTGGTATTATGCCATGAGGGCAGCAAAGAATCCTGTAGCTCTCTGGCGGAGTTTTGTCAAGTATAGTAATCAACTTGAGAAAGTTATTCAGGAAATTAGCTCTTAACAGAATCTCCAAATTTGTTTATGTCCAGTTTATTGAATACTTGGATAAGTTCTGGACTGGTAGTAAAAAGGAGGAGGAGGAGGCCATGTTCTGTAAGATGTCCACGATTTACGAATTCCGCTTTGATATGCCAGGCTTCTACTGGGATCTGAATTGAGTGCTTTCGAGTTTGGAAGTGTCATTACATGTCTTAAATTTGACAGTATCCTAGGGAGCTCTTCTGTGGGCATAGACGATGTAGAGGATGACAATTTTGACAACCAAGTTGTGGGAGGACGGGAGGAGATGAGGATTAATATTGCTTTTGTTATGATAGATAAGAGAGTTGAAGAGATCTTAAACAGGATAGGTGCCAAGTTTACTGGAGGGACGAAGCACTTAGAAAAGAAATTAACTTTGATAGACACGTAATATTTACGTGTACAACTCCTAAATTTATATCTACCTAGTCATTTATTAAATAAATGTGATACTAATATAGTGATTTTGTTTGTATTTACAGAAATCGGACACATGATAAACAAGTTGTACACTTTCCAGTTTTTAACAAAGAACAAGGGTAATGCACTCCAGCAATGATCCTCATTTGAAGTTGTCAACCAAAGGCCCATTGAAGACCATTGAAGAGAATTTTATGTAGAGATTATTCTCATGAGTTGTAATATTTATGCATGGTCTAAGGCATTGTTTATGGGATTAATGTTGATGTTTTGTAACCCCTTGATACATCTTGGAGAGTGTAAATCAAAGTTGAAAGAAATAAATGTTTTTCTTTCTCTTTTCTTCTTGGCCTTTACTTTTGTTGTTATAATAATATTATCAAAATAATGAGTAGCTAAACTCTTTAGCCAAGGCTAGAAGAAGCTCCATCCAATGTAGTCTTACTGCAGAATAGTGTAGTTTAGTTAATAGTAGTTACTTTATTTTTTTTCCAATTTAATGTAGTCTTATTTCTACGATCTTAGCTTGACCATAACTTGGTTTCGTGGGAGTAAAGAGTTCAAGGAAATTATCTTGTTTGACCAGTACAAAATGGTTTAGAACATGAAGAAGAGAACATAAGCCATCCTTATCAACCGGACTGTAATGACTAGTTTTTCGGTAGGTAAACTTTGTCAATACTTCTAGTAATGAGTTTGTAAATAAGTTTAGAATACACTAGATTTTACGTGGAAACTCAGTAAGTCCTGAGAAAAACCATGACCTCGTGGAGGATTTGAAAGTATAAATCCAATATGTACTAATTTATTATAATTGTGAAGAGATTTGACTAGTATAATTCAGAGTGATAGAAAAAGATGAGGGGGGGGGGGGCTGTTGACATAAGCTCTGCCTGTATTTATAGTGGATACGAACATTTACAAATATTTGGTCTCATGGTTTTTTGGGTGGTGACCGAACTTCGTGGATCATGTACAACGACTCTATTTGACCAAGTGTAATGGTTACTGTAGAGGTTCAAGATCTGTAGATGTGGACCCGATTCCTTCTCAAACGAATATATATATCTTTGATTTGGTTCTGCTGGTTTCTCTTTATCGAGTCTGTGGAATATGTCAAATGATAAGATACCTTCGACCTGGACCTATTAAGTTTGTCTTTATCGAGTCTGGGGAATATGCAACTGCAATCGCTCCATTCTTGATACAATTACTTATTGTTGTGCCGAGAAGATAAATTATGAACCTGGAGGATGAGGTATGGAATAGGCATGTATCTTGTTCCAATTGTAAAAGAATGAATGTATGCTTCTCGATAATAATAATAATAAAATGATTTTTGATGAATATGTATTCGAAGTTTGTTGTAGTAATTGATTGTTTATCGAATGTGTTTTGGAATTTTGAAATTTGAAATGCGGTTACAGTTGTCCCGTAAAAATAGGAATTGATAAAAAAGGAAAGATGTGATTCATTGACTTCAAAGAATAATGGCGAGGTGTATTCCTGTGGGTGATATATTAAGTTATAAGGAATTTGATGTACAGACTCGTTTTGTGCGTTTGAGAATTGCAGTGGTGAAGATAGGGAAAATAGATGAGGTAGAGATGTATTTGGATGGTTTAAAGTAGTAGTGTAATAGCTTGTTGGCTTTGAGGAGACGAAGAGTTTTAGACTTCGAGAAGAGACGTGCTAAGCGTTATGTCAGGAGAGTAGTCGAAGGGTCCCAAAGGGGTGTGATGAACAATCGCGTGGGGCCTATAAATAGTACTTCGGGTGCCGACTGCTTACATTTCATTTTTCCTAGAAATTTTGAAGGTGATTCATTGTGCTCTACTGTTATTAACCCTTCCATATCATTTGTTCATATGAGATTGTCGTGCTAATCAAAAGGGCTAAACTTGCGAAGGAGATAGACTTAGAAGTTGCTTGTCGTCAATGTTAGTTTACTATTTTTTGAAATACATTTATTCGATTGTATTTGTATGTATGGATGATTTCTTACAAACCCATTGTAGTTTAGATATGTATGAGTGAGTGCTAAGAAGTAATTGGAGTTAGAATGAGTATTAATGCAGAAATTGGCAGAATACAGGTTTTAAGGTTTGTAGTGATTATCTGTGATTTGGAGGAAGGCAATAAGATTGACTCACTGGTCGACAATGATCACCTCCTTAAGCCCGAAGTGATCATCGATCACGAGCCTCCCAGAGGGAAAACATACCAAGGGAAGAAATAAATTGAACTTTAAGATCTCGATCAAGGAATCCATATAGAACATTCTGACATTTTGACCTCACGTCGTTAGCATCAAAAACTCAAGGAGTCGAATACGTCATCAGACCCCACAACCACCTTCAAGATGACAAGTTAGGGAACGGTTGGGCTAGAAGGATAAGGAGATTTTAATCCACAAGTTGCGGCTGAACCGAACGCTCTTCAACAATTCATTACCTTAGATGATTTGAACAATAGGATTCAAGCCATACATTCAGACAATCCTAGTCGAAGATCCATTCAAGATAGGATTGAGACCAACCCAATTGCCTCCCATTTTTTCTATCACTCTGAATTATACTAGTCAAATCTCTTCACAATTGTAATAAATTATCACATATTGGATTTATACTTTCAAATCCTCCTCGAGGTTGTGGCTTTCCTCAGGACTTATTGAATTTCCCCGTAAAATCTAGTGTGTTCTAAACTTATTTACAAACTCCTTACAAACTCATTACTAAATGTATTAGCGAAGTTTACCTACCAAAAAACTAGCCATTACAATTGGTGCCGTCTGTGGGAATATTCAAGTTTTCTTTACCAAATCTTGTTCTATACAATCATTTCCATGACCAACATGAACTTGAGAAGTGCCTCCAGTACCCAGAGAAATATTGAGGACATTCCAGTCACCGTCCAACCAGAAACTGTCAATTTGCCCAATGCTGCTGTCGAGCTTCAGAAACAGATGAAATCCGACAGGAACCAGCAACTCGAAGATCAGAGGATTCACGCTCAAGCGCTCCAAGTTGAGAGAGACAAGAGGAGGAAGGCCCTGGAACAACAAAGCCAAACTCATCAGAAAGAAATGGAAAGTCTACGAAGGCAATAAGATCGTCTCACTGGTCGACAATGATCACCTCCTCAAGCCCAAAGTGATCATTGGTCACGAGCCTCCCAAAGGAAAAACATACTAAGGGAAGAACGAAATCGAACTTCAAGATCTCGATCAAAGAACCCAGATAGAGCATCCCAATATTTCAGCCTCACATCGTCAACATCAAAAACTCAGAGAAGTCGACGAACACGTCATCAGACCCCACCACCATCTCCAAGACGACCAGTTAGGAAACGATTGGGCCCAGAAGGACAAGGAAATTTTGCTTCACAAGCTGTGGCTGAACCGAACGCTCTCCAACAATTCATTATCTTAAATGATTTGAACAATAGGATTCAAGCCATACATTCAGATAATACTAGTCGAGGATCTACTCTAGATAGGATCGAGACCATCCCAATCACTCCCCATCTTTTTATATCATTATGAATTATACTAGTCAAATCTCTTCACAATTGTAATAAATTAGCACATATTGGATTTATACTTTCAAATCCTCCTCGAGGTCGTGGTTTTTCTCAGGACTAACTGAGATTCCACGTAAAATTTAGTGTGTTCTAAACTTATTTACAAACTCCTTACAAACTCATTACTTGAAGTATTGACGAAGTTTACATACCGGAAAACTAGCCATTACATGGACCATGGTTGAATAAGTTGGCATATGAGTAATTCCCAAATTATAATTTCTTATTTTGTAATGTATGCATATACCCGACCAATGATATGCGATATGAGAATTTGTGATATACTCTAACTAGATATACTATCTCATGGTTACAACGGATGGAGTGGAATCACGTCTTGGTTTTCTCTCTGATTCATATCAAAACCTTGTCACTTTTATTTATTCGTATTCTTCATTTCAAAACCTACACACAAATCTTTTGTATTGGATAAAATTAATAGCTCGAAGCTTATTCGCACCTACAAGTCTCTTGGGATACGACCCCGCTACTATTTGTACTCAACGGTACACCGTTCACTTGCGGGTCATTTTAAGACGTTGGTTTTATATCGATCAAGTTTTTGACACCGTTGCCGGGGACTTGCATATGTGTGTTTTATTTTGAGTTATTTATTTTAAGCCAATTTTTTTTTTCTTTATCTTCTTCTATTTATTTATTTTTTGGATCTTGGGAACACTTGAGTGCAAACAGTAACGTTGTTTGGTGCTCAAGAAGGTAGTTCTAAGGAGTATACAACACAGTTACCAATTCCTTTCTTCGTTACAGTGTTTCATAATTTAACACAAAGTGCAACGTAAGTTTAGCACAAGTTGCTATAGTTACAAACAGCAACTGTGTGCTACCAACAACAACTCTAAGAGTAACGAATACCAATCCTAAGTACTCAGACTGTTTTATGTTTTGGTGCTTCAGATTTAATTGGTTGCATGAGATTTCATTTAACTGTTGAACAACAAAGGCAAAAATCAAGGATATATTTTGTTTGGAAATAGTGGAAAAGTGGTATTAGTTTGAAATTTTGTATCAACATTACCTCATATCTATTAATTCACTTGATTTGCATGTGCCCACTTTGGCTTTATATTTAAAAGTCATGCCAACCACCTTGAAGAATAACGCGCTTGAGCAAGACTTGTTTTTTTTTTTTTTTTTTTTCCTTCGAGTTTTACTTGAATTGTTATAAGGGACATTAAGTTTGCTAATCTCGATTAACACTCTCCATTCTCGATTCAACACGCCCGATCGAACTTTGATAATTTTTGGCATTGGTAAAAAAGATAAGAAGCACAAAAAGTGGGGAAAACATGGAAATGCAAAAGATTAAAGCTCTCCCAAGCTCTTGCACAATCCTTCTTGTACCCCCTAAGTGAAGGGGCACTTCCTTCATTCGCCCCCTAAGTGAAGGGGCGGCAATAGTTACACCGGGAAACACTTCCCGTAGGTTGGTATTTTTCTAAACTTGACATATAGAAGGTGATCCTATCCGCTCCGCCCCGGCACTAGGAACATAAAGTCGTGCGGACTGTGCAAATACACGCTGCTCTAATAATTTTTTTGTTATGGTTGGATTGACCTATTGATGTGTTTAAAATTCTTTTTCATTCCAACATTAGTAAAAATAAAAACTGTTAGAGACTTGCTGGATTTCATCACCCAAAAAGCTCTTTAACAAGTGAGACCACCCATTAGGTATTGAAAGAAATTTGTATCACACAAAAATTGAACGTCCCGGACCTCAAAATAACAAATAATAAAGAGTAGCAAGATTCCTGTGGGATTTCATCACCTAATGGATAGGTATACCGAACCGGGGTACAAACATGAGTTTATAGGATACGGTTCCAGCCTAGCGCCACAAAATACTGGTTGTAGGTTTGCGACGTCACTGTTTCGAGTGCTGACGTACGATAAGGTGACTCACTCGGGCGTGAGGACCGAACATCTACTTTAAGCTGATACTAGCATAATAACGTAGGGGAGTCATAGGAACCAAAGTCTTTTTGCATCCTACCCATTTTGAACATAGAAAAATATATGAGAGACCTAATTAATACTGTTAAAAATGTTAATGTGATAGAGTCTAGGTTTGATTGATTATTTGCTGTACCGGGTGCTAAATTTTATTGATTATTAGTTGTGCATGATCAATTGGACATGTGGAGGAAAGCGATTAGGAAGTTTACTAGAACCTTTACCCATTTACGGCCCACCACCTCATCCTAACCGGAGAGGGTGACCACCTTGCTCAATCAACACAATAAAGGACTTAGGAACCCTAGTTTGGGAAAAGAGTGACCCATCTCGAGTTTCCCTAATTTTGGAGGAGGGAGATCTAGTGTTGACCCAATTGAACTTGTTGTTGAACTAGAAGTCGAAGCCCTAATCATGGCTATCGTTAAATCTCTTAGGGACTATTGGTCCCCAGTGGTTAGCGATATGCCTTCGTGTATCATGTTACTAGCCGTCACGATAAACCATTATGAAATCAAACCTAGTGTGATCCAAATGTTACCTACATTTCATGGGCTTGATTCTGAGAGCCCTTATAAGGATGTTCATGAGTTTAAAAATAATTAGTACGCTATCAAAATACCTATATTTTACTGAGGATTTCGTCCGTTTTCGTTTATTCACATTCTTACTAAAAGACAATGTGAGTCATTGGCTTAATTAATTAGCACCAGCATATATCAATTCATGGGACCAAATAGAGACCAAGTTCAAAACCACATGGTTTTCTATGGGAAAAACCCTTGCTCTTAGAAATGCAATTGTTGAATTTATTCAAAATGAGAGCGAAACATTTTACGAAGCATGGGAGAGAAATATAAAGATCTTCTTTCACAATGTCCCCATCATGGCTTTGAGAAGCAAGATCAAGCCCAAATATTCTATCGTGAAATAACCTCTCAAAATTGTTATAGTCTAGAATCCATGCATAGTGGAAAATTCTAAGACCCTGAATCCGATAAAGCTTATGAAAAGTTTGAGACATTGGCTGAGAATTCTCATCAGTGGGATTTTGATCCACATAGAAATGTTCGTACAACCAAGAAAGGTGGCTTATACGAGGTGAGTGAGGGAACAACCATAAAAGCCCAATTAGATACTCTTACCTGAAAAATTGAGGCTATGGCTATGGCTATGAATCAATCTAAGGGTAGTGTGAACCAAGTTCAACAATACCGTTTGTTATGATGCCACCCATGCGACTCAAATGTGTCTCATGCTCAATGAAATGAATGATAATCAAAAGCAAGTGAATGCTTTAAATAATACCTCCAAGAGGCCATTTGACCCGTACAAGCCAACTTAGCAAAACCAATTTTTTTTTTCGTAAAAGAACAACCAACCCAGTTTGGATTTTGGAGAGCCACAATCCTCAGTTCATAATTTTCCTAGAAATCCCCATTCTCAGTTTTATCCTCATGCATCTCAGCAATCCATTCAGTCATCCAAATAATTCCCACCTGCTCTACCCAAACCATCTTTGGAAGACACCATTTCTCTCTTCATGCAACAATAAATGGAAAATCAAAAACAAGCGTTACAATTTTAACAACAAATAATGCAATTCCAGCAATAAGCATTGTTGAATAAGAATTGTACATTCTAATTTATATTTAATCTAGAGTCTCAGATAAGATAATTGGCAAATGTATTGAATGAGAGACCACCAGGCAAGTTACCCAGCTAACCTGTATCTAATCTGAAAGGACCACTGTAGTTTGATTCCTAGCTCAATCCCAAAACAGCTTAATACCATTATCACCATTCGAAGTAGTAGACAAATCGATAACAAAGTTGAAATGCCTAGGGTTGAGCCAACACCAGTTGATATTGAGGATGAGGTAGGTATGAGTAAACTAGTTATAGTAAGCAACTATGAACCTTCTAAGAAATCTAAGGAGTTGCCTACCTCATCTGTTTCCGTACCAAAGGCACATTTTGAGCCAAAGGTGCCTTATTCAAAATGCCTTCTTCCAGCTAATAAAGAGATTCAATTTGACGAGATATTAAATATATTTAAGCAAGTTCATATAAATATTCCAGTACTCGATGCCATCATACTTATCCCTGCATATGCCAAATTCCTTAAGGACGCGTGCACTAAAAAAATGAAATACAATGTGCACAAGAAAGTCTTCTTGACTGAGATATTAACCTCTCCCAAGCTTTGAGATCCTGGAAGCCCAACCATCCCTTGTAAAATCAGAGATCATAAAGTGGATAGGGAGTTACTCAACTTGGGGGTTAGTGTAAATATCTTACCTTACTCGGTCTATCAGGAATTAGGACTTTGAAAACTTGAACCTACCCGAATGACACTTTAATTGGCTGACATGTCAATATAATACCTACGTGGTATCCTTGAGGATATTCTTATCAAGGTCAATACACTCATTTTTCTGGTGAACTTTATTATTTTAGACACTGAAGATGTCATAAATCCTAATTGTGAGATCCCTGTCATATTGGGCTGCCCTTTTCTTGTGACTGCTCATGCCATTATTAATTACTTTTTTGCGGTCTTACAACTATCAATGGGAGACATGAAGATCAAACTCAATGTTTTTAACAATAATACTCAAGTCCCTCATTTTGATGACATGGCAGTGCTAAATATGATTGACTCCCTAGTTTACAACTCATTCCCTAAATCATTTTCTAAAGACCCATTAGAATCATGTCATCTGAACATTAGTGAAGACTTTGATAAAGATACGATTGTTGAAGAGCTTAATGCTCTGCTTGACTTAACACCTATTTTTAAAAAGTCCAAATGGAGACCTCATGTTAAACCTCTTGAACCGTCCACTACTTTGCATATTCCATCCATCATTAAAGCACCCAAGTTAGACCTCAAGCCATTACCTAAGACTCTGAAGCATGCTTTCTTAGGTGATTATGAAATTCTTCCTGTGATCATAACTTCCAATCTAAATGGTGTCCTTGGAAGATACAAATCAGCCCTAGGGTGGTCTATATCAGACTTGAAGAGGATTGGCCCCACCGTTTGAATGCATCACACCAATCTCGAGGAAGGTGCTAAAAATTCTTGCAAGATGCAACGGTGGTTAAATCCCACCATGATGGAGGTGGTGAAGAAGGAAGTCCTCAAACTTTTGGACTCGGGTGTTATATAACCCATTTTGGATAGTAAGTGGGTTAGCCACGTTCAAGTTGTACCTAAGAAATATGGGATTACTGTAGCTGAAAATGATAATAATAATCTAATCCCCATCCGCATGACCATCGGGTGGCGTGTATGCTTCGACTACAGGAAATTGAATACGGTCACAAGGAATGATCATTTTCCTCTTCTATTTATTGATTAAATGCTTGAACACCTAGCCAGAAAGAGTTATTACAGCTTTCTTGATGGTTATTCTAGATACAATAAGATCCCATTACCACAAAAGATTAGGAGAAAATTACTTTTACGTGTCCCTACGGGTCATATGCTTATCGACGTATGCCATTTGGGCTGTTCAATTAATGCACCCGCTACATTCCAACATTGTATGATGAGCATATTTTTAATATGGTTGATAAGTTTCTTAAAATCTTTATAGATGAATTTTTAGTATTTGGATCATCTTTTGATGAATGTTTACACCATTTAGAGCTCGTGCTAAAATGATGTACACAAACCAATTTGGTGTTAAACTGGGAAAAGTGTTACGTCATGGTGACACAAGGGATAGTTCTTGGACATTATCTTCAACAAAGGGATAAAGTTGATAAGGCCAAGATTGACATTATTTCTTCCTTACCTCCACCTCGGACGGTTAAGGCCATTAGATCATTTTTGGGCCATGTTGAGTTTTATCGCCGGTTTATCAAAGATTTTAGTAAAATTTCCCAACCCTTGTGCAATTTACTTGCTAAGGACACTGATTTCAACTTTAATGATGCATGTTCAGGAGCTTTTGAGAAGCTCAAACTTCTAATAATTTTAGCCCCTATTATTCAAGCTCCCAATTAGGATCGTCCTTTCAAGTTCATGTGCGATGCTTCAGATTACGCTGTTGGAGCAGTTTTAGGGCAAATAGAAGATAATAAACCTCATGCTATTTACTATGCTAGTCGCATGCTCAATGATGCACAGTTAAATTACTCCACCACGAAGAAAGAGTTATTAGCTATTATGTTTGTCTTGGAGAAATTTTGACCATACTTTGTTAGATCCAAAATCATTGTTTACACCGATTATACGGTCTTAAAGAATTTATTATATAAAAAAGATGCAAAGCCTCGGTTAATTCGATGGGTTCTTTTGTTACAAGAATTTGATATCAAAATTCGAGATAAGAAAGGTGCTGAAAACGTCGTTGCGGACCATCAATCTCAAATTCTAACTGAAGGTGCTAAAGATTTTCTCCCTATATTGGAGACATTTAATGATAAGTAACACATGGCAGTCTTACAACTACCTTGGTACGCTGATATTATCAATTATCTTGCTATAGAACGATTACTTGACCATTGGTTAAAGCAAGATAAAGCCAAATTCTTGCACGAGGTTTGATGTTTTAGTTGGGATGATCCTTATCTATATAAGTATTGTTTAGACCAAGTGATCAGGAGATGCATCCCAAATGATGAGTTCTATAATGTACTCACATTTTACCATGCCTTAGCTTGTAGAGGACATTTTGATGCCAAGAAAACCGTCGTAAAAGTCCCCCAATCTGGTCTTTGGCCTACCCTTTTTTATGATGCACATACATTTTGTTCAAAATATGATTAGTACCAGAGGACTGTGAATATTTCTCATCGTAATATGATGCCCTTGAACAACATCATTATCGTTGTGGCATTAACTTTATGGTCCCATTTCCTTCATCTCGTGGGAGTCTTTACATTATCATTGTGGTAGATTATGCTTCTAAATGGGTTGAGGGGGTGCCAAGTCAAACGAGTGACCATAAGTCCATGGTAAAAAATTTGAAAAATATATTTAATTTTTTTGGCACCCCTTGGGTAATTATCAGTGATTATGGTAAACATTTTTGCAACTGCATCTTTCAAAATCTTTTGAAAAATTACTCTATCACTCATAAAGTTGCCACACCTTATTATCCACAAACAAGTGATCAAGTCGAAATCTTCAATCGGGAAATTGAAATTTTTTTAGAAAAAACTATTCGAACCGATCGTAAAGATTGGTCTGATCATCTTGATGATTTCCTTTGGGCATATCGAATAACTTATAAAACCCCGATTGGTATGTCACCCTATAAACTCGTCTTTGGGAATGCTTGTCACTTGCTAGTAGAATTAGAACACAAGGCTTTGTGGGCTACAAAGGCTTTTTACTTTGAAATGGATAAAGTCAGATTACATAGAAAACTTAAACTTTCTGAACTTGATGAACTTCATCGCGAGGCTTATGAAAGTTAAAAAATTTATAGGGAACGAACCAAAGTTTTTCATGATGATAATTCGATTATTCACAAAACTTTTGAACCTAATCTGGAAGTGTTGCTCTATAATTTATGGCTAGGTTTATTTCCTGGGAAATTACATTATCGTAGGTACGACACTTTGGTAGTTAAAACTATTTATCCTCATGGAGCCGTGGAGGCAGAAGATCCTAAAGCCAGTAATAATTTTAAGGTCAACGGGCAATGTTTAAAACCATTTTTAGAATCTTGTACTTCCGATGAATAAATCTTTTCTAGTTGACCCATATTATCAGAATTGATCACGTGTACCCTTTATGTGATTTATTATTATATTTAAGCTTGGGGGTACATTTTTTTGGCTGAAGACGGTAAAACTTAGCGCTTCCTGGGAGGCAACCCAAGGTACATTCAGGTGAGAAGTTCTAGTTTTTATTTCCCATTCCATGTATTTAATTTTGTTATCAAACATTAAGAATAATGTTTTATTTAAGTTTGGGGGTAGAAAAACTGATTCTAATATACATTTTGGTGAAAAGTAAAATAATGACTCTTTAGCACTTTATAATATATTTTTGGCAAATTTTCGACACTTAGACTAATACTATTTAGGAAAAATAATATGCTGATTGGAAAACCCAAAAAACTTTGATATTTTACCAAGTGTACACTATTGTATTTATTTATCATGTTCTTAAACTCGATGTACTACTTTGTTATTAACGAAAAACTTAAATTATTCTTGGTATATTTTCAAAACTTGCACTTCACTATAGTTATTCTACCAATACCTTCAATAGAGTTTTTAACTATAATATAAATTTTTTAGCATTTATATTAGGAATAATTTGCTCCAAGGGGGGACAACTGCCTAAGAATAAGTTCATTCCTGAAAGTATAAAAGAAAAGCCAAACTTGCTCTAAAACTTTCACGCTACATGGCATACTTGCATGATTAAGAACTGAAAGTGGAAAAATTATTATCAATCTCGAGTATGACCATAAACTATATGAAGGGAGCATGAAAAATGTTACTTGTGAGAATCTTGGGTCTAATTCAAGATAAGACACCAAACCCTGACAACCTTAGCCAACTGACAGAGATTGTTAATCAAAACTCCTTGTTATGGAGGCTTTACTAAGAAACCATGTATGAAAAGAAAGAAAGGCTTGTAAAAAAAAAAAGAATACTTGGAAGATGAATTGACTAAGGCACTTGTCGAACTAACCGATGAATTTATTTTAATAAGAATTAGACTACTAAACACTGACTCAACTATTTAATATAATATATCGTGTTATAACACTATCTTCACTATACTAAGACATAGCTAAGGTAAATATTTAGATCTTTTTCTAAACATGAGGTAGTATTTCAAGTTTCAGATTCTGGAAATAATATTTAATTATACATTTGGGAAATACTGAGTTTTACAAAATTTTCTTTCATAATATTTTCTTGTCATAACAAAGTAAGGATAAGTTGACAAGAAATAAGCCATTTGTAATCTAGAATTATCAGAGTGTCATTATCAATTTTTGTGGATATATTCACTGTAAACCCTCACGAGACAACACTCGTCCACTAGGGGAACCTGGGGGTTTAACGGCTTGTTGCATACGCTAAATATAATTGCGTGACTTGTAAAAATATCTTTTATTTACTTTTGGTCAGGGACCAGCAAAATATAAGTTTGGGGGTATTTAATATTTATGTGTACAACTCCTAAATTTATATCTACCTAGTCATTTAGTAAATAAATGTGACACTACTAGTGTTTTTTCTTGTATTTACAGAAATCAGACACATAATAAACAAGTAATACATTTTTCTAATTTTCAACAAAGAAAAATGGTGATGCACTCCAACAACGATTCTCATTTGAAGTTGTCAACGAAAGTCCCCTTGAAGATCATTTAAGACCATTGAAGATAATTTAGTGTAGAGATTATTCTCATGAGTTGTAATATTCATGCATCGTCAAAGACATTGTTGATAGAATTTTACATTAATATTGATGTTTTGCAGCCCCTCTAATACTATATAAATAAGAGGGCAATTCCGCCCATATGATACACATTGGAGAGTGTAAATTAAGGTTGAAAGCAATAATGGTTTTTCTTTCTCATTTCTTCTTGTCTTTTACTTTTGTTGTTATAATATTAATATGACAATGATCAAAAAAATGAGTAGATAAACCCTTTAGCCAAGGTTAGATGAAGCCCCATCTAATATAGCCTTAAGTGTAGAATAATGTAGCTTAGTTAAGAGTAGTTACTTTCTCCTTTTCATATTTAATGTATAGACTTATTTATATGATCTAAGCTTGACCATAGCTTTGATTCGTCAGAGTAAAGAGTTCAATGAAATCATCTTGTTTTACCATTACAAGATGGTTTAGAACATGAGAACATAAGCCATCCTTATCAACCAGACCAAGGTTAAATAAGTTGGCATATGAGTAATTCCCAAAGTATAATTTATTATTTTGTGATATATGCATACCCGACCAAGGTATGCAATACAAGAATTTGTGATATACTCTAACTAGATATACTATCTCATGATTACAACGGATGGAGTAGAATCACGGCTTGGTTTCCTCTCTGATTTATATCAAAACCTTGTTACTTTTATTTATTCATTTTCTTCATTTCTAAACCTATAAACTAATCTTTTGTATTGGATAAAATTAATAGCTCGAAGTTAGTTTGCACCTATAACTATCTTGGGATATAACCTCGCTACTATTTTAACTCAACAGTACACTGTTCGCTTGCGGGTGATTTTAAGACGTCGGTTTTATATTGATCACACTTCTTTCATGTCTAATTTTCCAAATGTCTTTGCCATTAAGCTCCTTAATCTCTTCACTACTCACAATGTGGTGGTTGCTTCAAGTGTTTGGGATTGGTGGTTGAAAAACTTGCTCTACTTGTTCGTTGTCCTCGAACATTACCAAATTTTTGTAAACAAATATGATTTCCCACTACGGGCTGGAGTAGAATTGATCATGTTTAAACTGGGCTATTTTGATGCCAAGGAGAATAAGTGTGAGATGACCAAGAAGGTCTAGTCAAACTAGGGAGGGTGATCTTACACATGGTCGTAGCGCAGACTGGACACGGATAGCCTTTCAAGTGGTTGAACTCTTTTATCTATGATAATGACGCTTGGTTAAATTGTGTATTGCATTTGAAAAAAGTCATAACTCTGTTGATGTAGCGACCCAAACTTTTCACCGTTATGTTTTTGCTATAGGGCGGTGCTTTTTTACTAAGTTACATCTTGCTGTACTTTATCTCACCTTTTTGTTTCAATTTTAAAAAAACCAAACGTGGAGAGTCCTAGAGGTATATGGTTGTTTCTCTCATTATTCTTCTCCAATTCTTTTCCTAAAAATTCTCCCAACAATCTGCAACTAAACCCATCTTTTCTCCCCAACGACTTGGCCTTTAAACCTTTTCCTTCCCTCCTAAATTTGGTTACAAATCCTGACCTTATTCTTTTCAAACAAACATGGAGGTGTTGAAAAGGGTGTTTTTCAGCCTCTACCCCTTAATTTCTCAACTTTTCTCCTATTAAACCCTCCTCCTCCCTTTGTTTGAGCAGTAATTGGAACCCTCTATCATAGTGTTAAAACCCATTGTAAGATCTGTAAAACTACATCAGAAATTCATAAAGTAATGATGGGGCATTTGGTTGTTATATGTCAGAGCGTGACTGTGTTGTTTTTTCTCTTCCTTCTCCCAAATTAGGCAAATACTTTTATCCATGATTGTTCCTTGGTTAAACCTAGATAATTCATGAATCTTGACCATGATATTGATCTGATTTACAGATGTAATCATGTATATAATGTTGCCTCTATACAATGTTTAACTAGGGATGAGTTAGGGGTTTAGAGTTCCTTCATGGCTAGGTTCAGGAATTTAATTCTTCTATATCATTTGGGGACACCAGTAAGAGTTTCTTTGTATTGATCAATGAGCTGGATATTGGGGGCAAATATTATTCTTACAATATATAGTATAGTAGTTGATTCATCATATCATAGTTATGAGTAGGTTTAACGTTGAGATGTATATATTAGGTATGAGATCAGATATAAAGAAAACATGTCTATGATTTTAAAAATTCTCATTGGACCAAGAGATGTCCCTATGGATAGTGCTTTTAAATCATCTATAGTTGTTGAACCTATGTAGCTTGTAATGGCAAAGGTTACTTGTTAGAGGCTTTAGTATTTTTTGTGCCATCTTTACATGGTAATTTCATAGACAGTAGAGCTAGGCATTAGGCCACGATGATAAATATTAATAAAGTATATGTTAGGTTATGATAGGTGTAGGGGCCTAACTTCGCGAGGCGGGGAAGTTGGCTCTTACACCTCAAGATTTATCTTCTATCAAAGGGTTCAAGTATGTAATCAATAATATGAGTAGAATACTGACAATATACCTGCGTGGAGGCCTATAATGGGATACTCCGCGACCTCTGATGAGGATTTTTAATAGAATTGATATATCTGTCGAGTAGTTGAAGTTTTGAATATCGGGTAATTTACAGGGTGATTGAAGGTAAACTACAAGGGTTCAGGGGAGAGATTTCGTAACCTCTCCTTGGTTCCCCCTCCTTCCTATTTATAAAACATAGGAAGGGTCGAGTCACCATGGGAGGTTAAATTATAAGTGTACCCTTCGGGTATCCTCCGGGTATCAGGCAGGTATCCCAAAGTTGGTGTTGATGTCGTAGATGTCAGGGTTGGCACTATGCTCTGACACTGTATCTATTGTTGCCTTTGTCACTGTAGTTGTTAGGACCAATAACGCCGCCATTCTTGTCTAGTGAGATGACTGTCTAACAAGTCTGCCTTCGACCATGTACGACTATGGTCAAAGTATTTCTGATACTGATATAGAGTTCGTGTACTGACAGATCTGCCTTCGTCTTCGAGGCTTGTTCATAGTCGAAGTTCGCGTAGTCTCGAAAGGCTTGTTTGCGGATTGATTGGGCTTCGAGGTATTCATGTAGGCTTCGATGTAGCCTTCGAGGTGTTCAACTGGAGCTAGAGAGCTGCGAGTAGGCTACTACATTCGCCCCCTCTTAGCAAGGGTCTCTAAAATAGGTGTAGAGGTGTTTGCTGAGAAAAACTGTTGGTTGTTGAAAGTTGAACTGCTGACTGATGCATATTGGGTTTTTGAGGAAGGTAATAAAGGAGGGTTATTACAAAGTTATGGAGATTACGGTGTCATAAATGATGTTAATGAAGATATAAATATGGCTTATGAGGGGGTAACACTGTATACTCTTCATCTTCACTCTCTTCCTCTGCATTTTATGAAAACAACATGGACACCACTCCCAACATGCATTATCAGGGAAGGATGGGATTTTCCAGAGACCGTCGAATAGGATAGAAAATGGCTGAACTGAAGCTGAAGTTCTTTGGTGACAAGGAGCTCGACTGGGACATGTCGGACCTGGTAGAGCTAGAACCTGGGGAGCCAATCAACGGGCAATCCTATGCGTACCTGTGGGGGGTGATGTAATGAAGGTTTACAGCTGCCGAAGACTATTGCCTCTTCCTGTCGGGTTTGGCCGAACGTCTTGTGCAGGAAATGGATCGGTTATTGGAGGGCGAGTAGGGCTCGGTGGGAAGAACTGGCCTGTCTAAAAATAGGGAGAGTTCTTCGTAATGTGGTGATGGGTTTTGTTTTATATGGGGGTATTCACAGTTTTTTTTGTTTTTTTGTTGTTGAAGTCTATGTATTTTTCTCTTCTGCCCTTCTCTCTACTTTTGTATGAATGAAGTAATAGTATGAAAAAGGTAATTTAATGGAATACTGTATTTTGCATCTGATAAGTATGGTAGGCGAATAGACTATTAGTGCGGTATCGAACATCCACTTTTGAATGAATGGTAAATGGTATAAATAGTAATCTACGAGGGGAAAAGTACTTCAAATTGTCATAGTTATCGAAGACATTGGTTAATATTTGACCTAGAATGAATAATTGACTCTGAATTCTCGAAGCTCGATGTATATATTGAAAGAGTTATGGGAGAAGGAATAGAGGGGTCGAGGGTTTGATACTAGGGATGTGTCGACTGTAAAATCTCATAAATAGGTGTTGAGTGCGCATACTGATAAAACGGTTGAGTCTGGGAAGTTGAAAAGGTTAGACTGTTTAAATTTCAAGGGAAACATTTAAAACTGTGATAAATGCGGGTTCTGATTAAGGAGGGTTTAAATACTTCTGCTTTCAGGTATAAGTATGGTGTTTTGAGGGAATTTCAGACGTCTGTACTTTCTCTGAATAATCATGCCTTCATCTTCACCCCAAAGTAGCGGAGATATTCCTAACACTAGGTACCAAAAATGAGTGGCGGCGAGGGACCTTCGTATATGGGAGAAGACCATCGGGTTGAAGCAGAGGCTTTTTGGTGATCATGGCCTGGATTAGGTTATGCCAGATTTGTTTGAACTGGAGCCAGGGGAACCCATTAGTGGGATGCCCTATGCGTACCGGTGAAGGGTACTACAAATGATGGGCCTGCTCCCCAGCGACTGGTTTGATCTCCTGGAGTCGATAGCTGAGGAGGTGTGGACAAGGAAGATGCTGAGGTTGGGTTCTTAAAGCAGTGTCCCATCTGAATATATGAGCTTCTTCAATGTGGTAAAAGTACTAGTGTAGGATGGTAGGTATGAATGTTTGTAGTTTTTTCTGTTGATGTTGATTATTTTCTTCTGTGTTTCTGTGTAAGGGCGTCTGCCCAAATGAAATTGAAAATCTATAAGATAACTGTCGAAGTGAGATACTGAATTGTCTATGTATAAGTAAGACAATCATAATACTTGAAGGTAATTTAGGTATGAAAACAGCTTGTCAAATGTCGAATATGAAAGAAATTGAATGACTGACACATTTTGAAATCGAATGACTGACACATTTTGAAATCAAATATTAGGTTATCTGTGGACGAATATTCGAGACATGATGTAGACGATTATTCACAAATGGGATGAAGGGACTTTAAAGGTAGGTGAGCTTCAACTGTCAGAACTGACAGTCCAAACAACTGACATGTCAGAAACTATACTGAGCCTAGGGCAGAGTGCCCTACAGGCATCATGATGTTTTCTTGGATTATAAAAAATGTTGATTTGATGTAAGAATTTGATTTGACAGCTTCGAGTGGGGATCAGAAGGTTCGACTTGGTTTATATATAAAATTGTGTAAATATGAGAGTGATACGCGCACGTGAGAATAATGGAGGGTAAAGTTGACAAAATACATCTCAGCCGAAAAGTAGGGGTAGTGGGGTAGTGGTAATGATAGCGGTTTTGGAAATCGAGGCAGTTTTTTGTTATTTTAAGGAGGTATATATAATGGTAAGAACAAGGTTACTGTTCTCGGTTACCCACTTATAGAAAAGACCAGAGAGTTAGAGGAAGAGAGCATACGCCATTGTTCCATAGAGATTGGTCGTTGTTGTGAGATCATCTGATTTGCTGAGGGGAAAGAAGAATACTCTACTCAAATAGGTATGTCCTCTTATTTCTATCTTGCTGCTTCGTCTTCTGTTTCTGTATGTGGAGTACATATTATGGCAGAGGCTACTTGGGTTTATAGTATTGATGAGATGACCGAGGACGGGTGGAAACCATGTATCTGTAGGTAAAGCCTTTTGGGGTTCTGACGGTATTGACAGTGTGACAGGGATTGGATTCGAACAATCGAATATGATTGTATGGGCTGGAGAGGGTTGGTAAAAATAAGTTATTGGCACATAATAGTCAAATATATCGATATGATTGCGTGCCTCTTCTTCTGTAGGGTAAGATACGTACCTGTCAATCATCGAGGCTAAGGCTAATAGACAAGGAGATCGAAAAAAATAAATCGAGTGTGTTTGGTCGTACTCTCGTGGATGAGAGCAGCGACTTGGAGGAGTTAGAAATAGCAACATATTCCCCATTATCCGTGGTGGTACCTAAAATGGCAACTTCGAGTAATATCCGTAGAAGGGCTCGAGTGACTGGGGAGAGGGATGGGGAGATGGTGGGAGGAGAGAGAAGAGGATCTGAAGGTAGTGTTTGAGCCTTCAGGGGATAAAAGGGAAGATGAGAAGCAAAGTGGTAATAGTGAGAGTTCGACTGATTCAGGGGAAGCTATGGGGTTGGTCTTATCTAAAGAGAAGCTGAGATTGGATCAATTTGTGGAAAAACTGGAGTTGTTGAAGGTAGGAGTGGTATTGTATGCATTGGGATCTGAATATACTTTCAAGTCTCGACCTCGAGAGGGTTTCATGGCATTTAGGGGCCAGATTCAGCAAGGGATGCAACTACCCCTTCGAAGGCTAGTGAAGGAGGTGCTGAACTTCTGGGAGGTTGCCCCATGCCAGATGAATGAGAATTTCTATGAAATGATAAGGGTGGTCGAGGGCATGAATGTAAAGCTGAGAAGAGAAGGGAGGGGATTGATCGAGTTGTACGATATTCGTCGTTCTATTCGAGAAAGGCAAACCAAAAGGTGGGCACGTACCATATCCAATGTCACACAGATAAGCCTTGGTTACTTGATTTGTGCTCGACGGGTCGAGGGTGGGACAAGGACCGGGTAGTTGTGCAAGGTAATTATGAGAATACCGAAGGGGAGGACCCTTATCAGTTATAATATAGGCTTTATAATCCAGGTAAATTAATGGTCAAAGATTTCTTTGACATATTGATCAAATAGACTGATAGCCATGTTTTGTTTGTTCTGCAGCACCAAGTAACTGAGTTCTGACAAACCCGATGAATTATATTGGTGAGCTGATCAACGCGGACGAGGAGTGAATAAACCGTTTCAGGAAACTGGGTATTAAGAGGAAGAGGCAGAAAAAGACAGATTCCCTACTTTGAAACGTACCCGTTACGCCAAAGCCATCAAAGAAGAAGGGGGGTGGGGGTGGGCGAAGGTTCATCGAGAAGGGTTGAAGGAATGGAGAAGGTGAAGTTTACGAGGAAGGTAAGTTATGTTCTCAAGGGGCAGCAAGTGCCGAAGCAGGCAGCACTAGTGGCCAAACCTGTTCATGACTCGTCGAAGCAGGCGTCGAAGCAGACATTGGCGCAGGTTGACAAAGGGATGGGGAAGGTCTTTCCCGAATCTCTAAGGGTACAACAGCCGAAGGGAACTCAGCGTAAGAGGCGTAGGCGCTAGGAGAGGATGATGCAGAGGATGTGGACAAAGAACTAACAGCATCCTAACTGGAGGAGTATGCTTGAGCTATGGCTGCTTCGATGGCGACACTCTGTGGTACTGACCCAGACGAAGCTGGAAGGTGGATGAGGAAGACTATGTATCAGGTAACTATTTTTTGAAATTCTAAAATTTTTCTTAAGTGCACCATGCTTTGAGAGATACTGATGGCTCGAATATTATAGCAGACAGATGCTTGGGCGCATGCTTTCATCAAGGTGCAGAAGGTAACAATAAGGCAGTCAAAGGAGGCGGTTGACAATCTGGAGCTTGCTCGAGAGACCGAAGCATCGCTGGTTTCTGAAATTAAAGTTTTAAAGAGAGATCAGGGGACTATCAGTTATGAATGTGATTAGAAACTCGAAGCTTAGCGTTACAATCATATGCAGGTACTGGGGTCAAAGCTGGCTGCAAAGGATAGGGTTATAGTAGAACAAATAAAGACATTCCAAGGGCAGTTTGATGATGAATGTGAAGTTACTGTCAGGCTGAAGACGTTCATAGAAGATTTGGGGTATGATCCTGAAACTTTACAATGCTTTCCCACAACCAATGATCCTATCGTTGAAGATGTTGTTTAGATGAAGGGGGTAGAAGTAGATGTTGTTGGTATGGGTATGAGAGGTGGCGTAGATGCTCTTGCAGTTAAAGAAGCTGTTGCTAGGGCTGTGACTGCTGGGTTGAACCCTTCTGCTGAGGGTGTTGGAGGTATCGGCGTTGAAGAACTGGACAGAGGAAATGATGTGGCTACTCCGCCATGAGGTATTGTGCTGGGGTGCCAAACTATTTTTTATGATCTTTCTCTTGTGTTGTAATATTTGGAGTGGTGGCACTTGAACAATGATTAACTTGCGATGGACTTGAGAAGTGAACTTGTGATTGCCTTAAATTGCTGATGCAGGCTATACTGAAACTGATTTGTGTTGAACTTGATTTAAGTTGACTTGCTGTGCTGGATTCCTGATGTATATTCTGAACTTGATTTGTGTTGAAGTTGATTATTTGATATATCCTGTACTGAAATATCTTGCATGTGGTAGAGTTGTTGATATTCTTGTATACTTGTATCTGCATATGTTGTAAGTGTAGAATATTAAATGAATTATCGAACCTTGAAGAGCTTCGATATGGTTCCCCGAGTATCAGTCGAGAGGTGGACGCGACACTTGGGTGAGACCAAAAAATTTACTTGACTTTTAAGGCCTGGGCCTGGTCGAAGTAGAACGTGATTGCCCCCAATGCAATCTTGAGGGTCTGGTCTCTTGACCATTCGTGCCCCTCGAGTTTGCTCAAAATTTGGAGACTTGAAATTTTTTAAGGTCGCCCCCAAGTATTAGTCGGGTCGAAGGTTTGATATGATACTTAGGGTAAACCAAGAAATTCACTGGACTTTGAAGGCCTGAGCCTGATCGAAGTAGAACGTGGTCACCCCCAATACATTCTCAAGGGTCCGGTCTCTTAACCATTCATGCCCCTTGAGTTTGCTCGAATTTTGGAGACTTGAAAAATTTCAAGGTCGCCCCCAAGTATCAGTCGGGTTGAAGGGTTGACATGATACTTAGGGTAAACTAAGAAATTTACTAGACTTTGAAGGCCTGAGCTTGATCGAAGTAGAACATGACCGCCCCCAATGCAGTCTCGAGGGTTCGGTCTCTTGACCATTCGTGCCCCTCGAGTTTGCTCGAATTTTGGAGACTTGAAAAATTTCAAGGTCGCCCCCAAGTAACAGTCGGGTCAAAGGGTTGACATGATACTTAGGGTAAACCAAGAAATTTACTGGACTTCGAAGGCCTGAGCCTGATCAAAGTAGAACATGGTCACCCCCAATACATTCTCGAGGGTCGGGTTTCTTGACCATTCGTGCCCCTCGAGTTTGCTTGAATTTTGGAGACTTGAAAAATTTCAAGGTAACCAGGCGTTGGTAGAAAGTTGGAACCAGGCATTGGTAGGTGGCACCCACATTTTTTAGGTCGAAGGGCATGGCGTTAAAACAATTAAGGCCTTGTTCAGTGATAAAAGAAGTTTTAAGTTGATCCTCGGGGAGGAGGGGTACCTAATTGTAACCCGAAGCCGCGTCCATCTTCGATAGGCGTTCATGTCCAGTAGTGGCATCGAGGAGTACTGAAATGATCGGGAGGGGGAAGCTGTCCTTCGGTGTATGTTTGTTGAGGTCTGTGAAGTCGACGCATATCCTAATCTAACCCTCCTTTTAGGAACTGTAACAATATTGGATATCCAATCAGCATACTTGACTTCTCTGATGAAACCCGCGGCTACGAGTTTGCCGACCTTGAGGTTTATAGCCTCTCGAAGTCATGGTACCAAGGTACGCTTCTTCTATTTTGCTGCTGTAGAATGGGGGATGAGGCCAAGGCGGTGGCATGCTAAACTGGGGTCGACACCGAGCATCTCCTGAAATGTCCATGCAAAGCCGTCTTTGTTTGCTCGAAGGAAGGCTGTAAATTCGAGGCGCTCGGCCTTATCTAAAAAGGTACCAATGAACGTACTTCGACCAGGACCGTCAAGTTCGATATAGACAGTGGGTTCGATAGGTGAGATGGCAGGTGTCGAAGGTATAGGGATTGAGGGAGACAGTGAATGCTATGGTAGTTTGACGAGTTTCAGGGTCTGATCGATCTCTGGATGCTCACATGAACGGGTGAGATGTTGAGAACCTTTTAAGTTCTACATTCCATAGGGGGTATTAAAGCGAAGGGTCTGATGATAAGTCGAAGGTATGATGCGAATGGCATGGAGCTAGTCGCGCCCAAGGATTCCGAGGTACTCAGATTTCTTATCGATGACAAGAAAGCTGGTTTGAATTGTAACAGGGTCAGTAGTAATAGGAAGGCTGATTCGACCAACGACAACTTTGGTATCCCCATTAAAGCCTTTCAGCTCAACATTGGCGACAGTGATGAGGTCTATTTTGTTCATGGCTTGGACGATTTGAAGGAAAAGTACATCGGCTGCACTTCCTGTATCGATAAGCATGGTGTGGAGAATGAGGTGTTCGACCTTAATCATAATGACTAATGGGTCAGAATGGGGAAAATGAACATGCGATGTACCACAGTTAATAAATGAGATACCCTCGGGTCGAGGTAATTGACTTGATTCTGGCAAGAGGGTGGAGAGCTTCTCCTGGTAAGTGAGTTTGTAGCATTCTTCAACACTTGATCTTGGAACGGCCGCTGTCAATATTATTTACCTCGATGAAATAAACTTGGTAAATGTGTACTTCGGCTAGGTCGGCAGTAAGGGTGGGTGGAGGCTTGTGGTACGACCCGTTGAAGTAGCTAGGGTGCTGATGTAAATGACTCACCTTGAGAATTATCTCGAGAGAGCGCTGTAAGGCGAAGTATTTGCTGGTATGGTGGCAATTATACTTGTGGTTGGCGCAATAAGGTTCGCCTGGTTTGACCTCGATGGGAAAAGGGATACGCCATATGGGGTCTGCCTGGATATGTGGTAGAAGGGTGCTGATAGGGGCAATAAGTTTGGGGAGGACCGGCTTCGGTCATTTTTTACGGGATTCGGTAGTGTTGTCAGTGTAAAGACGTTTGTGGCTCTCAGTCTCCTATGACACGGGAGCGATCAGGGGTGCATGAGTAGAGGGTGGGCCTTGTCGAAGTTTATTTGAATTGGTGGTCGAAGGCTGCCCCTACTTATTTAATTCGCGGAAGTGCTCAAGGTCGATATACCTATTGACTTTTAAGAGCATCTCCTCGAGGGTTTGCGGTTTGTGGGGGACCAGGTACTCTTTGACACGACTATTATCCGGCAAAGAGTTTGAATACGCTAGTACAATGCACGCGCAGTCGAGGTTTTCGACTTTGCGTGACTCGTCGAGGAACCTCTTGGTGAAGGCCTCAAGGGTTTCACTGGGGGATTTTCTAAAATTGAAGAGGGTATCGATTCGGACTTCACGATCCTTGTTGAAGGTGAATTGGGCGATGAAGAGGCTGGATAATTGCTCAAAGTTTTAAATCAATCCATTGGGAAGGATATGATACCAACGAAGAGGGCTCTCTGTGAGGCTGGTAGGAAAAAGTCAATACATCAGGTGGTCAGCCGTGAAGTAAAAGCTTAAAGTATTTTAGAATTTGAGAATGTGGGATTGAGGATGAGTGTTGCAATATTTACTAATTTTTGGGGATCAAAAATATGGAGGCACCTCGATAACGAGGATTTTGGGGCTGAGGGGGTTGTTTAACCGACTCCACGAGTGTGGTGTTGGGCTCTCACTGATACGGATGGTAGGGTAGATTTTGTAGTCGAGATCTTACTATGCACAATAGGGAGGATGAAGGGGAGGGGGGGGAGGGGATCGATGGGTTCGAGGGTGATGAGGCCGAGTATTTGGCGTATGCTCGGCACTGCGCTCCCCGAGGCTTCTCGAGCATGGCGGTGTTTGAGGTGTCTGTTGGAGTGAAGGGTAGAATTTGAGGAGTCCTCCGTGGGGTGGATGCCAAGATGGATGGAACCAGTAGGGGGGATAGTAGGGAGAGCATCTTTAGCACCAAGATGGACCGGGGGTACTTCCAGATGTGGTAGGGGCCCCAGTCGAGCGCGGGCAGACACGCGCGACGGGGCGGGTGCTCGAGATGGAAGAGGGGAGTCTAGAGGCTGTTATCGTTGTAACTCCTAAACTGCGTTGCTTAGGTCATCAATGGCGCGGTATTGTCTGTCGGCATCATCAAAATGGCGTTGCCGTTCGGCTTCAAACTCTTGCCGGTGTTCTTCTCTCTCCTCACGTAATTATGCTCGGTGTTCTCCTCAGCCTGAGTGAATTACTAAGTAAGAAGGGCTACTGGGTAGCGACTCCGTCGGCGGAGTTGTCGGCATGGGTGGAAGTGGAGTATAGGGAGGGGGCCATTGGAAGTGGTTTGTAGGAATTGTAAAAGGAAAGTACAAGGCAGGGGGAGACTGGTAGGGTGGGAAAGCACGGACGACGCCAAATATAGGGGCTTAACTTCGTAAGGAGGGGAAGTTGGCTCTTACACCTCGAGATTTATCTTATATCAAAGGGTTCAAATATGTAATCAATAATATGAGTAGAATACTGATAATATACTTGTGTGAAGGCCTAGAATGGGACACTCCATGACCTCTGATGAAGATTTTTAAGAGAATTGATATATCTATCGAGTAGTCGAAGTTTTGAATACTGGGTAATTTACAGGGGAAAGATTTTGTAACCTCTCCTTGTTTCCCCCTCCCTCCTATTTATAGAACATAGGAAGGGCCGAGTCACCATGGGAGGTTAAATTACAAATGTACCCTCCAAGTATCCTCCGGATATCAGGCGGGTATCCCAGAGTTGGTGTTGACACCGTAAATGCTGGGTTTGGCACTATGCTCTGACACTATAGCCATTATTGGTTCTGTCACTATAGTTGTCAGAACCAACAACGCCGCCGTTCTTGTCTGGTGAGCTGGCTGTCTAACATGTCTGCCTTCGACCATGTACGACTATGGTCGAAGTATTTCTGATGCTGATGTGGAGTTCGTGTGCTGACAGATTTACCTTCGTCTTCGAGGCTTGTTTATAGTCAAAGTTCGTGTAGTCTCGGAAGGCTTGTTTACGGATTGATTGGGATTCAAGGTATTCATGTAGGCTTTGATGTAGCCTTTGAGGTGTTCGACTGGAGCTAGAAGGCTGCGAGTAGGCTACTACAATAGGTTATGCTAACTTGGAGCTTTGTTGTAATGACTAGTTGATGGGCTCCTTTCATACTTTGATTTTCTTCACATACTCAAAAACTCTTGGTCTCTTAGAATTCTTATAACCTGTTATTGTGTTATGATTTTGACATCAAGCAAGCTTAGGATAATGACAAGTTAAGCCATCGATCGTAGATTTAGATTGAGAAACCATAAGGTTGTGGTTGGGTTAGAAAATCCATAGTGAACCTGCTTTATTATTTTCTAGATGGTTTTGAGGAGTTCATGGGAATTGTTTTGTTTGAGGCAATTTCCATATATATTTATGGTATGATATGGCGATTGATATGTGTTGTAATGCATACAAGTACCTTATATAGTCTACCAAAGATGTAGTTCTCTAGGTGTTTTCCTCGCTAGATATTACATTAGTATTAAGAATTTATGAGACATTAATTATGTCTATTTTTGATAAGGCGGCATAGTGTTGGACATTATTTTACTATGAGATGTGAGATTAACATTCTAAGGTTTGAGTTGCCTAAGAATTACCCTCTTTATTAATGGAACATTGTGGATGAGTCTTTTATTCTTGAGCAAATTTAGATGATTCATTTACTTGTCTTTTGTGACAGTTAATCCTACAGTTAGATTTTCTATGATTTAACAGTACGTGACTTTGATTCGCTTTCATGTTTAGAACTTCCTTTTGATATAGTCATACTTGTCAGGTGACAGATAGATCATTGGATGTTGGAGCTTTACTTTATTTAATAGTGAGGGTAAATAGATCATTTAGTTGTAAGAGCAGTAAGTCTTTTGATATAGTCCCAGATGCTTATTAGGCAGGGACAGACAGATCATTTGATTCTTCTTAGATCCAAACTTCTTCCTTTCCATTCCGCTGGACGACTTCGAGTTAATGTACACAGTTGGGCTATGTTGTTACCGGTCCTTGGGTTCGATTCCCTAAATAAAAGATTTGGTTACTGATAGTCAGTGTTCTAGGGTTGCAAGACCCTAAATTATACCTCAGTTACCTATTGACTTTGATATTCTTTATGAATACTCCCCGTGGGCATAGATCCCTAAAAGATAAAATAAATTAGGCTTTAGACCTGTAGGTTGAAACTCCTTGAATACCCTGATCAGGTGTGTAACCTGCTAATTCCTAGCTCAGTAAAAAGGAATCCGCCACTACAACAAATATAGGCTTTTATGTCACCTAAATAACATCATTTTGAAGAAAGTTGACATAATAGATCCTACTTGTTATTTTATTACCCTACAGGGACACACTTATTTGGCTATAACATCATTTTTTCTAATAATAACATTAATGGTTGTTCCCTTTTTCTATTAACGTCATTTTCTTATAATGACTTTAAAACATATACAATTCATGGTATTTGAAAAATGACTTTATTCAAGAACTCTTTAATATCAAGTCGTTTGTTCCTAATTGACGTAATTGGAGTCTTTCATAATCGCGACTGGAGATTAGAATTTTGTATAAAATAGTTTTGGGTTTCAATTCCCCTAGCTTGAATTCCAGGGCTAGAGCGGAGAGATTCAGATATGCATCTTCTATATATAAGGATCCAATCTCTTTTGTTTAGGGTTTCAATTCCTCTAACTCATCTTCTAAAGCCCAGTCCCAATTGTAGCAAATTGGTCGACAACGATTAGTTTCCCACGAATTACTTCAAAAGCTTTCTAATGTAATGTCAAGACCTTGAAGTTGCACAGGTCATGTGCTTCTCTCTCTCTCCAAAAAACACAAATTGAGTGTTGTAAGCCATGAAAATAAAAGTTGGAATGATTGAAATGGAATTTGGGGTTCTTCCAAAAGATACAGGTCATGTGCTTCTCTATCTCTATCTTTAAATTTTTTATTTACATGTGAATTTCCCATCTCTATTTGTGTTTTTGGATCTTTTTTTAATGCTTTCAAGGTCAATTTTTATTTTGTACCATGGGTATGCATCAAATTGACTAGATTGAGAGAACCAATTGTGTGCTTGGGGGTTTTACCTGTTAAGATTTACTTGTAAGTGCATAATATTTTCTCTTATTGCTGAAGTTTCTTCCATTTGCAGTTGATTTCTATATGGATTTCAGTATCTAAGACACATTAAAGGTTTTAATCTTATGATTTGGTAAAATGTAAAATATTATTTGTGATATTTGATCTTATGGATTTAATCTTAAACAAAGATTGAGAATTTGGGATATACCCATCGACCCAATTTATTTTTCTCAGAAAAATTGTTTATGTGTCAGACACAATACATCACAGTATCTTTCCCTTAGTTTTGAAGTAATTTGGGTTTTGAATATGTAGATTACGAAAGAAAATTGATATAGAGATGACAGGGACGATGTACGTGTGTTAAAGCTACGGTTGTTAAAGAAGCAAGAAAGAATAGCAAGAAATCGCCCGACAAGAATGAAGAGCAACTAAGCCAGCAAGAATAATAAAAAAAAGGGCTCCGGAGGTGTGGGCTGACACCAGAGGTGGTAGCTGGAGGCGGGGGTTATAGTTAGACCAGAGGTGGAGCTAGTAGCTCGAATTGGCTTTTATAGGTGGCTTATCAGATAGATGAACTTCGTAAGAAAGTGCCTAAATCCGAATGCATCATAGCTCGAATTGGCTTCTATAGGTGGCTCAGATAGACGAAATACGGCTCAGATAGATAAACTTCGTAAGCAAGTGCCTAAATGCGTCACCAGTCCGAATGCATCATAGCTCGAATTGGCTTCTATAGGCATCTCAGAGAGACGAACTTTGTAAGCAAGTGCTTAAATGCACGAATGCATCTATTATTTTCATTCTTATCCACCTAGCTCAATGGGCCTTCTTCTGATCTGGCGCTGGTTTGCTCTATTTGATTTTCTATCTGGGACCCTGCATTCTCACCCAGCAGAGAGAGAGAGCGGTTTTGAAGCTTGTATCGAGTGAGTCTATACTATCTGGCTGATGCGCTAGAACTCCTTTGACTGCTCTACTGGAAACTCGAAGTTTTTTGTGGACTACAGCTCTAGACTCGATTATTTTCATTCTTATCCACCTTTGCACCACGCAATCTCTCAGCTTGGCTTTACAGCTTGCTTCCTTCTATGCTACTGACTCCACTATGGCGTCTCTCTGATAAACTCTCCGTCCTATCTTGATCGCTACTCACAGGGTGGTACTCTGATCTTGCTTGCGTATGTCTAGCTACGCCTTACTTCTATGCTATGCCTCAGGACTCTATAGCTTGCTCCTATTCCTTATGTACTTGAGGAAGCTATTAGTTCATCCGATTGGTCTTCTTTGGTCGCCGGTGGTTATACGCTTACTCCCTTATAACGTTTGCTTTCTACTTATTTGAGTTGCTTCCTCCTTTTTTTTGGCCTCCTGGCCCAACTAAAACCTGCTCTTGACCGTGGTGGGGCAGGCTACTAGCTTACCGACTCCTACACGAGATACACTAGTGGCCTATTTTTCTACTAGATGGTCCCATCGCTAATCCATAGATCTGCTCCTCTGGAATCCTTGATGCGCCTTGGGGGCTTCGGCTTTGTCTTTCATAGTATGTGCTGGAATCTTTGATGCGTCCTGGTGGGGGATTCGTCTTTCATAGCAAGGCTGTGCTGGAATCTGCTTAGTCTACTTAGTTTATGAATGCTCGCTCTTTGTTGTCCTCGTCCTACTTCAGCCTTTCCTCCCTTCACGATCTGAGGTTGCAACGTCTCTCTTTGCTCTCTACTTGGTTAGGTAGACTAAATAATCAGAGGGAAGGTGATCCTATGGTAATCCTTCTATAGAGTGTTCATAGTAGAGTATGCTTTTGTTCTATCCCAAATGTATTTCGTAGCAGCTCAAGAGCTTTTTATATTTATACATAGATGTCATGTTGCCGTCTAGTGCGGTTTTGTTTATATTTAAATGTTTGTATCATCTTGTGGTTTCTTTTGATATCAAGACTATAGCAAAACCAGATCTGAAAGCAGAGTTGTTGACCATCAGTTGAAGAGAATTTGGATACATGCGAAACTATTGCAAGCATTTCTTGGTACATTTCTCTTAGTAACCATTACATATTGAACTTTGCTTCCTGATCCCGAAATTTAGTCTTTCTTAGGCCAAAGCTTTACCAATTATGTCATGTATTATTTGATGTACAAGATTTGCGGTTTTGTCCTGCCAATGGCATTGACAATGGCCACTGGAACATGGTTCAAATGTGTGCTTTATATAAGGCTGAATGGAACCAAACAGACACATCATATATGTAGCGAGCACGACTTTCTAATTTTAAATGTTGGTATTTGAGTTGATATTTTTATGGAAAATTTGTTTGACTTAAGTGGAGTTATTTATCTCTTTTATAGGCTCAAATATGGGAGTCGACGTAAGGAAACTATGCTGCTATTTTTTGGTACGTACACCTCTATTCTTAACCATCGTATTTCAGTTATAGAATTTTGTATGTGGAGCATCTCAAAATAGTGGAAAGTGGTTGAATTTTGTATGTAAAGTTTTTTTTGTTGCAAAAAGTTTAGATTCCATTGTACTTTGTATACCCATGGAATATTGTTGGTCTTGAAGTCTTTTATAGCATCTGTAGATTCTGAAAGCACCTACCATACATTTTTCACTGCCTTCTGAACTTCTAGGATTATTGCATGTACCTCTGCCATGTAATTAGTATAAATTCCCACAGCTTTTCTATATGTGCCAAGAACACTGCCATTACAGTCTCTATATATCACACCAATGCCTGAAAAACCTGAGTTACCTCTAGAAGAACCATCACAACATAATTTGAATTCTTTATGACCAGGAAGTTCCCAGAGACAACTTTTAATTTTAATTGCTTTTGGATTCTTTCATGAGAACTTGAAAATTTTGATGATCTGGAGGTCTTGTACAGTGTTGTGCATACTGCCTTGGGACAGTTTTGAAGTGCATGCAATGTCTTTAAATATAGCATATTTCATATTCTGGAATGTGGGAGTTGTTTCTTCAAATTTGTGTTTATTCCTTGCTGTCCAGATTGTACTACAAGTTGAAAGTATGGGAAAGGTTGGTTATTTTAGAAAAGAAAGTTCGTTAACTAGAGGCCCGAGTTCAAGAAGAGCAGCAATTTCTGCAAATACCAGAAAGGTGCCCTGACTAATACTACTTAGTTTGCATGCTCGCCATAATATATGACTAATACTACTTAGTTTGCAAAATAATAGACAAGTTCCCACCATAATTTCTTGGCCAATATTGTTACTTCATATATATCTTACTAGTTCAGACAACAATGGTTTGTGATTTCAGGTTGAACCATAGCTAGATAACCCTGGATTATAGTTATCTTTTTCTTGTGCCAAAAAAGATTTTTCATTTTCATCAATCACAAGTGAGCACTAAGATTAAGAGGGCCTGATTATTGCCTCTATATTTCTATATTATAGTAGGAAACTTCTTTTATCCTTAAAACAAAGCCGTATTGTTGTAAATTAAAGGGGGGGGGAAGTAGAAAACAAAGAAAAAATAATTTAACTGCGATATTGAGTACATGGGCTTTAATTTATCGATGTAGGAAAACAAGGTTTTCCTACTCAGACGGATAACTTCAGGGCTCCATTGAGATCAAGGGATATTCAAAGCGGAGGTACAACTCAAAAGGTATTTTATATAGTTTTGCTTATCTTTTTTCGCTAGCTGCCTTTTTAATAATGTTCATTTTTGTGTGATTTTGTTGGCTTTGTGAGTTTAGAGCATAGCTTCATTTTGTTTAGCTTCATTCCTAGGCCTCTAGACAAGGCATAGAGAGATGAGAGTGAAGCTGTTCCAGAGTTCTTTTATAAGTGGACTGCTACCTGCATTAAGATCAAGGAATTGTTTAAAGCAAGTGCCTGGCTGTCCATTATAAGAGAGGAGTTGACATCCCCAGTTCCATATCTGCTTCCATATTCACATTCCCACACCATATAATCTATTGTTTTTGCCTATTTTTACACATAACATCTTGACATGTAGTGACCCGGATTTTTCATTGTATCATTACTATTTATAATTATGCATCCTTATTTTATTTTCTATTATCGTGTGTGGTGTTCCATTAGTTCTATGGTTTATGCTGTTGTTGGGCAGAGGAGGTAGAGTTATGATTTTAGGAGCCGTGGTTGGTCTCTGATAGCGTTGTGTTTGTTGTTTCGAGTTGTTCTTGTCTTTTGAGGATCTTGGTGTGTGGTGTGGTTCAGGAGGATCTCAGAGTGACTTTTTGGAGTTTTTCCAGTTCCCGTTCGAACGAGGTTGATTGTCGTTCGAACGAACCCTCATGTCCCCTGGACGTTTGGCCTTTAGCAATTGTCGTTCGAACGAGTTTCATATTTGTTCGAACGAGTCAACTTGTCTCCTGGAATTTGGCCCAAGACCTCTTAGTCGTTTGAACGACTTTCGTATCCGTTCGAACGACTTGTCACAGTATTTATATCTCAACTCTTTTTCTCTCTCCTCACATTTCTCTCTTTTCTCTCTCTAACCGACTCAATCCTTCACTCTCCTCTTCCTTCTCCTTCCTTGCTTGATTTGGGTTGGGTTGGGTTGGGTTGGTCATCTCCTACTACCCAATTCCGGTTCTATATTTTAGAGAGAAGTGTTGTTGTTCTTCAGAGTGGAGAGAGAGCTATTTTCGCCGATCTGTCGTCGCTCCTTTCCGAGCTCAGCGCTTCCTTTTTCGCGGTAGGTAATTTCCTCGCCTCGTTCTTCTCATCTTGCGGTTGTGATTGGGTTTCTTTGTTGGTGATTGGGGTACGATTGTTCTGTAGGTTGGTATTGTATTGGGTTTCTAGGGTTTGTGATTGTGGGGGTTTGTTTGGATTTGCATTGTTGGCGATAGGGGTTTGTGGTGTTTGTTATTATCGCAGGTACTGGGTTGATTGTTGGTTTGTGAGTATTGGAGGATTTGGGTGTTCGGTGGTAGTGATTCTTTGGGTTTGCATTATCATTTATTTGGTGGACTATGGTTGATCAGAGTGGCACAGCGGAAGCATGGTGTGATTGTTGATTTTGTTACAGTTTGTGTTGCTGATTTTGAATTCAATTTCGGGCGAGAATCCTTTGTTGGAATTGTGATTGGGTTCCGGTCCTTGGTAGTGGTTGGTGTTGTGGTATTCTTGTTCCTTTCGGTGACTCATTCGGGTTTCGGAAGTCGATTCGCAGAGCATATTACCGTTGGGGTGCTGTTTGGATATTTTTTGCCGGGTTTGTTATTATCAAACTTGGTATATCAGGCGAGTTTCCCTTCTTTGCTAAATTCCTTTACTAGTTTAACCTGTGTTAGTTAGAGTTATGCATTTGGCATTGATGCGTTTGTGATTTAGTGTTAGACTATATTGTTCTTTCTGTTGTAGTTGTTGTTTCAGTGTATCATTTCCTATTGTTAGGCATGTATGGTGTATTCCCTTTTGTCTTTTAGGGAGTTGTGCCGTTGTGTGGTATTCTCATGGCATTGTCTTTGATTTATGGGTTCTAGTCTTTCAGAGACTGAGATGTTTTGGTGTTGTGACTGGTTAATTAATTACTGTTCATCTGTGGTTTGATGTTGTGACGGTTAAGTTGTTCATCTATATTTAGATGGTGTGACTGAGTCACTATTTGCATCTGTGTTAGGATTGTTTACCATTCTCTTTGGCAGGTGGTTATCCTTGGTGTACTGGCCTTGTTGACGGCTGTTCCATTTTGATCCTTGGGATCTGTTTTCATCTGTGGTTTTTGTTATATTTTACCTTAACGGGGTCGGATACATAACAAAGCTCTACATCGGCTGACCCTCGATAGGACCTAGGATTCCTACATCGGGTTAAAATAAGTAGGTAAAGTTCTGGCTGGACGCTATCATATCTATTACTCTTCGGGAGTATGGGATGGTATGAGGCACTTTCCTTAGGTACCTGTCTTACCCTCCGTGAGGTTGAAATCCCTTGGAATTGTAAACACTGTTTCGGACGCTGGCTCCATGTGTAAATCCTTCAGAGTTGTCGAGCTTGTAACCCAATCGCACCCATTGTATCCAACTGAGATCTCGTTAAGGTTATTGTGCATTAGCGGTTGATCAGCCCAACACTTTGATTTATTAGGTCTAGTCCTTTGGTTTCATCTCATCATGATCATTCACATTAGGGCTTTAGCAGATCATATCATATCATCTAGCATCTGGGATAATTATGGGATTATCCTAGTCATCATATCATATTATCACCATATCATATCAAGTTATCACGTCATCGTATCACATTATATCATATCATCTAGCATTTGGGATAATTATGGGATTATACTAATTTATCATATCATATCATCGCAGTACTTCATTGTTCCTCCCCCTTGTCCTTTCCCTTTACTCTGCACTTATATTACTGTACTTTTAGCATCTTATATCTCATTCACCTCTTCCTCTTTCTCTGCATCTATTATATTAGTAGGTTGCTTAGCTCTGTTGGGTTATTTAGTGAGTCGTGGTTTTGCTCACTCTCGCATCCCCCTTTCAGTGGCAGGGTTGTTTCAGGTTTTTGCTGAGGATTTTAGCTGTGTTGGAGCCTGGTTGGCTGTTGCAGATTCTGTTTTCTTTGTAGTATCTCTTGTTCGATCTTAGCTTTTGACGCTGTATATTATTTGAGATCTTGTATTAATATTTTCAGTTTGATATTTATATATATTTTGCTTCCGCCTTGTTCTTCTTTTGATCTGTGATGCTTATTTGAATGATTGAGCCTGAACTTGTCTATGGTTCGGTCGTTTGTGGGGCGAATCGGTTGGATTCCCCGACCTGCACGCCCTGGTTGTCCATGCTTTAATTATTATTCTAATTATTGGATTTTGGGGCGTGACATGATACTATCATGAACCCCTTTTTTGTAGTTCTTGGTCTGTAGCTAGAGCATTGTTGAATAGTCTCCATGCAAAGTTTGAGATTCTAGATTGTATAGGATACTTCCAATCCAGTTTATACTAACGTACTTAGGATATTGGTGTCTCTAATAACATTATATTTGTTCTTATTGTTACCCAAAGTTATTCTTTTAAACCTTGGTTGGAATAAGCTTATCTGGTAGCACATTTAAGGATAGTCATCAACCCACACTTTTTTGTGTTGTTTGCTCTGTTTGGATGGTTATGTTCTGTAGCAGCAAAAATCTGATATCATAACTTAAATTGCATTAATTAAATTTGATATGTTTATCAGGAAGTAATATCTAGAAAGGTACTAGTTGATAAAGGGTCAATGAATTTGGTTGAGGTCGAGTAATCAACTATGTGGGGGTTTCTTTGGTGCTCAAGAACATTTCCAGTCCATGTTATAGTTGATCAAAACAAAGAAGATCACTCGGTAAGCACCCGCATTTCCCCCCTGATTAAATAAAGTGAAATTTGTTATATCTGTCATGGATTTGACAATATCATGGCTTGTTTCTCAGCTGTGACATCTCAACTATATAATGCGATCTGTACCATAACATCAACAAATATATCTCTATTATGTCTCTGGATATTTAATGACAATTGAGATATCATCACATAAGATATTTTGACTTCTAGCAAATTTAATTTCCTCTGGAAAATACTGTTCTTTATGTTATAAGAAGCAGTTTCACAATAAACAGACTTGAAGAGTCAAATAATGTTGTAGATATATAGAATGATAGAACACCCTGATTTCAAAATTCTGACAAGAAAGTGGAGAAATTACATGTATTTTATGGCGAAATCAATTGTTATAATAACATTAGTTTCATTTCTTAAGAACGATGGACACAGAATATTTATGGGGTCTAGAATGTATAATTGTCACGGAGGTGGAATCCTTCAAACAAATAGATATTTTTCTTCTCCTCTTGTTATGTATTATTTTATTTTCTTTTACGATTGCAAACATCTTATTGTGTACTCACATTTACAGAGCTAATGTTTAATTTGAATGCTTTGACAGGTTTACAAATTGATCCAGATTAGTAGAAACATACAAAGGCACTCAAAGGCCGTAAGCATTCTGGCGATCAAACATCCGAGACCCTCTTTATGGCTGTTTTATTAGTTTTTTTGTGAATTGGTTAAGTTTACTAGTGATTTAGCTTTGTAATTCAAATAATGAAGTGACTAAGTTCGAATACATTGTATTGAATAAAAGTAATATGATTTAGCCAAATATTTTTTATTTTTATAGAATATGGTAGTGGTCCTGTAGAGAGGAGGACAGGGCAATGGATTAACAATATTTGATTTTTTTATTTTGTATTTTTCGAGGTATTGACGTCATTTTAAAAATGTCATTGTTGATATATGAAAACGTTACCACGTCACTTCAAATATGACGTTAAAATATTTTAACTACGTCATTTTTTAATGACATTATTTAATGACGTCAATTGAATATATTAGTCGGTCGGCTACTAGAATTGGGTATCAATAACGTCATTTTTTGAAACTCCTAATACGTCACTTAATTAATGACGTTAGTGCCTAATTTTTCCCGTCACTTATTTAATGACGTTGTTAGTCCCTACCTTTCAACGTCATCGCCTTCGACGTCAAATCCCTTTTTACTTCATTTTTTTAATGATGTAAAAACCCGTATTTGTTGTAGTGCGCCAATCCCTGGCTTGACATTATGAGATACATTTTCGTTAATTACAGAAGTATGTAAAAGTATGGTCCAACTGAATTAAAAGTGATCCTGTGTACTTAACTTTCTAATTCTTTATCCACATCAACCATACCTCTTAGGTCATAGTAGTTAGATATAAGTTTATGCAATTGTTTTTATTTTGCTAGGATACTAGTTTTTCTTAGACCATCTTCCTTTGGTCTCGTAGTTTGGCTTTCCCTATAGTTTTGTTGGGTCCTTCATGTCTCTTTTATGTGATTTTCTTGGTCTATCATGTCTTATGACCTTGGATATTTGTACTTGCTGGGAGTTACTTGTTGATGCCTTGTGCATATACAATTTTAGGTGAATTGTTGCAGTAGCGATGCTAGTAGTTGAAGCAAGTTGGACTTGCATGTTTTGGAGTTCTCGCCACCCTTGTGGTATTATTTATGATTAAATCTCTTTTTAGATTATTCTTCCGCTGCGTAGTTTTATCGTGTTGTATATGTATTAACGATTTGTTTTAAATTGTTGTATGTCTTTTGGGGGTTCATCTTCAGGCTGTCCAACGTCACACCTCAGAATTTGCGTTCTTAATAGATAATTAAGAAGCTAATTTTGGGGGTGTGACAGTTGATCTCCCCTTCGCACAATCTTTCCTTCTCGACTCCCTAAACTTACATCTTCATGCATGATCTTTCATCATCAAATTATGTTAAAAATCTTGTAGATTTTGTTCATGCTTAAGGTAATATGATGAGTCAATAATGACCTTTGAAGCTGGCGGGCAAAACTCCTTGCCAAAAGGGTGTTATGCCCCTCACTCGACGTTATGCTTGTCTCAGACCGACGAAGCACTAATAGCCAATTTTGGTTGCCTTAGTTTTCCGGCTTAATTGAGCTAGTTGTTCGAATGATCTATGAGTTTGTTCGAGCGACTATCGCGACTACTTTTAATTTTAGTGCATTTAAGGGCATATTTGTCATATATTATAACTATGAAATTTGTAACCTTCATAAAAGGGGAAGGCTAGGCAATATGAAAGGATCCAAGTTTGTAATCTTGAACTTAGAGTTTGAAAGAGGAATTCGATTATAATCAATCAATTGAACAAATGAAGCTCTTATTGGGAAATTAACCTGCCAAATCGTTTGTTTATGTTTATTCTTCATTACAGGTGAATCTCTAATTTGATTGTGGACTAGGAAGACAGTAGTTGACATGATGATAGTATAAGTTTCTTTATCTTAGTAATTAATTACTATACAAGAACCCCAAGAAAAGCTTAGGTATTGAATCAATGAATTCTGCTGATCGATTATAAATCGATGTCTTAAAAACCCACAAGCACATGGTGCAGTGTTGAGTACAAGTGGTAGCGGGGTCGTATCCCAAGGGACTTATAAATACGAATTATGCTTGAGCTATTAATTTTGTCCAATGGAATAAAGTTTGTTTTGTTGGTTTTCAAATAAAGAAAAGACAAGAATAAATTACTAAAAAGTATATATGAGTTGATACGAATCAGAGTAATAACCAAAGCATCGATTATACTCCACCCGTTATAACTGTGAAATAACGTATATAATTAAAGTAAAAAAAGTTCTCATATCACATATCCTTGATCGGGTATATGCAACACATCATGAGATAAAATAATTAGTGATTGGGAACAACTCATAAACCAATTTACTCAACGATGGTCCAGTTGATAAGTAGGATTTATGTTATCTTTTTCATGTTCCCAACCAATATTGTTATGGTAAAACAAGATGGTTACTTAGATTCATTATTCATCATAATCTTAGCTATGGTCAAGCATAGGAGGAAGGAATACAAATTTGCATAATGCTCAAAAAAATAGAATATAATTACTCTAACTAAACTACATAATCTATACTAAAGTTACATTGGATGGAGATTCCTTTAGCCTTGACTAAGAGGTTTAGCAACTCATTCCTTTTATTATTGCCATTATACTAGATTATTAAAATAAAGTAAAATAACAAGAAGAGAAGAAGAAAAAGAATTTGATTGCTCTTAAACCTTGATTTACACTCTCCAAGATGTTTCATATGGGTAGGATTCCCCTCCTATTTATAAAGTATAGGAGAGGTTACAAAATATCAACATTAATGTAATATCCCATAAATAATACTTTAGACCATGCATAAATATTATACTCATGCGAATAATCTCTATATTAAATTCTCTTCAATTATCTTCAATGGGCCTTTGGTTGATAACTTCAAATGAGGATCATTGTTGGAGTGCATCACCCTTTTTCTTTGTTGAAAACCAGAAAAATATATGACTTGTTTAGCATGTGTTCGATTTCTGTAAATACAAGCAAAAATACTATTTGTATCTCATTTATTTAATAAATGACTAGGTAGATATAAATTTAGGAGGTGTACACATAAATATTATGTGTCTATCAAATACCCCAAAACTTAAATTTTGCTAGTCCCCGAGCAAAAATAAATTAAAGCCATTTTTGCAAGTCATGCGATTGTATTTAATTAGCGTATGTAACAAGTTGTTAAACCCTCAGGTTCCCCTGGTGGACAAGTGTTGTCTCGTGAGGGTTTACAGTGACTATACCCATAAAAATTGATAATGACACTCTGGTAATTCTAGATTATAAATGACTTACTTCCTGTCAACTTATCCTTACTTTGTTATGACAAGAAAATATTATGACCGAAAATTTCTTAAAACTCAGTATTTCCCAACTATACTATAAATTATAATTTCCAGAATCCAAAACTAATTTTTTTTTGAACGGTAAGAATTCGAAACTTAAAATACTACCTTATGTTTAGATTTTTTTTAAATATTTACCTTAGCTATATCTCAGTGCAGTGAAGATAGTGTTACAGTACAATATATTGTATATAACTATTGAGTCAGTGTTTGGTAGTTTAGTACTTATTGGAATAAATTTATCGGTTAGTTCGACAAGTGCCTTAGTCAATTCATCTTTTTAGTATTTTTTTTTCAAGCCTTTCTTTCTTTCCATACATGGTTTCTTAATGAAGCCTCCATAGCAAGGAGTTTTGGTCGACAATCCCTGCCAAATCGCCGAGGTTGCCATGTTTGGTGCCCCTTTTTGTCCTAGACCTAGGATTCTCATAAGTACCCTTCACATAGTTCATGGTCATACTAGAGATTGGTGATAATTTTTTCTCTTTTAGTTCTTAATTATGCGAGTATACCTTGCAGCATAAAAGTTTTAGAGCAAGTTAAGCTTTTCTTTTATACTTTCAGGAATAAACTTATTCTTAGGCAGTTGTCTCCCTTGGAGCGAATTATTTCTATCATAAATGCTAAATTTTTTATATTCTTGTCAAAAAATCTATTGAAGGTATTGGTAGTATAACTATAGTGAAGTACAAGTTTTTAAAATATACCAAGAATAATTTAAGTTTTTTGTTAATTACAAGGTAGTACATCGAGTTTAAGAACACGATAAATAAATATTCTAGTGTACACTTGGTAAAATATTAAAGTTTTTATGGTTTTCCAATCAACATATTATTTTGCCTAAATAAAATTATTCTAAGTATTGGAAATTTGCAAAAAATATATCTTAAAGTGCCAAAGAGTCATTATTTTACTTTTTACAAAAAAGTTGAGAAAAAGTAACTTTTTCTATCCCTAAACTTAAATAAAACATTGTCCTCATTGTTTGAGAACCAAATTTAATACATTGAATGGGACATAAAAACTGGAACTTCTCACCTGAATGTGCCATGGGTTGCCTCATAGGAAGCGCTAAATTTTATCGTCTTCAGCCAAACAAATGTACCCCAAACTTAAATTTAACAATAAGGCATATATGGGGTATACGTGATTAATTATGATAATATGGGTCAACTAAAAAAGTTATCTCTTCATTGGAAGTACAAGATTCTAAATACGGTTTTAAATGTTACCTGTTGACCTTGAAAATATTACCGGCTTCAGGATCTTATACCTCCTTGACTTTACGAGGATAAACAATTTTAACTATGAAAGGGCCGTACCAACAAGAACATAATTTCCTAGGAAATAAATCTAGCCATAAATTATAGAGTAATACTTTCTGATTTGGCTCAAATATTTTACGAACAATCGACTTATCATGAAAAGCTTTTGTTCGTTCCTGTAGTAGCATATTCTCCAGATTCGACAAGAGTAAGCCAACAAAGCATAGTCGAAGATAGCCAAACATGATCGAAGACAAATATTATTCGAGAAGATACCTCAAGTCCTCGATCTACCAAAAGTAGCCATTGTGCCTGGTAAACAATGACCTGTTAGAAATCCATGAAGTTCGCCCACTCCCCCCGGAATAGGAGACTGTTTCTTTATTTTTGTAAACTGCCTGTATCTACTATAAATATAGGCAGATAATAGATTGTTCAAGGACTGCAATCTGTAACTTTACTATGCTTACTTCCTAATCCCTAATATCACTCCCAAAAACTTGTAATAACTAGCAATATACTAGATTTTATATCAAAATATTCTCCGAGGTCATGGTTTTTCTCTGCTTTTACTGAGGTTTCCATGTAAAATCTTGTTTATTCAGCCTTTTATTGTATTCTCCTTGCGAATAAGTATTAGCAAAGATTCTCCTTCCGGAAAATATGTCACTTCAATTGGCACCGTCTGTGGGAATTACCACACTTTTCTTTACTACCACTGATTAAAAAACCTTCTGATGACAAACATGAACCTGAGAAGCCATTTTAGCACCGTGAGAGACCACAAAATTAATCCGATACTAGGAACGATCAACTTGCACGGTGTAGTAATCGAGCTTAAGAAATAAATAACTACGGAAAAAACCTAAAGATTGGAGGATCAGCCTGTCCACGCTCAAGCTCTTCAAACGGAGAGAGGCGAACGAAGGAAAACCTTAGATCAACAGAGTCAAATACATCAGGAAGAAATGAAGAGACTGAAGAGGATACAAGATTGACTCACTGGTCGCGAGACGTCATCTCCACTTGCCGGAAGTGATTATAGATCAAGAGCAATTCAACGCGATGATCAACCAAGAGAAGATGAGCAACGAATTTCGCGATCCAGATCTAGGAATCCAAACAGGGCTTCATGGCATTTCGGTTTAACATCCTTAGCATCGACAACTCAAGGAAATCGACGCACGCGTCATTAGACTCCCCCACCACCCGAAAAAAGAATAATTAGGGATCGATTAGGATTAGAAGGACATGGAGATTTTGTTCTGCAAGTTGCAGCCTTACCATTTCCCCCACAATAGTTCATCACCTTGGATGACCTAAACAATAGGATCTCGGCCATGAACTCTGATATTCTAGGCCGAAGATCCGCGCTTGACATAATCGAGACAAACCCCATCTCCCCTCAACTTGAAATCATGCCCATACAAGAGAATTTTCATATGCCGTAGTTCACTCAATATGCAGGACTCACTGACCCACTCACCCATGTCTGATACTTCAAAGCCGTAGTTGGATTATATTTCAAACTTAACCACATGCTGTGCAGGCTATTCAATATGAGTCTAAAGGAAGAACTACTCCGATAGTTCCACGCCATCCAAAAAGCCTCCTTCACCACATTGAGCCAGTTACAACGTCTTTGATAAATGCTTTTTCAAGCGTTACTTAATACCCCGCTCAAGTACGGATTTACCGTTGTAGAAATTGTGGAGTGGGGGTCTTACCACGGAGAGTGACAAGATGCGAAAAACTAATCCTAAGCCGATTTATCGATGATTTGGTATTTTCTTCAAAACTAAGATAAAACTAAGGAAATAAGATCAAATTAAAAGAAGCTAGCCATGACTATAGTTCCACCCAACGGAAATAACAATAGATCAAATAGTTTTACTAGGCGGATTTATGTACCAAAAATCCCGAGTAGGGCATTTTTAGTGTAGATGTTAACTTTAGATCCATGGTTAGGCATCTATGGTTTAATTATTAAGTTTCACTAAATCTGATTTGGAGGATAGATTTAACCAACTATCGTTAAGCTTGGTTAGATTTCTTCTCACGCATCTTTTCCCTTTATTGCCCTAAAATCTGACTTAGTAGTTATAACACCGGATATTGGCAAGAGAGACTAAATTCACTTTCTAACTATGGTTAAGCTTAGAAGTGGATTTTAGCTCTTAGAAGATATGCCGAAAAGGAGCTAATCCTAGAAAACTATATATCACTATCGCTACTTAGATAGGGGATTCCCTTTAATCATAGCTAGAAAGAGATTAGCCTCGTATTATCCCTAAGATCATCGCATTAAAATTAATAAAGCAAATAAAAGAGAGATAGAGAGATGCTTGAACAAAAAGTACTCTTATATTTCTTCAATTCCTTATAATGTGAGATTCCCAATTACAATGGGGGGAGGGTTCCTTTTATAGGAGATAGAACCCAATTAAGAAACTATACATTAAATTGTAAAAAATATTTTCACAATAATATCTTCTAATTTTGCAACCAATCACCTAAGATTCTTGCATATAATTCCCTTAAATGATGTAGAGATCTTTCTTCATGGAAAATCTTATATATATCTTCAATATAAAATATTTTCAAGGATCTTGGATGCAATATATTCTTTGATCTTATTCTCCAAGAATATTTGTCTACATATTTCTTCAATCTTGAGACCAAATATATTGTGCCTTTGACCTTTTGTACTATGAAATGCTGGAGACAGTTTTACTTGACTTAAAAGAGCTTGGTTTCAAATATCCATCTCTAATAGCTGCAATCAAGCAAACGTACATAAGTACCCAATATTAAATATAATGGACGACTAAAATACATGTTCGGGTATATTAAAAATGTCATAATTACACGCTCATCAAATATCCCCAAACTTGTCGTTTGCTCGTCCCGAGTAAAATAAAATAATAGTCACTTTCGTAGGGGGCGCGATTGCATTTAGCATATGCAACAAGTCGTTAAACCTCCAGGTTTAGCTTGGTGGACGAGTGTTGTCTCGTGAGGGTTTGTAGTGACTATACCTACAAAAGTCAATAATAACATTTTAAATAATTCTAGAATATACATGACTCATTTCTTGTGAACTAATCCTTACTTAGTTGTGACAAAAATATACCAATGAAAAAATCTTTAAACTTGCTATTCTCCCAAGTAAACCAAAGAATATTTTATGCTTATCCGAAATTAGAGGTACTACCTCAAGATTATAAAGAGATTCAAGTATTTTGCTTTAGCTATATTTGAGTGTACAATGAAAATGGTTTTATCGCCTAATACATTTTTATGAATAATTTACTCAATTTTTGGTAGTCTAGTTCTTACTGGAATAAATTTAACGGTCAGTTCGACAAGTGCCTTAGTCAATTCATCTTCCTAGAATTTTACTTTACTTTACTTTTCTTTTCTTTTAAGCCTTTTCTTTTGAGTATATTGTTTCTTAGTAAAGCCTTCGTGACAAGGAGTTTTTGGTCGACAATCCCCACCAGTTGGCTAAGATTGCCAGGGTGTGGTGCCCCATTATGACCTAGACTCAAGATTCTCACAAGTAACATTTTCATGTGCTCCTTAATTTCACATAGTTTATGGTCAAACTCGAGATTGGTTATAATTTTTCCTCTTTCAGTTCTTAATCATACGAGTAGCCTTGCAGCATGAAAGTTTTTATAACACATTTGGCTTATTATTATTTTCTTAGGAATGAACTTATTCTTAGGCAGTTGTCTCCATTGTAACAAACTATTCTTAACATATATGTTAAATTTCCCTTATAATGAGCAAAAATCTATTGAAGGTATTAATTGTAAAACAACAGTGAAGTGCACGTTTTCAAAATATGTCAAGTTAACTTGAATTAGTCTCTAATAAAAAGATAGTACATCTAGCTTAAGAGAGTCCAAAATATTCTAGTGTATACTTAGAACAATTTTAAAATTTAGGTTTTTCCATAATATTTATGTCAAGATAAAATCAGTTTAAGTATTTGGAAATTCGTCAAAAATATATTATAAATTGTCAAAGTGCCATTATTTCACTTTTCTTCAAAAACATTTAAAGAAATGGTTTCCTACCCTCAAAATTAAATCAAGCATTACCCTCAATGTTTGAGAACAAGAAAATAAATGGAAGAGGAAAACTAAATTTTTTTACCTGAATGTGTCATGGGTTACCTCCTAAGAAGCGCTAAGTTTACCGTCTTGAACCAGACTAATATACCCTCATACTTAAATGATGTTGCAATGGTACAATAGGGGTACACAATATCAGCTCTGATATACTGGATCATTTCAAAATGTTATCTCTTCGTAAAAAATGTAGGACTCTAAGTACGGTTTTAATCATTGGCCATTGACCTTAAAAATATTTATGTTCTTAGGATCCTCCACCTCCACGGCCCCATGAGGAAACACAATTTTAACCGTAAAGGGGACATGCCAATGGGATTGTAGTTTCCCGGGAAATAGACGAAGCTTGGAGTTATAAAGCAATACCTTTTGATTGGGCTTGAAGGTTTTACAAATAATTGATTTATCGTGAAAAGCTTTTCTACGTTCCTTGTAAATTTTTGAACTTTCATAAGCCTCATGACGGAGTTCATCCAACTCGAAAAGTTGAAGCTTTCTTTTGGACCCAGCTTGGTCCATTTCAAAGTTAAGGGACTTTGTGGCCCAAAGAGCTTTGTGTTCTAATTCTATAGGCAAGTGGCTAGCCTTCCCAAAGACAAGTCTATAGGGTTACATTCCAATTGAGGTTTTATAAGCTATTCGATAGGCCCAAAGAGCATCATCCAGACGATCTGACCAATCTTTGCGATCATTTCGAACAACCTTTTATAAAATTCTTTTAATCTCCCGATTGGAAACTTCTACTTGACCACTTGTCTGTGGATGGTAAGGTGTGGCCACTTTATGAGTGATAAAATAATTTTTTATTAAAATTTTAAAAACACGATTGCAAAAATGTTTCCCACCATCACTAATAACTGCTCGAGGAGTGTCAAAATGATTAAAAATATTTTTCATCAATTTGACCACAGGCTTATGGTCATTTGTCGAACATGCTACCGCTCCAACCTATTTGGAGACATAGTCTACTGCAACTAGAATATAAAGGTTTCCACGAGATGAAGGAAACAGACCCATAAAATCTATACCCCAAACATCAAAAAGCTCAACTATAAGAATGTTGTTTAGGGGCATAATGTTGCGGTGAGAAATATTGCCAGTCCTTTGATTCCTATTACATGTAGAATAAAAGGTCTGTGCATCACAAAAAAAGGTAGGCCAATAAAGACCAGATTGAAGAACTTTTGCAGCTATTTTCTTAACACTAAAATGCCCTCCACAAGCATATGTATGGCAAAACATGAGTACGCTCTTGAACTCATCATTTGGAATGCATTTTCTTATATTTTGGTCAGAACAAAACTTATACAGATAAGGATCGTCCCAACAAAAATTTCTAACCTCTTGAAGGAATTTGGTTTTATCATACTTAGACCAGTGGTCAGGTAATCGTTTAGTAGAAAGATAATTGACAATGTCGGTATACCAGGGTAGTTGTATAATAGGCATGAGCTGCTCATCAGGAATATCTCTAAGATAGGGAGGAGATCTTCATCACCTTCGATAAGAAGTTGGGATAAATGGTCTCCTACAAAATTTTAAGTACCTTTCTTATCTTGAATTTCGATGTCAAATTCTTGTAATAAGAGGATCCATCAGATTAACCGAGGTTTAACGTCCTTTTTGGATTGAAAATATTTTAAGGTCGCGTGATCGGTGTAGACAATAATTTTAGACCTAACAAGATATGACCAAAATTTTTCTAATGTAAATATAATTGCTAATGACTCCTTCTCAATGGTGGAGTAATTCATTTGTGCATCATTAAGTGCGGGACTGGGATAGTAAATGATATGAGGTTTTTTTATCTAATCTTTGCCCTAAAATTGCTCCAACAGCATAGTCAGATACATCGCACATCAATTCAAATGGAAGATCCCAGTTGGGCGGTTGGATGATTGGAGCGAAAGTTAATATAAGTTTGAGCTTCTCAAAAGCTCTAGAATATTCATCACCAAAGTGGAAATCAGTGTCCTTAGCAAGTAAATTGCACTAGGGTTGGGAAATTTCGCTAAAATCTTTGATTAACCGACGATAAAACCCCGCATGGCCTAGAAATGATCGAATGGCCTTAACCGTTCAGGGAGGAGGTAAGCAAGAAATACTATCAATTTTGGCCTTATCAACTTCTATCCCTTTATTGGAGATGATATGCCCAAGAACTATCCCTTGCGTCACCATAAAGTGACACTTTTCTCAGTTTAACACCAAATTTGTTTGTGTACATCATTCTTGCACGAGCTCCAAATGGTGCAAACATTCATCAAAAGAGAAACCAAACACTGAAAATTCATCCATGAAGATTTCGATAAATTTATCAATCATATAAGAGAAAATGCTCATCATACAACGTTGAAATGTAGCGGGTGCATTATACAAACCAAATGGCATACGTCGATAAGCATAAGTCCCGTAGGGACATGTGAATGTGGTTTTCTCCTGATCTTCTGGAGTGATGGGGATCTAATTATATCTAAAATAGCCGTCAAGAAAATATAATGACTTTTTCCCGCTAATCGCTCAAGCATTTGATCAATAAATGGAAGAGGAAAATGATCTTTCCTTGTGACCGTGTTCAACTTTCTGTAATTAATAGAAACATGCCACCCGGTGGCCATACGGTTAGGGATTAATTCATTATTCTCATTTTTCACTACAGTAATCCTTGATTTCTTGGGTACAACTTGAACTGGGCTAACCCACTTACTATCCGAAATGGGGTATCATATACCCGAGTCTAATAGCTTAAAAACTTCCTTCTTAACCACCTCCATCATAGTTGGATTTAAACGCCGTTGCATCTAGCGTAAATTTTTAACACCTTCCTCGAGATTGATGTGATGCATGCACACGGCCGGGCTAATTCCCTTCAAGTCTGCTATAGACCACCCTATGGTTGATTTATGTTTATAAGAACACTCAATAGTGTATCTTCCTGGTCAGCATCTAGATTAGAAGCTATTATCATAGGTAGAGTTTCAGAATCACCTAAAATTGCATACTTGATAGTATTGGGTAATGGCTTGAGGTCCAGCTGGGGTGGTTTAACAATGGATGGAATAGGTAAAGTAGCTGATGGCTCAAGAGGTTCTAGCCTAGGTTTCCATTTGGACATATTAAAAATAGGAGTTGAGTTGAGTAAGGCATTAAAATCTTCAACGATTGTGTCTTCATCAAAGTCCTCACTAAAGTTTATAAGACATGATTCTAATGGGTCCTCAAAAAAGGATTTGGGGAAAGAGTTATAAACTAAAGAGTCAATCATATTAAGCTCAGCCATGTCATCAGAATCAGGCACCTGAGTATTAATGTTAAAAAAATTGAGTTTGATTTTTAAGTCACCCATAGATAGTTGTAAGACCCTATTGAAGCAATTTATAAGGGCACGGGCAGTAGCAAGAAAAGGGCAGTCCAATATGATGGGGATCTCACAGCTAGGATTCGTGACATCTTCAGTGTCCCAAACAATAAAGTCCACAGGAAAAATAAGAGTATCAACCTTGATATAAATATGCTCAAGGATACCACGTGGATATCTTATTAACCTACCAGCCAATTAAAGTGTCATTTGGGTAGGTTTGAGTTCTCCAAGTTCTAATTCCTGATAGACCGTGTAAGGTAAGGTATTCACACTAGCCCCCAAGTCGAGTAACGCCCTATCCACTTTGTGTTCTCCAATTTTATAAGGGATGGTTGGGCTTCCAGGATCTTGAAGCTTAGGAGGGGTTAGTATCTCAGTCAAGAATACTTTCTTGTGTACATTGATTTTCCTTTTCCTAGTGCACGCATGCATAAGGAATTTGGCATATGCAGGAATAAGCATGATGACATTAAGTACTGGAATATTTATATGAACTTGCTTAAATGTATCCAATATCTCATCAAATTGAATCCCTTTATTAGCCGGCAGAAGGCATTATGGATAAGGCAACTTTGGTTCAATACGTGCCTTTGGTACAGAAACAAACGAAGTAGGCAACTCCTTAGATTTTATAGAATGTTCATGGTTGTTTACTACAACTGGTTCACTCGTACCTACCTTATCCTCAATAGCAACTGATGTTGGCTCAACCCTTATTATTTCAACTCGGTTATCAATTTGTCTACCACTTCAAAGAGTAGTAATGGCATTAAGCTATTTTGGAATTGAACTAGAATCAAAACCCGGTGGTCCTTTTGAATTAAATTCAACTTGGCTAGGTAGCTTACCTGGTGGTCTCTCATACAATACATTTGCCAATGGTCCTATCCAAGTCTCTAAATTTGAGATAGATTGGGATATAGAATTTTGATTCACCAAAGTCTGTTATTGGAATTGCATCATTTGTTGCTGAAATTGTAACGCTTGTTTTTGACTTTCCATTGATTGCTGTATGAAAGAGCAAGGGTATCTTCCAAAGATGGTTTAGGTGCAGCAGGTGGGAATTGTTTGGATGACTGAAAGGATTGCTGAGAAGCCTGAGGATAAGATTAAGAAAGGGGATTCCTAGGTAAATTATGACCAGAGGTTTGTGGCTCTCTAAAACCAGGACTGGGTTGGTTGTTCTTCTACAAAAAATTTGGGTGATTCTGCCAAGTTGGCTTGTACGGTTTAAATGGCTTCTTGTAGGTATTATTCAAAACATTCACTTGCTCTTGATTGCCATTCATTTCATTTAACATGGGACACATTTAAGTCACATGGGTGATATCATAACAAATGGTGCACCCCTGTTGCTAAACTTTGTTTACACTACCCTTAGATTGATTCATAGCCATAACTTCGATTTTTCAGGTAAGAGTATCTAATTGGGCTTTTATGGCCGTTCCCTCACTCACTTCATATAAGCCACCTTTCTTGGTTGTACGAACATTTCTATTTGGATCAAAATCCTACTGCTGAGAGTTCTCAGCCAATATCTCAAACTCCTCATAAGCTCTATCGGGTTCAAGGTCTTAAAATTTTCCACTATGCATTAATTCTAGCCTGTAGTGATTCTTAGACGTCATTCTGCGATAGAAGATCTGGGCTAAATTTTTCTTTTCAAAACCATGATGGGGACATTGTGAAAGAAGATCTTTATATCTTTCCCATGCCTCGTAAAACATTTTACTCTTATTTTGAGTAAATTCAGCAATTGTATTTCTAAGAGCAAGGATTTTACCCATTAAAAACCATTTAGTCTTGAACTTAGTCCCTATTTGGTCCCATGAATTAATAGATGCTGGTGCTAATGAATCAAGCCAATGACTCGCCTTATCTTTTAGTGAAAATGGGAATATATAAGGGCAGACAAAATCCTCAGTAAAGTGTTGATATCTTGAGTGTGTGCAAATTTTCTTAAATTCGTAGACGTGCTTATAAGGGCTCTCAGAATCAAGTCCATAAAATGTAGGTAACATTTGGATCACACTAGGATTTATTTCATAATGATGTGCTGAAACGGTTGGTAACACGATACACGAAGGTATATCGCTCACCACTGGGGTCCAATAGTCCCTAAGGGATTTGGCAGCAGCCATGATTGTTGCTTCAACTTCTAGCTTAACAACAAGCTCAATTGGGTCAACTCTAGATAGATTACCCTCTTCCAAAATTGGGGGTCCTAAGTTCTCTATTATGTTGATTGGGCAAAGTAGTTGCCCTCTCCGCTTTGGTTGAGGTGGTAGGCTATAAATAGGCAAAGGTTCTGGAAAACTTCCTAAACGCTTTTCTCCACGTGTCCAATTGATCATGCAGAAACTAATATGCTATAAAAATTGGCACCCGATAAAGTAAACAATCAATTAAACCTATAATCTAGCACTTCAACATTTTTTAAGAAGTAATAATTTGGTCTCCCCTAAATTCTTCTATATTCACAAAAAGGTAGGATGGTCAAAGGCTTTGGTTCCTACACTCTCTTGCGTCACTGTGCTAGTACTAGCTTAGAGTAAATGTTCAGTCCTTACGCCCGAGCGAGTCGCCTTATCGTACTTCAGCACTCGGAATGGTGTTGTCGTAAACCTACAGCCAGTATTTTGTGGTGCTAGGCTGGGGCCGTATCCTACGAACACATGTTTGTACCCCAATCCGGTACACCCATCCGTTGGGTGATGAAATTCCGCGGGAATCTTGCTACTCTTTTTTATTATTAGTTATTTTCAGGTCTGGGACGTTTAATTTTTGTGTGCTACGAATTTCTTTGTATCCCTGAGGGGTGGTCCCACTTGTTAGAGAGCTCTTTGAGTGATGAAATCCCGTAAGTCTTTAACAGTTTTTTACCTTTACTAATGTTGGAATGAAAATAATTTTAAACACAACAATAGGTCAATCCAACCACAACAATTTTTTTATTAAAGCAGCGTGTAGTTGCGCAGTCCACACGACTTTATTTGTCCTAGTGCCGGGGCAGAGCGGATATGTACCCCTTATAGATGTCAAGTTTAGAGAGGTACCAACCTGCAGGAAGTATTTCTTGGTGAAGCTGTGGTCGCCCCTTCACTTAGGGGGAGAAAGAAGGAAATGCCCCTTCACTTAGGGGGCACAAGAGGGATAGATTTGATGATGCTTTTAGCTTTACGTATTTTTTGCTCTCGCTCTTTTTCTCACTTTAACACCTTTTTACCGTGTCCCAAAACAATAAACCTTAAAAGGGAAAAAAAATGTCAAAATTAGATAGTGTTTTACCATAGAGATACGATCATATACTAAAAAAAATAATGAGATCAATTAATTTTTGTTAAGCGAAAGATCAATTCAGAGAGATGATCAACAAAAATGTGATAATAAAAGGATAAGAGATGCACTAACACAATGGGACCAGCCAATGAAATACAAGTTTTCAACTTTCAGGATATAACATATAATAATCAATTTGAGTTGGTGTATCACAATTTAATAATTACATCGAATTAAAATGGTCAAAGAAAGATATGATGAAGAGCTCATCGGCCATCCATTCTTGAGAAATAACTTCGACCCCACCCCAAAGATTGACAACTACTGAAGCACCCAAGAAACACGGCATAAATACTGACAACAATAGAAGAAGGGATGGTAGACCCGACAAACCAGTCCCGGTTCAGCCACCAATGATAATGACTCTCTCTGTTATCTTACCAACGATAAAGGGAGATGAGTGTTATCACACACCACAAACCATTTTGGATGTCCCCACCAAACCTCTATGTCAGTATCACAATGTGCATATCCACAAAACTGACAACTATTATTCTCTCATACGAATCTTTCATCGCATCCTATTAACTGGAAGGCTTCATAATTATGTCATCAACGTCCAAAAGTTTTTTGAAGATGAAGTAAAAAATAAAGACGTTGAAAAAAATTAGGTCCAGGGGCAAGCTCGCTACCTGTATATGATCGAGATTAAAAAAAGGAAGAAAAGTAAATAAGTCAATTGGATTACATCCTGTTGTAAAATGACCTCCTCAAATAAATCAACAAAACTTTTCCCAAGCTCAAGAAAATTGAAGCGTCCTTACCATATCACCTTTGAGGACTGTGACACCATCCATATGAAGTACCCTTATGATGACCCTCTCGTCATTATGCTCAAAGTCGGGCAAGACTACCTACATACGCTTCCCGTTGATACAGGAAGCGTGAAAAATTTATTGTTCAGAAGAGCAATTAAGATCTTAGGCCTCACAGACTCAGTGAAAGCTTCGACAATGGCAATAACCGGCTTCAACGGTTTAAAAGAATCATCCACAGGAGAAATCACTCTGCTAGTTTAGGCAGGATTAGAATCGACATTCGAAAAATTCCTTATCATCGATGCTGAGTCAAAATATTTGGGAATTTTGGGGCGTAGTTGGCTACATTCGATCAAAGCAGTACCTTTTACTTATCATCTAGCATTGCGATTTCCAAAAAATCATGGAATCTATAAAATAAAAGGTAGCCAAGCGGTTGCACGTATGTGTGAAAGTACCGCAACCAACTCTCATAGAGTAAAACTTCTCAATGCATAGTAACTACAGTAAGAGACACCCCTCCACATTCGAACAGCATGATACCGAGATAGCTGAATCCATTGAACTCGATGGTCCAGGGTGTCACACCTTCATCAGCTCCAAACCAGCCACTGAAAAATAAGAAGCATGATCCAACTACTTAAGAAAAACGTTGACATCTTTGCCTGGACTTTCCAAGAAATGCCTGGCATCGATCCATCAATCGCGTGCCACCGACTTAACCTCATTCCGGATAGTAAAACTATCATTCATAAATAACAGAACTTAGCTCCCCGCCTCCACGATGCAGTGAACGAAGAAATTGATAAACTCCTTCGGGTATGATTTATTCAAGAAGCTAAGTATCCGAAGTGGGTTTATAACATCGTAGCAATTCTGAAGAAAAATAGAAAAATCAGGGTTTATGTTGACTTCACAGAACCCAACAAGTTTACACCCAAGGACAGTTATCTGCTACCACTGATTCTGTAAATTCTCAACTCCGTCGCAGGGCATGAACTTCTTTCTATGATAGATGCAACCTTCGGCTATAACAAAGTTCCACTCGCCGAAGACAGTCAGGAAAAAACAACTTTATTACCGAAAGAGATCTTTATTGTTACATAATAATGCCTTTTGAATTAAAAAATACAGGAGCTACTTACCAGAAGCTTATGACTAAAATGTTTAAGGATTATCTTGGTACAATTATGGAAGTCTACATCGACAATATGATATACAAAAGCTTAAAACGCGAAGATCACTCCAGTAACCTCCAACCATCTTTGATATCCTTCGCACATACGAGATGAAACTCAGCACAAAGAAATGCCAATTTGGAGTCGCATCTGGTAAATTCCTGGGACACCTGGTCAGCAAAAGAGGAATCAAAATTGTTCCTGCGCAAATCAAAGCGCTCATCGCGATGCCATCTCCGCGAACAAGGGCAGATGTCCAAAAATTTGTAGGCAAGATCACCATTCTTCACAGATTCATCTCAAAGTCATCTGATCGATACAAACTTCTTTACGTCCTTCTTCGCAGCAATCCCACTCCTCTTTCAAAGAAATAACATAAGAAAATCATTTGGACTCCTGACTGTGAGCTAGCCTTCCAAGATCTTAAATGATACTTGGGGTGTTCTCCTATCATGAGTACTCCAGTTGATGGTGAAACACTGACAATGTTTTTGTCCACGATGGAAGGCGCAATTAGTTTCGTCCTTTTTCGAGAAGATAGAGGAGTATAAAAAATGATCTACTTCATCAACAAAATACTCATGCCTGCTGAAAAAAGATACACAATAACAGAAAAATAGTTACTCGCCTTGGTCTGCAATTTTTAAAAGCTTCGTTCTTACTTTCAAGCTCATGCCATCAAAATCATCACCAAGTATCTCCTCAAACTAGTACTCTCCAAAAAAGAAAAATCTCAAAGAATCCAGCAATGGTCTATTTTCCTTGGCGAATACGACCTCTCATTTGAACCCCAAATATTAGTCAAGGGACAAGCAGTCGCTAACTTTTTGGCAGACCTTTCGGTCAAAGATCCCGATTGGGAAGAATTCAAAGAAATCTTCACATATAACTCAATAGCTGAACTAGACGCATGGTACAAAAGCTTGGGTTGGCGACTTGTTACAGACGGATCCGCTGGACCACAAGGATCAGGGATTGGCATCGTCCTCGTAACACCTTCGAATAATCGCACCGAGAAAGCTATCAAACTAAACTTCTATGCCATCAATAATTAGATCGAATATAAAGGAATCATGCACGGTCTAGATCTCGCACTCATACTCGGAGTTGAAGAATTGGCAGTCTACGTTAATTCTTTACTCGTGGCCGCACAATGGGAAAAATGGTTGACTATGCACCCCTGGTAAAAAAAAGATGAACAAATTCAAGCACGCAATAATATCTTACTTACCTCGACAAGAAAATCGGTATGCCGACGCTTTAGCTTATATCACTGCTATGCTGGAGGACATCAAAAAAAGATATTTAGAAATTGAAATCATCAAGCATTCCAGTCTCGGTATACTGTCAACATTGTAGATCCCCATTGTTGATGATGAAGACCCTGAAGACTGGAGAAGACCATTCTATGCATACCTCAACTCCAACGTCCTCCCCAGTAACAAAGAAGAAGCCAGATCACTTTTGGCCAAATGCCTCAGATTCATAGTCCAAGATAACATCTTATATCGCATCACAGGAGGGGGACCACTTATCGAATGCATCTCTAAAAAACATGCTCAGATCAAAATCAGAGAACTTCACAAAGGTATTTATGGCACACACATTTCAAGAAGATTATTAGCCCAGCGTGTATTCATGCAAGGATTATACTTGCCCAAGATAAGATTGCGAAGAATTTGTGCGTAAATGCTACAAATGCCAAATTTACGCTCAAGACATCAAAAGTCCAGCCCTTGACTTGCATATTAGCAATGTCCTCTGGCCATTCAAACGATAGGGGATCGACATCATTGGACCTTTCCATCCAGCATTGGGAAACTGAAGATTCGTCCTAGTCACCACTGATTACTTCACAAAATGGGTTGAAGCAGCTCCTCTATGCCATACCGATGAAAATGAGGTCATAAAGATCCTTTAGGAACACATAATCACCAGGTTTGGCTGCCAACAAATGATATGCTTCGATAACAGCAAACAATTCATCAACATAAAAGTACTTGCTTTCCTCCATAAATACAAAATACGGCTATCAACATCTACACCATACTATCCTCAAGGAAACGGACAAGCCGAAGCCATCAATAAAACCATCAAATTAGGTTTACGCAAGCGTCTCGATGATAAAAATGGAAGGTAGGCTGATGAACTACTCAGTGTTCTCTGGGCCTACCAAACTACTCATTGAGTTTCAACAGGTTGCACTCCATTCATGATAGCCTTCAGTACTGAAGCAGTCATACCTTCAGACCTCGATCTACCAAGTACCCGAAGGAAAATCCCAGATGAAGATAATGAACTCGGTGTCCTCTGTAACCTCAACTGGATCGAAGAGACCCGAGATAAAGCCATTACACATTTGGGACGATGCCATGACACATTGGAAAAGCTTACAACAAAAAAGTTTAAGAAAGAAAATATGGTTTTGGAGATCTTGTCCTTCGACGGATCCAAGATAATACTCGGCCTAAGAATTCTGGAAAGTTATAAGAAAGCAGGGAAGGACCATACATTATCTGCAATAAATTGGACAGTAAAACTTACTAGCTGATGACTGAAGATAAAATCCAGCTCAAATATCCATGGAATACTGCTTAACTGAAATAGTTTTACAGATAAACACTTTAACCATTTTCATTATTTCAAATAAATTATCTTTACTATCACTTTCCTCATTACTATAATTTGACTTGATCTCGATCCATACTTGATAAGTATGCTTCAGACAATCAATCATCGTTCCCAATTTGACTTGATCTTGATCCATACTTAATAAGTATGCATCAGACAATCAATCAACGTTACTAATTTGACTTGATCTCGATCCATACTTGATATGTAAGCATCAGATAATCAATCATCGTTACTAATTTGACTTGATCTAGATCCATACTTGATAAGTATGCATCAGACAATCAATCATCATTACTAATTTGAATTGATCTCGATCCATACTTGATAAGTATGCATCAGACAATTAATCATCGTTACCATTTTAACTTGATCTCGATCCATACTTGATAAGTATGCATCAGACAATTAATCATCGCTACCATTTTAACTTGATCTCGATCCATACTTGATAAGTATGCATAAGATAATCAATCATCGTTACTAATTTGACTTGATCTCGATCCATACTTAACAAGTATGCATCAGACAATCCATCAATCATTACTATCTTGACTTGCCCTCGATCCATACTTAATACATATGCATCAGAATGTCAACCGTCTATACAGTCTTTGATTGATCTCGATCCATACTTTATAAGTATGCATCCAAACTATCATTCAATTTATGCAAACACTATGCGAATACAGGATATTATACTTCACATTCCTTACTTATAGAACAAACTATAAACAACTCTTGTTCTTCTCGAATCTAAATCCAGATACCCATCTAAGGATACACATCTGGTACTCATTCTCATTACTTGCCATTTCATGGCCATCAATTACTTACCACACCAACAAGCGTTTCTTCCTTATCTAATACGATCTACAATCACATTCAACAATATCACTTTGCCGAATTTGCTACCTAGCATAATTCACAGAATATATGCAATAAGTTTTCATAAAACATTTTCTCCAAAACAAATATCCATCATTCAACATACCACTTGCATAAAATTATTTTGGTCCCACCGACCATTTTTACATACTTCCACACATATAATACAGCTTACACAAATTTTTTAGACTACAGGAGAAGATATTACTTCATCCGCATTCATAAAATCTTTGGGTACGAGAACATATGCTAACTCCCCAGGATGTGAGACATCAGCTTCCATCATCACTACATCATCAACGACTTCCGTCTCACCACAAACTTTAAGAGTCTCTGCCACTTCGTCTTCTGAACTTGAATCATCGAAGATAACACCACCAAACTTTACCAACTCCTTATAAAAAAATTTCCTCACCTCCAACTCCGTATACTGCCCCATAAAATGGGACCTCACTTCCTTACATCACTCCAACTTCGCTGCATTCAATTGATCCCTAGCCTCGTCAAGAACCTTGCCCTATTCCAGCTCCATTGCCTTTTGCGCACCGCCAACTGCTCCCTTACATCCTTCTTAAAGTGTGCTCTTTGCAACGCCAAAACCTCCAATTTATCTTATCTAAAATTTTCTTCGCTTCACGAAGCGCAGTATCCCTCACCTTTTTTGCTTCTAGCTTGTAGGTATTTAGCTTTGCATTCAGCCCATCTTTCTCTTTGATCAAATCTTTCTCTATATTTTTATACGCTAGAATTTGATTTGCCAGATCACTGCTGCTAACAATACGATCTTTGGCTTCCGTCAACAACTTCTTGATCTACATTACATTCATAAATTAAGTATTCAAATGACTTACCAGTTTCTTTAATAGATGCAAAGCAGTAAAATTTCTCACCTTCAACATATTTCACTGGCCCTCGCCAAGAAACGTAATCAAGCTCTCAGTCCCCACCAAATAGTCATCTAACTCCACCTTTAGTGCATCTGCCCCAGACGTATATAACTCCATTGTCCTCTGAACTTCAGTCTCATACTCTTCAAAAAATTTATTCTTCAACGTCTTACCACTCCCTCTCTTCTTCGGGAGTACACTCCCCGCACCGCGTGGAGGGCGTCCATCTTCCACAACAACTGGATTAACGGTACCAGCTTACCTCCTCCATTGTTGATTATTGAGTAGTCCTCTTGTGAGGAAGCAGCGGAGGAACAACTTGGTCTGCCACCCTTTTCTTCTTACTTTTTCCCAGAGATTCTCTAAACATGGCATCAATCTCTGTATCAGTATTGTTCCAAACCAGGGAACGATTTTCCAAAGGTAGACTAGCCTCTGCAGCCCTCTTGTTCTTCACCGACATCTTACCATCGATGATAGAAACTTCAATTACTTTGGTCCTCGACCTCTTTAACCCGGCCTCTTGGAATAGGGTGCTCACTCGATCTTGGTCGATGACCAGATTGTCGATCCTACCAAAGAATCCTTTCCTGATCTTGTACAACTCTTCTTTAACTTCAGAGTTCCTATCGACCTTCTTTAATGCTACACATACATAGCAATACAGTTACAATAAATTCACAAACAATCACCACTTATAATATAAACAATATAGTTACCTAACCACAAACCTAGATGAAAGGTCTTTCTCTTTAAGGGTACCCTAGGGTCCTTCTTGTCGAACTCATAGTTCCCAGAGACAAGTAAACGTTCATTGCTGTATCGCCCTCCTGTTGGCACCATGTCATAAAACAACAGTCTTTTAAGAAGCTTCGCTAAGTAACGATAACCAAGTTTCTTTGGGTTCATCTTCAGTGTGTAGTACACACATAAATCATTGACTATAATTATAGGTACTTATCCCTCGATCTCACTCATAATCAAGCTCACACAGTTTAATTTACCTCCATCTCAGGCTCACGCAATTTTAGCACTTAACACTCCAGTCAAGTATTCCAACCAGCCCCACGAACTACTCAAGAACGTGGGTCGAGCTAAACCCGAAAAACATTATTTAGTTAAAGACACCTGTCTCCCACAAATTTGTCAGTTATTCAGTCAATCCCTACTAACCACATTATACAGAAAATATGTTTTAGCACGATGAAGAGCTGTGAAGAAGCCTATATAAAGGAAAAGATCCATAAGAGGCAGGGACCAGAAAAATCACTCAAAACTTCTTATTTACGAGATCAAAAGCATTTATATATTCTAAAGATTACTTGTAATAAAGATATCCATTCAAAGCAAAAATCCACCATACGAGGTCGTGGTATTTTTATCTGTTCAGAGGTTTTCCACGCTAAAAACACCTGTTTCCAATTCTTGCTTTATATTAAATTATTGTTACAGGTTCATTGGTGTGATAGCTACTTCCTAACCATATCGAGCTATGGAATTTGGCCATTACATTTGGCGCCGTCGGTGGGAAAGATTGCATTTCCACAATACCCTAAGGCAGTCTTTCACTTCAATTTTCAATTATGGTTTCTTCCAGACGATAGGTCGCAGGAACTCAGCTCAAAATTTATGTGGATGCGGGACAACTCACCGAGTTACGGGCGAATCTCCATGTTGAGGAAGAAAAATGCGCAGAACTCGAACTTCAGTTGATAAAAGATCGTGAGATCTGAGTGAAAGAGCTCGATGCAGAGTGACAAGATCGTTTCACAGTGCTCAAATGGAACGAAGAACAGATGACAACGATGCAGACTGTACTCGAGGCTCTACAAAATACTCAGCAGGCTCCTCTAGTCAGGGGTCACGATCAACTTCCGGAAACTTCCCGTATTTTGGCAAGGGAAAGAAGGGGACCTTGGGGAGCCTCTAGTAAAGCCATTTCCAGAAATCTACCACATGAACTGCGACCCTTCGTCTATTTTGGGGGAGAAGTTCAATCCGAAGTTAGTCGAGGTCATAAGATTTTCGTCCGTCCGGAAGAAGACCCCCGACTCCCACATCAAGTTCTAGTTCGAGGTCGCTTGATTGAAGGTACGGGAACCCATCATCCTCTGCCAGCCCATCCAGGGATTCAACTAGCACGTCATTACGTTAAAAAAGAACATATGGATCAATGAATTAAGGAGCTGATCGAGGCACAAGTTTTGGGTACTACCGGCGATACCACGAAGTTACAAGGAAGTCTGATTGCCAAAGAACTATTCGATATGGAAATTCCGGAAGGTTTCCATACTCCCCAAATTCACAAGTACAAAGGTACTGACCAGAAGGAGCATATTCAACAATACCGCAATTCATTGGGGTTGTACTGCTATCTCAACCACATTCTCTGCCATCTAATCGCCACAAGTTTACAGGAGGAGCTACTCTAATGGTTTCATTCTCTTCCTGAGGAATCTATCTACACGTTTGATCAGCTGCAGAAGCAGTTCATCAAGACATATACTTATAACAGAAACAAAGTGGTGAACTTGTATTCTCTTATCGGTCTTAAGCAGTCACATGGGGAAAACCTTAAAGATGTTTCAAAGAAATTCCTAGAGCTTGCGATAAAGGTAGATAACCTCGACCAAAAAATAGCTGTGACAGCTTTCACCAATGCTCTCTAGCTCGATTGCAAGGCCAAAGAATACCTCTTCCTTAACAAGCCTGCGATGTTAGAGGAGATGATCACCAAAGTTAATGGTTACGTCGACTTGGAAAGGATGATATATGAGCGGCAAAAGTCTTCTAAGTTTGTCCTCTCCACCAAATCCCCACCTGTAGAACGAACCAGCGAGCCTAAAGAGGAAGTGGGGGATCAGAAACGTACCAAGGGAAACACTGGATGCCCTCGGAGAAGCGGTCCACAAAACAAACCCGTCATCCCAAAGCTGAACGTTTGAATCTCCACAATTTTTCTACTACTGTCGAAAGATACGCTCTACCGTGCCTCACAGCCATTATAGCCCATCGAAAATCGACCATTTTGCCTACACCATAAGGTAAATCACCATTCTACTGAAAATTTCTATGCTCTACAACAGTTGCTCAAACACATTTTTAAGGAAGGACGGATGCTCGAATACATTATTGATCTGAAGTCATACCAAGATGGCAACTATAAGAAATAACTCAAAGTTGTTCAGACCAAAGGCAGAGCTGAGGAGAGGAATCTCTACTATATGCACCTCAGAAACATGATCGAAATAAACCAGATCACTAATTCCAGCCGATCAAAGCGTCGGAGGCTCTCGGAATGCTGTGATCTTATACCTCAAGACATAGAAGCCATACTTCTTCCCGAGTCGAGCAATCGCCGACTCAGAATCTCATTCGAGGATTGCGATACTAGCCATATCAAATTTCTACATCATGATGCGTTAGTCATAATGCTCAAGATGAAGTAGTTTGTTATGCACACAATGATGATCGATACTAGAAGCGGTATTGAAATTCTTTTTCAGAGTACGATCGACCAGATAGGTTTAGCCGACCTAGTCATTCAGAGCGACACAAATATTAGTGGGTTTAATCACCTATAGACGAACCCGCGAAATATGTCGACATTGATGGACCTAATAAAGGTACGTTCATCGGAACCAAGCTGGTTCAGCAAGAGAAAGATGTTCTCATTCAGTTCTTGCAACTCAATCGAGATATTTTTGCATGGTCATTCGAAGTAATGCCTAGAGTCGATCCAGCCATGGCTTACCCCAAGTTAGCCATCAACATCAATGCCACAGTGATCAAACAGAAACAACAACGACCTTTACCTCACCTTCGAGATGTAGTAAACACCGAGATCGAGAAATTGATCAAAGTGGGATTCATTCGAGAAGCTAAGTATCCAGACTGGATATCCCACATTATCGCTATCCCAAAGAAGAACGGAAAAGTCTACGTTTGCATAGATTTTACAATATGAACAAACATACTCCAAAAGACTGTTTGCGTCTTCCTAACATTCATCAGATCCTCGATTCCATAGCAGGCCATGATCTCCTATCTATGATGGACGCTGCTTCAGGATATAATCTGATCCCACTTCAGGAAGATGATAAAGAGAAGGCAGCATTCATCACCGAAAGTGGCCTTTACTGTTACAAGGTCATGACCTTCGGGCTCAAGAACGCTGGGGCCACTTATCTACGATTGATGACTGCTATGTTCAAAGTACACCTGGGAAAAATTGTTAAAGTTTACATCGATGATCTCTTATGAAAAAGCATATAGTCAGATAATCACAACTCAGATCTCAACACAATATTTAACATCCTTCAATCTTACAGAATACACCTCAACCCTGATTAGAGTCAATTCGGGGTACATTTTGGCCACTTTCTAGGCCACCTTATCAGCAAAAACGGGATTGAGGCCGATCAATATAAAATTCAGGCACTTCTCGACATGCCTTCTCCAAAGACAATAAAAGATGTTCAAAAACTCGTCGGCAAGATTGCCCCGATAGACCATTTCATCTCAAAATCTTCAGACCGCTGCAATTGGCTATTCCTATTACTCCGCAGATGTACCAAATGAGGAAAAATTTAGCCAACTGCGGAAGTCACATGGACACCAGAATGCGAAATAGCTTTTCAGGATCTTAAAATCTATTTGGGGAGGTCTCTCATAATGAGCACCCCAGTAGGTAATGAGGAATTGATAATCTACTTAGCAGTCATAGATACATCTCTCAGCTCAGTTCTCATTCGCCTGTAAGGGAAAATAGAGAAACCAGTCTTCTTCATCAGTAAAACACTCACACCAGATGAAACAAGGCACTCTAAAATTGAGAAACTTCTTCTCACCCTTGTTTACACTTCGCAGAAACAGAAGTACTACTTCCATGCACATTCCGTCAAAGTTATGAAATACTATCCACTTCGGGAAGTATTGTCCAAAAAAGAGAAGTCACGAAGAGTGCACCAATGGGCAGTCAGTTTGGGCGAGCATGATATCAAGTTCGAATAGCGTCATTCTGAAAAAGGTCAGGTTGCCCGATTTTCTTGCAGATTTTCCAGTAGAGGATCCCGAGTGGGAGTAGCACGACCTGGACCTTACTGAAAGTATGCCAGAGAATCTAACTCCCAAGCCATTCGATGAAAGAGTAGACTGGATCACTTCGCCAGGGTAGAGGCTTCTCAAAGATGGATCAGCAGGACCCACAGGGTCAGGAATCGGGGTTATTTTGATTACCCTTTCAAATGATAGAATTGAGAAATCAATCCGCTTGGATTTTGAGGCTTCAAATAATGTCACCAAGTATGAAGCTCTCATTCACAGACTCGACCTTTCACTTGAGTTCGATGTCCCCAAAATCTCAACTTACGCCAATTTATTACTCACCGTTCATCATTATTTTGAGCAATACAAGAAGAACGGGCAGATGATCGAAGACACAACCCTCATTGCAGATAGGATGAGTAAGTTCGTGAAAGTAACTTTCGAATATCTTCCTCAAGGTAAAGACAGACATGCCAATTTCTTGGCATATCTTGCTGGGGTCTTGGGTACAGAAGCTCGATATCTCCAGATCAAAATCATTTTAACCCCCAACATTGATCGCATATCTGTATGCATGATCAATACTATGGGCGATAAAGGGGGAGACGACGATTGGTGAAAGCTTTTCTTAGCCTACCTCGGTGTCGACAACAAGCGCAACGGACCACTCCCAGCAGATCCAAAAGAGCGCCGACAGCTGATCAACAACTTGAAGCATTATATTACTCAAAACGGTATGCTTTACTACCTCTCGAAGTCCAAAGCAGACGAACTGATCCACGAATTACATGATGGAACTTGTGGCTCCCATGTCGCAGGTAGATCATTGACAAACTGAGATAAACTCAAGGAGTATTCTGGCCCGGCATACGCAAGCAAGCAGAAGAGTATTCCTGCAGGTGCGACACCTGCCTGAGACATAGACATATGATACGCGCCCCTGCGTTCGAACTCCATGTATGCAAGGTTTTCTGGCCATTCAAAAGATGGGCACTAGACCTCGTCGGCGAATTCCCTAACTCTCCAGGTAATCGCCGTCACCTACTCATAGCTGCCGATTACTTTACAAAATGGGTAGAAGCAATTCTATTATGTCAAACCAGAGAAGTGGAGGTCATCTCTTTTATCTGGAACCACATAATCACTCGATTCGGGTGCTCCCACCTAATTTGTATCGATAACGTGCCCCAATTTGTAGGAAATAAGGTCATAACCTTCCTAAATTACCACAATATCATTATGGAAGGACTCAAAAAAGGCAATGACCAATCCAAAATCACCAACAAAACCATTATGGAAGGACTCAAAAAAAGGCTTCACTCGCAGAAAAAAGTAAATTAGGTTCGCGAACTACCTCACGTCTTGTGGTCGTATCGAACCATTCCCCAACAATCTACTGGGTGTACCCCATTCCTCCTTTCTTATGGCACTGAGGCAGTCATTCCTTCTAAATATCATCATCCAGTTCGTGATCACGAGCCCACTGATGAGGAAAATGAGTTTGAATTGGCTTGCAACCTTAATATGATAGACGATACCAGGGAACGCGTCATCGCTAACCTAGGTCGATATCATCATATACTTGCATGGTCGTATAATAACTGAGTTAGGAGCTGTACTTTCCAAATTAGATATTTCGTCCTCAGATAAATTCCTTAACATCGTAAAGACCCTCACTCAAGAAAATTAGCCGACAATTGGGAGGGTCCATTCATTATTACAGGTCTCTCAGGCCTAGGATCATACTATCCCATGACAGAAGAGCGAATCCCCATTATAAATCCTTGGAACACTAGACGACTGAAACGGTACTATTGTTAGGCGTCTTACTACTCCATTTCCATTATTCGCTATTTTTTTTTCAATTCCAAAAGTGAGATTCATATCTCCATCCAATGTAAATTATGAACTTATCAATACAAGTTTTTTATGAACAATGTCATTCTTTTCATGAACATTTGTCCACACTTTCAGATTCAAGCCTAGATAATGCCATCTTATAATCAATCTTTTCGAAGTTTAATCAAGGATATTACTTGATTGGCTTTTCTTACTACATCTCTGCGATTGAAGCAAGTGTAAAAACTTATTTCGTATCGAAGACTCAGCCAAATAAGAGATAAGGTAAAGGTAATACTAGTCTTCATCTTTTTCAACTTGTTTGGATCATCTCAGTAGGCTGGATCAAGGATAACACCTCGTTCAGCTGAATCTTTAAATCTCTGCGATTGTAGCAAGTGTAAAAACTTGATTCATATCAAAGACTCAGCCAGGCATAAGATAAAGCAAAGGTCATACAAGCTTTCATCTCTTTCAATATGTCTGTGACATTTCTATAGTTCGAACCAAGTTTCAACTTGGTTTAACTCAACCCATTTCTGCGATTGAAACGAATGTAAATTTTTTGTTTAATATCAAATACCCCACCATACAAGATAAGGTAATGGTCATACTAGCTTTTATCTATTTCAATGTGTCTGCGGTAGATACTATTTATTTTTAGGTCAAATTAATATTACAAAGGATTTTTTTCTGCTGAGGGAGTGCCAGTAGCGATTCCCCACACATCAAGAGGTCACTCTTTCAGTTCGCGGGCCACAGCAGCTCAAACTTGTTTTATTGATTCAGCAGTTCGAGGGCCCAGTTGGGTCTCCATGTCGCCCAGACAGTCCCCTCGATCTATCTTAGCTCCATAGATGCATCCCTTATCCGATAGAGTTTTGAACAAGGTATCTTATTCTGACTCAAGTCTTTTTACTTCCTCTGCCAAATATGCAACGATCACCCGTAATAGGTCGGATCAAGACGCATCAGGTACTACCATTGTTGCAAATCTTGCCTTTAACCTCTCGTGGCGTGACTTTAACCTAGCATAATCATTCTTCCATTCAATTATTTATGCATCAACCCTATCATGATAGATTACATCTTCTTCCAACTTGGCAATATACTTCGCTGACTCAGTTAGGTTCAGGGCTTCTAAGTCTACTATACGAGCACGAAGTCTCCCAATTTCTGCGTTTAACTCTTCCCTAGCCGACAGATCTTTCAATAATTCTTCTTTCCTCTTCACCAGCAATTCTTTTGCTTTGATCTCCCCTTCCAAAACTTTCCCCTTGACAAGAGCAGCATCTAACTTATGCTGGCATTCCCTCAAATTTGCATTTCCCTTCTGAACATGCCCCTAAATTTGAGATACATCACTTTCTAGCTCTCTAATACGACCTGAAAGACTAACAACATCCCCTCAAACTAAAGGAGCCTTAACCTCAGTTCTACTTCCCCCTAAACGCTCTCTAGCCTCGGCTCTCCTGGTACGAGCAGTAGTTTGGTTCTTTTCGGCTTTAAGTCGAGCAAATCTCTCATTTATGTCGTCGCACCTTCGTTGCATTTCTCAGAATTCCATATTCTTGGTGGGGAGGGCTGTTTGCAAATGTTTAGCTGCGGCCTCCTAAGCCGATAAATTTTTTCGAGCTACCCTCAGCTCGTCGTCCTTTTTGATGAATTTTTGTTTCATTCGCTTCAGCTCGTTCCTACATCTATGAAGATCAGATCGAAATTGTTCCTCTGATTGTTCTAGCGCCTGAATACGGTATTGAGCCATGTCGGCCAGCTTACCCTTCACAGCCAACGCGTTAAATTGACGTTAAAGCTTCTCGATATGTTTTGTTGCCTCGGATAGCTCTTCAAATCCCTTCTTAATCTCTGAATCTTTCTCTTTGGTCTGGAGAGTCAGGTTGGAAACGGCCTGATTCAACTTCTCGAGTCTGAAATGTACTTTTACGTATTGATCTTCTCTATTTCTCTTTCCTTGGCAAGTCCAGACTCTAGGTCATTTATTCTGAGACTCATCCCTCTAACTACCTACAAAAGTTTGTAAAACAAAGTCAATCTATAAAAATTTAGTCCTCACACATAATTCAAACAACTTACAAATATTTATACAAAACACGCGTCCACCCTACCTTCTCACTACCACCTTCTGGGAGCTCGACGTCATCCCCTTGACTATCGAGTACCGTCTGGTGGGAAACACCTTCCAAACCGTCCACGACCCTCACCGCTTCAGCTTCCTCCTCATCCTCTTCCTCAACATAGGTGTCTGCCTTAATGGCATCCACCTCCTCCCCAGAGTAGCCCTTTAGCATCAAGTGAGGACCCAGTCTATCATGCTCCCCAACCATCTCGTCTAGATTTACCTTTGACTTGACCTATAGCTGGCCGATCGTCATGACGTGAGGGGCTTTTGAGCCGCCTAACTTCCATCATAGCTTCAGTCTTGGCTCGAGCTAGTTCTTTCTCCAGCTCGTTCTTCGCCTTCTTCTGCTGGGATTTTTCTTCTTTAATACCGGGCCAAACCCCTTTCACGAGACGAGTGATGTACATAAAACGAATCAATCTCAGTGATTAGCTCAAAACATATAAAGCAACTCTATCCCGGTAATTAAAACTTACCATCTTGCTCGCATCTTCTTCTCTATGGAGAGCTGCCAACCTGGCCATTTCCTGGACCTCCCTAAGGTCATCCACCATAGAAGGTTGCACCTCTGCGACCTTCTCCCCAGAGGATTCAACCCACCTCCTCTTTTCTTTTATAACCTCACCACTTTTCGTGACGCCCGAGGCCGGGAAAGACTTCAACATCCATTTTTTTGGATATTTTTGAGCTATCTTGCTCATCGTGTGATTCGGTTGGGCCGAACTGCCCGACCCAAGAGTCTTAGTTCGAACCTCCTCACCACTTATTTGTCTTTTGTCCTCATCGACCTCCGCCATTGACCTGGTAGACTGAGCCTTCCTAACCTTGTCCGACTTACTATCAACCCTCTTTTTTCTACTAAGGCCGAGTCCCTTTAATACAAGTTCAAGTTCGGTCTCCTCCTCTGCAACTTCGTACAACAGGGATTCTTTCCTTTCCACTTTAGACTTCACACCTGCAATAACACATTTTTACTATCAACTACAGTTGTCAACAAAACATAGCGATAATTCTATCTATGCATGTCTATATCTACTTTGTTTTATAGTTCTAAACCGAAGATCCAGAGGTTCTTCTTCATCTCTCTAAAGGCAATTACCCTTCACCCATATGACCATATCATTCCAGGTTCGACCTGCCAAATTTAGATCGAAAAAACAAAGCCGAGTTGCACTCGCACAAAAATATGATCCCCCACTGGCTTTAAAATTTTTCACCCCGTAAAACTGTAAAACATCCTCAGGGGTTATCCTCCTCACTTTTTCCTCTCTTTCCTTTCTTTCATTCAGATGGTCACACACTGTTATTGCCTCCCACATGTTCCCATTCAATTGAATAGGACATGCCCCTATTACATTCATAATCCCCTTCGCCAAATTGGTGAGGGGAAGGCTTAACTCATACTCTAATTGAGATAGGTAGCGCAGAAAACCCTCTGAGAGCTCACCCCGAATATCCCCATAGAAATATTCTAACGAGATCGATCCATCTATACCCCTATCTCATTTTTCCACTTCTAAATCAGCCAACAGGTAAAAATACTCTTCCCCCTCTACTACCGTACAACCCCTAAACTGCTTACCGGCAAACTCTACATAGTTGCCCTACTTCCCTCCTGTAGCCGCCTTGGCTTTACAAAACTCTTTAAAGGCATCTGAACCTGGAGGATAAGATACCAACTGACCAGGGAAACCTGAGAATTGTTCCAATCCACCTTCCCCTTCGTTATCAGACTCATTCGTCCGACTAGAGGTCAAAACCTCATTAACAGATAAACTACCAATCTTAAAAACAGATTCTGCAGGCACGTTTTTGACCTACACAGGTGCCTCTCACGCTAGACCTACATACAGGTTAATGTATTTATCATTCCTCCATCTATGCATATGTATATATAAATATTAAACATATATCTCTGATCAATCATTTACATATAACATATATCTTTAACATATATATACGTACGTCATCCTTTATCGCATACACCTTTACTAACATTCAGTATCCAATTGAGAATCGGCAGTATAGTCAAGTTTTCCCCTCACTACACTGTTGTATTGCCACCTACGAGATCCAGAATCTTTTACACTCATCAGCCGTTTATCACCTTTGGATAACTCTTTATCAAATTCCCTGATCTTTAGTTTTTCTCTCAGAGTGCTCTCCAAACTTTTTGAAGTGGTAAAACATTTGTTTAGAGATGAAGAAGAACTATTTATCCTTTCTCTCTCATGCGGTTGGCATTTAATGCTCCTCGCACGAACCGTCCCCGATTCCAGAACCGAGCCGTCATTTCTACTCTCCATGTCAGACGCCTTGTACCTTTTCGATAAAACAACCTTTCTATCATTACAACTCCCCTCATTTTTTAACATATTTTCTCTCCTTATTTCCATATCTTTTCCTGGCCATCCCGCACTCATGATAACTCACACTGTACGATGTCAAAGCACTATTTCCTATTGTATACAAAATAAAACTAGAAGCTTTTGTATTTTCTTATATTTTTGTTTCTTAGTCTTTGTTTATTATACTTATAGTAATTGATGTTATTTTCTAAACTGTAAAAATGTTCAAAATTATTCAAAATGTTTGCTAAAATAGTCTCAAAACAGATTCGCCCCTATAAAGGATCCGATTGACTTATATTATTTTTGTTGCATTCAAACAATTATATTATTCATAAGATACTCTTTACACAACATCTATCACACCTGGGTAGCCTAAATGAACATCGTTAATTCGTCGACCCTCAGATCTTTAAATTCAATCTCAACTTCAGCAATCAAACCATCCAACTTCAATCGATCTACTGGCTCCCACACCAATTTATAGTAGCATGCCTCATCAAAATAATGAGCATACTCACAAGATCTCCTTACATCTAACCTTCGAGCTCACATTCCCTCCCCAATAGATTGGTATTGTAACCAAATAAACTCAAAAAATCTTCTCACGTACTTCAACAATCTTTATGGACAATCATCCTTCCACGGAAAGACGAATCCTTTGAGATCGAGCCATAACATCCTAATCTCTCCTTCATCTTTCTTTCAGCCTACCCACATTTATAAGTTTCTCGCACACCTTCCCCTCGAATACGTGATTTTTACCTTGTATCTCGTAACAGAAACCCAAGAATCTCGAAATCAATTATTTGAATTATCTCATCGTTAATATAGAAAATAATCACTGTACTCGACCTTACGCTACCACGAGCATTACCCCTTTCGACCTGTCACAGCTCGAGTTTTATATTTCCTACAATTTCTATCCCTCACATGCTAAACATAAATAATTTATATCAGCACGACATTGTCAGCACATATTCATCTCAGTTCGAGCTACATTATAACATTGTTTCATCACTTATAAGCAGTTATTCAACTGATACCCAACACATTTTAGGTCGATTCAAAAAGTTTTTCTATACACAGTTTCGTAAATATCAAATTTTATTCATATCAAAGATATTACATACGCTTTACAGATAACTAGTTTTTTAGAACATCGATCTCAAGAATACAACGAACTGTTATTCGATCAGTACCAAAATCTAGGTACTTACAGATAACAAGTTTTTTCCTATTTATTCAAAGTCACAGGTCATTCAGGCACACAGAGGTATAATGTCTTCCAGCTCTTCTTAAATTCAGTGATTTTTTACCCTGATATAAAGAAGACATTGGAACCAACAAAGATCTTCCCTCACATGGCTCGGTTAAAGCCCAGTAGAACTCCAAGAGAAAACTATGCAAACAGCGGACTCGGTGCTGGCCCCATAAAACAAGATGAAGGTCTTCTGAGCGCCAAAACACGATGAAAATACGTCAGCAGACACCCCCTTCTTGTTTTCCTCCTCTACTACCATCGCTGCCTCTTCTATAACCACCACCACCGAAGAGTTGGTAGAGATGAAGAGGGCCCAACTTTAGAATCCATGGCGACATAAGAAGTCAGCATATCTACCCCGTAGATACATCTTTCCCTGCATATGAAGCCCTAACCCTGTCTTCCGCAAGGGTGTGGAGATAGGCCCAACGTTCCTGACCTGTCAAGATGAAGACATGAAATCTCCACTTATAGTAGAAATCTTCATCAGCTTCAGCAGCTTTCTCTCCCGGCAAACCTTGGTACGTCGGGGGAGCAGGGGCTAGGATTGCCATTTCCAAAGAACGATCACCAAAGTACTACAACTTTAACCTCTGCGTTTCAGATGCAATCCTCTCTTCAAGTACCATACTCCAAGTTTTTACCATCTCAAAAAAAGTTATGCATGCAGGAATTGTTCTAAAGATTTGCTAAAGGTACTCTTTATATAACCCTAAATTTATTGTACAGGTGCGTTTTCCCAAACATCATCATTCATTGCGGACACGACTATTCAAACACAATCGTCACATACATCCGTATTATCATTTAATACCCATCATATCCCAATATCACGTAATTACCACCCAGTCAAATGTCATCATTGCTCTATTTCAAATTTTAAACTTTTAACACATTCTTTCTCAACCAAAGCCACTCGTGACTTTGATTGCGAGAGGGCAATTGTAGGGACTTATCCCTCGATCTCACTCATAATCGAGCTCACACAGTTTGATTTATCTCTATCTCAAGCTCTCACAATTTTAGCACTTACCACTCAAGTCAAACATTCTAACCAGCTCCACGAACTACTCAAGAACGTGGGTCAAGCTAAACCCAGAAAATGTGATTCAGTCAAAGACACCTATCTCCCCTGAACTTGTCAGTTATTCAGTCAACCGCCACTAACCTTATTATTTGGGAAACGTATTCAAGCACAATGAAGAGCTGTGGAGAAGCCTATATAAAAGAAAAGTTCCAGAAGAGACAGGAACCAGAAAAATTACTTAAAACTTCTTATTTACGAGATCAAAAGAATTTATATATTCTAGAGATCACTTGTAATAAGATATCCACTTAATGCAATAAATATACTTTTACAAAAATCTTCTATACGAGGCCGTGGTCTTTTTACCTGCTCAGAGGTTTTCCATGCTAAAAACACATGTTTCCAATTCTTGCTTTATATTAAAGTATTGTTACAGGTTTATTGGTGTGATAGCTAATTCTTAACCATATCGAGCTATGAAATTTGGCTATTACAGTTATCAACACCTCCCCCCTTGCCTTGAGTTGACCATTTATTGCCCCACATACCCTAAACAGATTATATACATTCGGATTGAACTAACCAGGTGCTACATCCAATTCAAGGGTATTTCCTGGTTAATCATAGCATACTGATATTCCTCTAGCCTAATATCTCCAGAACTACCATAATTTTTCTTGAACCTCAAAATTTCTTTCATCTCCTGAGCCTCTCCGTAATATGCGTCCACACCTTCTTCCACATCTTCATCCCCACCCCCACTACCTTCCTGATCACTCACCTATGGCTCGTGATTCATGTTTGTTTCAGTGGCATCCTCGTCAGACACCTTGACAACCCTAGGTACCACCCTAAACTGGTCGACACCAGCTAAACTAGTACTACTCGAACCCACCCTATATCTACTTCCCAGCTGCTGTACACAGATTGACACATCAATCATCAGAGGCTCTATGTCTTGGAGATTCTCATATATCTCTTTATCATCAATTTGATTTGTTTCAGCCATTTTTAAGAGCCTGTAAATCAGATTTCATATTTTTACCACAGTTACTATCTATCATATCTGATACATATATATGTTCATCTTCATAAATATTGTCGAGATAACTTTCGAACACATCATTTTCAAATAAATAAATTTGATATACTATGTTTCTTACAGTTACATCTTGCTACGTTCAGTTCTCGATGAAATTTCATTTATTTCTTTGCTAAGTAATATACATCGATAACTATATTAATTACAATTTTTGGTCGAGTTACAGGAATATCTCGAGTTATCGAAGATGCAACACCTGTTTCCCGCTAAAACACTCACATTCAAAATATGGATATCGTTTTCTCCTACACAAATTCTGGCCATATCCAAACTACTTCAACGAAAAAATCCCAAACAATCTCGTCGAAACCCAATAATTTCCCTATACTTGCACCGTCCTCTCCGCGTCAACAACCATACTCTCTCTACCCCTCACCACCAATTACCAGAATCTCTTGCACCACAATCCCTTTATTAACCATTACAGCTCCATTGACACCAATAAATCAACCTATAGCGATCACAATCGTAATTTCTAAATAAAACCCTAACATAGTTCAATATTCCCTACCAACCAATCCACCTACTTTCCTTTAAATTCAATCTGCAAATACCTTAACAATACCAAATTCTACAGAATTAAGTAAACATTCAATCATAGAACAACACAAAATATCAAAACTACTAACCTTGTTTACGCGTTGTTCCCGTATCCCTCTCTTTAGCCCACTTTGCTCTTTTGATCAACAAGGCAATCTCCTCCTTCCTAATTGTTGGCAATAATCCAAGTGACGAGCACAGTAAATTGGTACTGGGCAATTTTTTTTCAGAGTTTATAAAATATAAACAGTTGCCCACCTCCGAACTATTTATTGACCCCACGCGACTGCTCACCATCCAACTTCGCGACCGGTTCAAGTAATCTATCATAACGCCTTACACGCCTCTTCTTGAAGTTTTTGACTCTTCGCCTTCTCAACACCAATAAACCATATATTGTACCTCCCAACCTTCCATATCTCAAAGAACTTCCTCCGAGACATCCGTACTCAACAATACATACCCTATTTTATCGCAAAGATACTGTACATCATTTTCTTTATACTTCCCAGAGGAACACACCTTGCCAAAATTAATTACTCTCACCTCATCCCCCCAATTTCTATTTAATCTACAAACCCCTATATCTTGGGCATACGTTTGTCAAAAACTCAAATTCAACTTTCAGTCAACAATACAATTACAATACTAGTCATTCTTACAATCATGAATTTAATAACTCCAAAATTTATTTGACAAAAACTTCTACAAGATAACATCGACAACATCATTATAACAATAAATTTAAATCTCATTTCATTATAAACTACAAATTCGACCATTACATCTTCTACTTACAAGTTCACATTACAAACCCCTAGCTGTAGCATCATCTTCTCTCTTAATCAGCTTCTTTGCACGAGTCCAATATTGCAATTAACACCGAAACTAAAAGTCATCCTCATCCTTTGCCTCTGCCTCGTTCATTCCATCATTGTTAGGTTCCACAGGACCATCCAAGTGGATATTCGCATTCTGAAAACCGATGTACCGATCATATATTTCCCAATACTTTGCTTGAACATGACTATATACTTCATTATGCACCTGAGATCTCGTCTTCACCATTTCTTCAAACCAAAACAACTCTCACTTCAAACACCAAAGGATACTTATAGTCCTCCACATTCAAAGTCAACATAACACATTTATTTCACCTTGGAACTATACATTTTCAACAGCCAAATAAATCAATATTGAAATCCATTCCTAGACCCACTCTGTCAAATATACTTTGAGTTGTAGTCAAACATACATTAGTTCTAAACATCTTACTTCGACATTTAACCATCGATGACTTTCATATTTCCAAATATACATAATCGACAAAATCATATATAAACATGAACAAAAGTCAAAGAAAATTTCTTTATTTAATAAACAAACTATTACATATTACATTCGATAAACTTTATCCTTCTATTATATTACATCAAGCTACATTGCTATCTTTATATTCGACTTGAATGACTAGTTACTCTGTGCTTCTTTTTACCAGGATCTGACATTATTACATCTTTTCACCAGAATCTGGCATTATTTCTGGCACAAGGAGCAACGATATCCTAAAAAACTCAATGAATCTCAAGTCACTGAACTTCTAAGAGCTGCCTCAACAGATGTAAGGCAGCAGCAAATTGTAGAGAGCTTCCTTCATTCGACAAGATCCCTGGACGCCCACCAGCCAACACATACTTGACTTCACTTCGAACAATAACCCCTTCTCCCCTAGCTTGATACCCTTCCTTGCCTTCAACATTGCATAATGACCCCAATGGAACCCGCGCATGCATACATTTACTAACTTTAAATCCTCCCATCCTCCATACCGTAACAGGATCAATTGAAGTATTACTAAGAACCAGTTTGAGACAAAGCTTTACCTCAGTTGTTCACTGTCTTCATCCTTAGACGACACATTATGCCACACTTAGGGCGGCATCCTTATAATCCACCACCGTAACACCCTCCTTGAGACCATCTATTTATACCTAACTGGAATCTATCAGGTTCAATGTACCGCATTAATTGCTCCTTGGGAAAGAGATGAGCAGATACAGCTCACCTTGACATCGAAAATAACAATCTAATGACTCGTGATAAAATTTAGAAACTTCTACAGCTTCCAATTTCTTCTTAACACAACCACATGTATTTATGTTGAGAATGGGGCGATTGTAGTAGCATATTCCCCAGATTTGACAAGAGTAAGTTAGCAAAGCGTAGTCGAAGACAGCCAAACATGACCGAAGACAGATATCATTCGAGAAGATATCTCAAGTTCACGACCTACCAAAAGTAGCCATTGTGCTTGGTCAAGAAAGAGCTATTAGAGATCCGCAAAATTTGCCCACTCCCCCCGGAATTGAAGACTATTTCTTTCTTTTTATAAACTGCCTATATCGACTATAAATACAGGCAGAGAAAAGATTGTTCAAGGACCGGAATCCACAACTTTACTATCCTTACTTCCTAATCCTTATTATCACTCCCAAAAACTTGTAATAACTAGCAATATACTGGATTTTACACCAAAATCCTCTCCGAGGTCGTGGTTTTCCTCAGCTTTTACTAAGTTTTCCACGTAAAATCATGTTTGTTCAGCCTTTTATTGCATTCTCCTTACGAATAAATATTGGCAAAGATTCTCCTTCCGAAAAATATACCACTACAGTTCCCTATAAAATTTAGAATTTTCATAAGCCTCTTGACGAAGTTTGTCAAGTTCAAAAAGTTAAAGTTTTTTATGTAATCTGGCTTTATCCATTTTAAATTTAAAAGCCTTTGTAGCTTATAGAGCCTTGCATTCTAATTCTACTAACAAGTGACAAGCCTTCTTAAAGACGAGTCTAAAGGGTGACATACCTGTAGGGACTTATCCCTCGATCTCACTTGTAACCAAACTCAAATAGCTCAATTTACCCCATCTCAGGCTCACGCAATTTTAACACTTAGCAATCCAGTCAAACATTCCTGCCAACCCCACGAATTACTCAAGAATGCGGGTTGAGCTAAACCTAAAAAACGTTATTCAGTCAAGGACATCTGTCGCTCATAAACTCGTCAGTCACCCAGTCAACCGCCACTAACCACATCATTCGAAAAAATGTGTTCTAGCACGATGAAGAGCTTTGAAGAAGCCTATAATAAGGAAAAGTTCCAGAAGAAACAGGGAGCAAAAAAAATACTCAAACTTCTTATTTATGAGATCAAAAGTATTTATATATTCTAGAGATCACTTGTAATAAAGATATCCACTCCAAGCAATAAATGTACTTTTATAAAAATCCTCCATACGAGGTCGTGGTTTTTTACATGTTTAGAGGTTTTCCATGCTAAAAATACCTATCTCCAATTCTTGTTTTATATTAGAGTATTGTTACAGGTTCATTGGTATGATAGCTAATTCCTAATCATATCGAGCTACGGAATTTGGCCATTACATTTGGCACCGTCTGTGGGAAAGATTACATTTCCACAATATCCTAAGGCAGCCATTCGCTATAATTTTCAATTATGGTTTCTTCCAGACGACAAGCCGCATGAACTCAGTTCAAAATTTCTGTGGATCCAGGGCAGCTCACCGAGTTATGGGCGAATCTCCACGCAGAGGCAGAAAAACACGCCAAACTCAAACTTCAGCTGACAAAAGACCGCGAGATCTAAGAGAAAGACCTCGATACAAAGCGACAAGCTTGTTTGACAGTGCTCAAACGGTACGAAGATCAAATGACGATGATGCAGACTACACTCGAGGCCCTTTAAAGCACTTAGCAGGCTCCTCCATCCAGATATCATGATCGACTCCCAGAAACCTCCTGAATTTTGGCAAGGGAAAGATTAGGACCTCGGGGAGCCACTAGTAAAGCCATTTCCAGAAATCTACCACAGGGACTGCAACCTTCCATCCATTTGGGGGGGGGGAGAAGTTCAATCTAAAGTCAGTCGAGGTCATCAGATTTCCGTCCGTCAGGAGGAAGACTAGCGACCCCTACATCAGGCTCCAGCACGAGATCGCTTGAGTAAAGGTACGAGAACTCATCATCCCCTGCCTACGCGCCCAGTGATTCAACGAACTCGTCATTACGTCATAAAAGATCATATGGATCAACGAATTAAGGAGCTGGCCGAGGCACTAGTTCTAGGTACTACCGGCGATACCACGAAGTTACAAGGAAGTACGATTGCCAAAGAATTATTCGATATGGAAGTACCGAAAGGTTTCCATACTCCTCAAATTCATAAGTATAAGGGTACTGATCCGAAGGAGCATATCAAGAAATACCGTGATTCATTAGGGTTGTACTCCAATCTCAGCCACATTCACTACCGCCTGTTTGCCACAAGATTATAGGAGGAGCCACTCCGATGGTTCCATTCTCTATCTGGGAATTTATCTACACGTTAGATCAGCTACAAAAATAGTTCATCAAGACATATGCTCACAACAGATATAAAGAGGAGAATATGTATTCTCTTATTGGTCTTAAGTAGTCACACAGAGAGAAGCTTGAAGACTTCTTGAAGAAATTCCTAGAGCTCGCGAGAAAGGTGGATAACCTCGACCAAAAAATAGCCGTTACCGCTTTCACCAATGTTCTCCGAGTCGATTGCAAGGCCAAAGAGTACCTCTTCCTTAACAAACCAAAAACATTAGAGGAGATGATCACCAAAGTCAACGGTTACATCGACTTGGAGAGGATGATGTATGAGTGACAAAAGTCCACTAAGTCTGTCCTCTCCACCAATTCCCCACCTACAGAACGAACCAGCGCGCCTACGGAGGAACAGGGAGATCAAAAATGCACCAAGGGAAACACTGGATACCCGCGAAGAAGCAGTCCACAAAATAAGCCCGTCCTCCCGAAACTGAACGTCCGAATCTCTATAATTTTTTCACTACTGTTAAAAGATGTTCTCTACCATGCCTCTAAGCTACTGGAGCCATCGAGAATCAATCTTTTTTGCCTACACCATAAGGTAAATCATTATTCTACTAACAATTACTATGCTCTGCAGTGGTTACTCAAGCACATTTTCAAGGAAGGACGGATGCCCTAATACATTGTTGACCTGAAGTCATACCAAGATGGCAACTATAAAAAGCAACTCGAAGTTGTTCAGGTTAACGACAGAGCTGAGGAGAAGCATCTCTACAACATGCACCTCAGCAACATGATCGAAATTAACCAGATTAACAATTCCAGCCGATCAAAGCGCCGGAGGCTCTCGGAATGCTGTGATCTCACACCTCAAGACAAAAAAGCTAAACTTCTTCCCGAGTCGAGCAATCGCCGAGTCGGAATCTCCTTCGAAGATCGTGATACTTGCCATGTCAAGTTTCTACATCATGATGCATTAGTCATAATGCTCAAGATGAAACAGTTTGCCATGCACACAATGATGATCGATACAGGAAGCGGTATTGAAATTCTTTTTCTGAGTACGATCGACCAGATGGGTTTGGCCGACCAAGTCACTCAGAGCGACACAGACATCAGTGGGTTTAATGGCTCTAGAGTAGAATGAGTAGGCAAGATTATCTTACCTATTACTATAGGACCGACCACTATCAACATCATTTTTTACGTCATCAATGCCCAGTTTTGCTATCTTGAGATTATGGGCCGCTGTTGGATACAAAATATGAATGCAATCGCTTCCATCTATTATCAAACACTCTGATTCAAACACGACAACGGTATTTATGAGATCTGAGGCTGTCAGAAACTTTCTCGAGCTTGTGAAAATACTGTCTCTGCCATCCTAGATACTTTAGACAGATTGGTCGCATAGCAATTATTGAAAATTGATCACCTCCACGATCAATCGGTTATAGAAGAACCCACGGAATATGTCAACATCAATGGACCTAGCAGAGGTACATTTATTGGGACCAAATTGGTTCAGCGTGAGAAAGATGCTCTCATCCAGTTCTTGCAACTCAATCGAGACATTTTTGCATGGTCTTTCGAAGAAATACCTGGAGTCGATCTAGCCATGGCTTGTCATAAGTTAGCTATCAACATTAACGCCACGGCGGTCAAGCAGAAGTAGCGATGACTTTCACCTTATCTTCGAGATGAAGTAAACAGTGAGATTGAGAAATTAATCAAAGTGGGATTCATTCGGGAAGCCAAGTATCTGGACTGGATATCCAACATCTCAGATCTCAACACATTATTCAACATCCTTCAATCTTATCGAATACGTCTCAAGCCTGATAAATGTTAATTCGGGGTGCATTCGGGCCACTTTCTAGGCCACCTCATCAACAAGAAAGGAATTGAGGCTGATCTGGATCAAATTTGGGCTCTCCTTGACATGCCCTCTCCAAAGATAACAAAAGATGTTCAAAAACTTGCCGGCAAGATTGTTGCGATCAACCGCTCCATCTCTAAATCATCAGACCGTTGCATTGGCTATTCTTATTACTGTACGGGTGTACCATACGAGGAAAGATTCAGCCACCTGCAGAAGTCACATGGACACCCAAATGCGAAGCAGTTTTTTAGGATCTTAAAATCTATTTGGGGAGGTCTCCCAGAATGAGCACCCCAGTAGGTAACGAGGAACTGATAATCTACCTTACAGTCACAGAGCCTGGAAGGGAAAATAGAGAAATCAGCCTTCTTCATCAGCAAAATAGTCACACCAGCAGAAACAAGGTACTCTAAAATCGAGAAACTTCTTCTCACCCTTGTTTACATTTCGCAGAAACTCAAGCACTACTTCCAAGCACATTCAGTCAAAGTTATGAAAAACTACCCACTTCGGGAAGTTTCGTCCAAAAAAGAGAAGTCACGAAGAGTGCAACAATGGTCAGTCAGTTTGGGTGAGCATGATATCAAGTTCGAATAGCGTCGTTCTGAAAAAGGTCAGGTTGCTGCCAATTTTCTCGCAGATTTTCCAGTGAAGGATCCCGAGTGAGAGTAGCATGACCCGGACCTTACCGAAAGTATGCCAGAGAATTTAACTCCCAAGTCATTCGATGAACGAGTAGATTGGATCACTTCGTCAGGGTAGAGGCTTCTCAAAGATGGATCAGCAGGACTCGCAGGGTCAGGAATCGGGAACGTTTTGATTACCCCTTCAAATGATAGAATTGAAAAATTAGTCCGCTTAGATTTTGTGATCTACAATAGAGTCACCGAGTATGAAGTTCTCATTCACGGACTCGACCTCGCACTTCAGCTCGATGTCCCCGAAGTCTTAGTTTACACCGATTCATTACTCATCGTTCATCATTATTCCGAGCAATACAAGAAGAACAGGAAATGATTGAATATGCATCCCTTATTTCAGATAGGATGAGTAAGTTTGCGAAAGCATCTCTCAAATATCTTTCTATAGGTAAAAATAGACACGCCGATTCCTTGGCATATCTAGTTGGGGCCTTGGGTATAGAAACTCGATATCTCCAGATCGAAATCATTCACTACAACAAATAAGGGTATTTACGTCACTAACAAAGTGACTTAAAAGAGAAATAACGTTACTTTTGCAAGCGACGTTGACCAATGCGACTTGGTTGGTACTATTCATTTACGTCACTTTTTTAATGACTTTTTTATGCTGAAAAAGTAACGTAAAAAGTGTCTTTGTAGTAACCAACGTCAGTTCATTTACGTCATTTAAAAGCGACGTAAGAATTAATGTCATAATAAAAGTGACGTAGAAGCACAAAACAAAAGAATCTACATCGTTATAAATGTGATGTTGTTGGTTGGAAAATTAATTTTTTTTTACATTTTTGCCATGCATACATCTATAAAAGATTTACATCTGCACTTAAAGACATGCAAAGGATCAATATGTACAAAATAATTTTCAAAAAAACAAACAAATATTGATGTTGTATGTCATACATGTTGAATTCAAGTAAATTAACAGGGACGCTTACAAGCAATTCCTAAGGTATCAATATTGATATTATAACCGAAGATGTTAAAAACACTGAGTAACATATCTTGTAATCTGCTGCAAGCTGTATACTACCAAAGAACCCTATTAAGACTCAGAAATCATATTCAATATTCTCAATTCCGTATTCATTGGTCATGCATTCATCTTCATGTGAGCCATGATCTTAATATAATCTACATACATAAGTAAAAAAAATTAAATACAAGATCATACAGGCATGTAAATATTTGATGTTAAGAACATGTACTAATAAGTTATGTAACATACCGTCTAAACAAATACGGGAAGCTTTGTTAGAATAACAAATGTTTAATTCTTGAGGGGTTTAGCCACATTCAATTTTTTTTCTTTCTAGCTTTGATTGCCCACTGATAATGAAGCTTTTATGACCATGAACTGTAGGATAAATTATTCACGATTAAGATCAGATCATTTGTATTCTTACAGAAAGAAAACTATGACATATATCGGGATGGTCAAAGAAGTTCCTTGAAAAATGATAATGTGCAGAGAACACTAACCTTAGTAACTAAAGAAAGCATCAGATCCACGACTGCTTTAGTAATTGAAGTGATGAAATCTTTACATGTGGCTTTAAGGCTTTTTTGTAGATTCTTCAATAACAAGATTAGACATGAAACATAACTTAAACATGATTTTCCCTGCATAACAGCAGCTTGATTTTGTACGAAGCTTCTATGACCATTAGGTTTATGTGCTACGAAACAGTTAGTGCAAGTATTCCTAAAGAATATGTGATGAAAAGAGAACCAAATCACTACTCTTTTAGTTCATCTCCTTATCGAAAGCCATAAGTTATAACCCGCTAGTAACCTTGTAAACCGTTGGCGCATTTCTGATTTTGTTGAGATTATCCTCTAAATCTTTGTATTTCAGTAATTGTAATTCCTTTGATCTAGAAGAAAACTAGTTCAATAAATAAGAAGGGTATGCAAGTGCCATCCTCTGATTAGTTGGATTGAATGGATGGAAGTTAATAAGGCAGAGAACACCCATTAAACTAAGAATCTCCAATCATAAATAGAGAGACCCAACACTCAGTTCCTCAGATTAAGTCAAATAAACAAAAGACAACTAGAACCAAAACTCGAAGGGGTAGAAGAAACTCACAAGTGGAGCTCCATGATCAGGAGAAGCATCACTAAATAGTACTTGCTTGTTGCTAAAGTTCCTTCAATACACTGATTTTCTTCAATATTCTTCTACCCCCAGAGTTGTCTTCTTCCATCACAGCCTCATAAAAGCATATATTTAATCCTAAAGCATCATAGAGAGAAAGAGTACGATTAGAAAACAATCATGCTATTACAAGTTCATTTTTGGACTAAAATGGTAGCATAATAAAAATAAAACTAACTCCATTAACCTAACAGTTCATCTTCCATAAACTGAATCAATCTCCCTTCTCACCTACACATAAAGCAACAACTAGTTAAATAATGGAGATGGACATTTCATAGGGGTTATGGAACGCCAAAGAGCATAAAATTGAACACATTGAATGAAAACATAGTAAATTTCTTGATAACCATGAATGAGAAATCACAAGCAATAGGGGAGAAGAAAGTTGGCTTACAAGCAAAAATTGCACTGCAAAAGGAGCAATTAGATGGCAACTGTGATGTGAACAAATAACTAATTAAGCAGAAGCTGGCCTCAATTTCTTCAATTGCTTGATGGTTGGTGTTATGTGCCTTGGACTCTTCCGCGCCTTTTTTGCGGAACCAGACCTTAGCTTCGCCTTTTTGGGCATCTCCCTGACAAGACCAGATGGTACACCTTTTTTAAGAGCACTACCTCAAGGAGTAGCGGAGGAAGGAACTCTCACACTTCGGGATGGTAACGGACTGTGAGGCTTCCACACGAGATTGCTGTTCATTTGAAACTTAACATTTTTTACGCTCGTTCTGCCACTTTTTCCAAGATTACTGTTTTCATTAACATATTCACCACGAGAATTTTTTTTACCGTTTAAAATTTTTGCTGTCTTCCTTTTCTTTAAAAGAGTACCATTTACCGGTGTATGAGATTAACCAAAAGAGCTTCCACCATTCACATCCATTCCAACTTCCATAATAATCTTTTCAAACTACATTTAAAGATTATAAATCACTGACTCATTAAATACAAATTCTCCATTCTTACTCAAACTCTCCTCATTAGCAAGCACACCATTCCCAATCATTTATTCCTTTACTTCCAAAGCATCTGAATCCGTTGTCGCATTCTTTTTCTTTTTAAAGCTTTTGGTTTTACCCGACGCTTTTTTGCTCTTCTTTGTCTTCTTAGAACCTTTATCAGCTGACCCATTAGAACCTTCTGTGTTGACCTCACTGACAATATCATTATTTGGGACCAAATCAGGGACTTCGTCCATCTTGCCATCCTCATCAACTTCTGAACCTACAATTTCAATACCTGAATTAGCTGAACCTTTCTCCAACTTACGCTTCTTATTTTTCTAAGAAGTCTTATCCGCGGACCCATCTGCAACTTGTGTTTCCACTCCATTTTAAGTGGCTCTTATCCAGTGAACCCAAGGCTACTTAGTTTCAGTTGGCGTTGATTGCTGCTCCTATCATTTGAACTATCTTTGTTCAGTTCAGATTCCCTAGATAAGCATAATAATAACATGATTAGCTTGATATATAATCAATGTTTGATAAATTATGAATCTTCCATTTTATTATCTAGCTTCCTTAATATAACACCAATTCTAGTCTAGAATTCAAAGTTAGAATTTGCAAAGTCTCGAAAGGTTATTTAATAATCAATTTTTTTCTTCTTCTCCTTCTTATGCGATACGCTCACATCTAAAAAGTGCCAATAAGGTTTTGCCTAACAATCAATAGTTTAACTCCTAAGAATATGTCAAGAGCTGATTATTACTAGCAAAGCCATATGGGGTCCCAAGTTTTCAAATTGTCCAATCCATTGGCCTCTTTAGACAACTAATTAAACCATTTCTAGGATGCTCAGGGAAAATAAAATATCATGACGGAACAAGATTCACTCTTTATAAAGTCTGGTCTAGGGGGTCTGTCTTAACCCCAGTTTGCCTAGCAAAAAAATAAACCAAACCACTTTGACTAGCAGTTCAAGTTTAACTGAGTTTTGCTCTCAGGATTGATGCAATAGTGAGCTGCATATACGATATTTATGTCGACATTATGTTCAAAAACACAAGATTGGGTAGAAAAACTGTCTGTGATGAAGTAAAATTTCTCTCACCAAAGGACTTGAGTCATGTTCATGAAGAACAGAATGCATGTACCCCAAGTGAATCAGACCAATGTCAGGAATCCAAATACAGAATGCTTGTGCTCGTCCAACCAGGCATTTGTTTCCGGATCTGAACACAATATAACAAAGAAAACCTTTGGAAAAAGAACCCATTTCAATAAGAAAATGATCTATAGGCTGAGAGTCGTAAAAGCCTATGCATTTCTAGAAGCTACCTCCAGGGTATTCTCAATTTCTAGATCTATGGTTCTACTATAGTCATGATATTAAAAGCATCTAGCAAAGGTTTAAAACTAAGAAGTAATAGCAACAACTAAATTTCTCCCCTAGATATTATTTTAATCAAAAGTACTAACTTGCATAACAAGAAATAAAGAGACAAATATGAGAAACTTCTTTTCTGAAACTCAACCTTTTGTACTAATTTTGCTTCATTAAAACATCAAATCTGATAATTTTGTACAAATGTTGTTATTATCAGTAAAGCGGCCAAATTATAAGCCCCAATTACATTCTCAGAAGTTAGTGCAGCTAGGGATTCATGCATACCTCTGTAGGTAATGATAGATGGGAGTTCCTCTAATGATTCAACAAAAAACCATCTTCTTCTTCAATTGAAAAAAGAGAGTGATGAACAACGATCAAATTTAACCCGACATTGCTATATACTGAATACTTGATACTAATCTATGGAATTAATGCCTAAAGCAAAATAGTGAAGGTTGAATATGAGTACGACTTTCGGCTTGAAAATTGTAGATTGCATAACAAAATATGTCTAACAAATTTAAGATAGAAAGTAGTGTATCAATTACCACAATCTTATATCCTTGAACTGACCTCGATTCTACCCAAGTTCACAATCACTGCAATCTTATATCCCGCAAAAACCAAAGCACCATGTTGGTTTTGGCGGATGATAAAACCATAATCTGTTCTATTCGAAGACGAGTGTAATAGATAGAAAACTAAATTACCTCTAAGATCCTTCTATTAGGCAATAAAAAAGAAAATAGTAGTACTGCATACAAAGAAATCAAAACCCCTTATATTCATGGTAAAAACAAAACCAAATCTAATGCAAAACACATACTTTTAACCAAAATAGAGTCAAATAATAATAAATACCTGGTTAATGCTTAATAAGTACTAAACCAAACACCCCCTTAGTATTATTTCAAAAACCTCATATCATGCTGAGACTTTTTCAAGCTTTGTGTCCTCTAACCCAAATCATGTTTAGGGTTTCTTAGATTAGATTTCAAAGAAATAATATATTTAAAAGTTTGGTTTAAATCATACCCATATAAGTCAACATAAATCTCCCAAATTGTGAAAACCAAAACACCCCAAGAACAACAAGATATACTAATTTGGGGCTTTACAATTCGATCTCAATTACAATTCGATTCTATTTGGGACTTAGAATAGTGATCTGGAATTGAATCGCTCTCAATTGTAAGTCAATTTTAACATAGTCAAAGCAAACCCCAAACAAATAGAGATGACGTAGATGGAAAATTAGGCTGTTTTGCTTACCTTCCATGGAGCTCACAGCTTTGATGATGAGTTGCAGGAGTTGGTCACTCAATAAGACTTGAGAGAGGGAGAGAGAGGACCCTTTGAAGCTCAAAAATTACTCCCCTCTGGTTCTACCCTTTGCATCTCTTCAAGTTACTGATTTAAGATAAAATCATCCTCTCCAAAAACACAAGTCCTCGAGAGTTCGGTAAAACCATTCCACGTCAGTTGCGAGAAAACTACATAGCTATTATTAAAGAAATGACGTGAATTAAATTTTACATTTACGGCACTATCAAAAGTGCTGTAATAAATATGGACAAACCAAACAACATCACTTTTTTTAGGATTGACGTTATATCCTAACAACATACGCATACGCAAAATTGGACTTACCACGTCATAATTCTTAAAAGTGATGTTAAACAAGTGACGTAAAAACATATTTTTGTTGTAGTGAATTTATACAAGTTATATCTTCATAAACCAAAATCTAGGTCACGGCACACTTACCGTTGTCACTTTTAGCCTCAACCCTCCCATCCAATGTAGTATTGTAATGAATATAAGCACCACAACACATGATCATCAAAGAAAAAATTTAAGGAAGTAAGAGCTAGATCATAAATTTTACTTTGAATATTTGTAGTAACATCTATCGTGAGTTGATTGCTAACTACATCAATTAGTGCTCAACCATATAAATTACTCCTAATTAAATTGGCCTAGAACGTTAATAATGAAAACATAAATCAAAAGCAGGCATCATACTTAATTATATTTCATAAAACTTCATCCCCCTTATAAAAAACTTGGTTTACCATCTTTCAGAAAAGAAGAACCTAATTAGAGATTAAAAATATCAAACTACTATTTTAGATAATAAGAACTCAGTAAAACTCTCGACTTCATGCTACCAAATTTAATGAAGAAAACCAAGTCCTAGATGCCGAGCTCCAGAACTTAAGCTTTATCATAGATATTGGCCCAAGTAAGTATTGCCAAACAAAAAGGGCCAACTATGATCTCAAAGATAATTATAGAAACCAATTAAGTGTACATAATTCTTAAAGTGAGCCACCATCGCACTTCAAAGGACACTCAACTAGCTACTACTTATTTTAGAGATAAGACTATAGATGCAATATTTGTTACCTTTAAATCAATAATGAAGCTACTTTATCCTTGAATCGACACGCTTATACCCTGATTTAAGCTAAAAAAAGATTCTACATGGTTTAGATTGAACAAAATTTTTTAATCTTACTATAGGTTACCATAAATACTTACAATTCGAAGCTAACGAAATTCCAAATAAAGAAAACTTATACAAAAACTGATTTCAAATTAAGGATCATATTCACAAGAATTAATAAATAAAACCTATTAATTTAACACAATTACTAAAAAATTAAGTAATTTTTCTGAGATTGGCATCATAAGTACTGGAATTTTAGGCACCAAATCGAAACTAATTAAACCAAACCTTATACAAACCGACAAATTATGCAAAACCCTAACAAATTAAACAAACCTGAATGATCCTCTTGCTCCTAAAATAGTTAAAAGAGATCAAATCATACTCCACAAATACACCTACTCTCCTCCAATGATTCCCACACACAAAACCAAGATTAGTAATAGTAACTCTATGAGCCCAGGAGAAGATGCTTAATTAATAGTAAAATAAACATGAAATTTTCTCTACCAATTAAAGATGCTAAAAATAATATTTTAGAGTGATAGAGAATGAGAGAGAGTGAGAGATTTGAAACTTGAGTGTGGTGGGTCTACATCTTGGGAAGGAGTAAAAGAGAAGAAGGATTAAAATTATTCCAGGGCTGCAGACACCTTACAAGCTCAAACAAGTTCCGTCTATTCTATGTATTTTCATTGCGAGATTAACAATCTCGTCAATTAAAGCAAACCAACGCAGAAGATGTCAAGAAATAACGTAGATTGCATTTGGTTTCAATGTCATTAACAAAAGTGACATTAATCATATAACAAAGGGCAATAACGTCACTTTTTGAAGCAGATGGCGTTGAATCTCAATTGGACACATTTTCTAGCGATAAAGAATTGTGAAACTGGACTTTACATGTCATTATCTATATAAATGATGTTATTTGTGTGACATAAAAGCTACTATTTGTTGTAGTGATTTTAACCCCCAACATTGATCGCATCTTTGTATGCACAATCAATGCTGGGGGCAATAAAGGGGGAGACGACGATTGGAAAAAGCCTTTCTTAGCCTACCTCGGTGTCGATAATAAGTGCAATGGACCACTCCAACAGATCCAAAAGAACGCCGACAACTGATCCACAACTCAAAGCGTTACATTACTCATAACGGTATACTTTACCGCCTCTCAGTTATAGGGCCTTACCTCAAGTGCCTCTCGAAGTCCAAGCAGATGAACTGCTCAGTGATTTACACAAAGGAACTTATGGCTCTCACGCCAAAGGTAGATCATTAGCAAACCAATCTATAACTCAAGGAGTATTCTGGCCCGGCATGCGCAGTCAAGCAGAAGAGTATTCTCGCAGGTGCGACACCTGCCAAAGACATAGACATATGATACACGCCCTCGCGCTTAAACTCCATGAAAGCAAGGTTTTCTGGCCATTCAAAAGATGGGCACTAGACCTCGTCGGCAAATTCCCTAATACTCCAGGTAATCGCCGCCACCTACTCGTAGCTACTGATTACTTTACAAAATGGGTAGAAGCAATTTCACTATGTCAAACCAGAGATGATGAGGTCATTTCTTTTATCTTGAACCACATAATCACTCGATTCGAGTACTTTCACCTAATTTGTATCAATAACAGGCCCCAGTTTATGGGAGAAAAGGTCGTATCCTTCCTAAATTACTACAATATCATCCACTCACCATCAAATCCATACTATCCTTAAGGCAATGGCCAAGCCAAAATCACCAACAAAACCATCATGGATAGACTAAAAAAATAGCTTCACCTACAGAAAAAAGAGAATTGGGTCCGCGAACTACCTCACGTCATGTGGGCATATAAAACCACTCCTCGACAATCTACTGGGCGTGCCCCATTTCTCCATGCTTATGGCACCGAGGCTGTCATTCCTTCTGCATATCATCATCCAGTCCGTGATCATGAGCTGACTGACGAGGATAATTAATTTGAATTGGCTTATAATCTCAACATGATAGATGAGACCAGGGAATGCACCATCGCTAACCTAGGTCGATATCATCATATGCTTGCTCGATCGTATAATAACCGAGTCAGGAGCCATACTTTCCAAATCAAAGATCTCATCCTCGGTGAGATTCCTCAACATCGCAAAGAGCCTTACGCTGGAAATTAGCCAACAATTGGGAGGGTCCATTCATCGTCACAGGTCTCTCAGGCCTGGGATCATACAATCTCATGACAGAAGAGGGAATCCCCAGTTCAAATCCTTGAATTACTTGACGACTGAAATGATACTATCGCTAGGCGTCTTACTACTACATTTTCGTTGATCGCTTTTTGTTTTTTTAATTCCAAAAGTGAGATTCTTATCTTCATCCAAAGTAAATTTTAAACTTATCAATAATTTTTTTTTAAAACAATGTCGATCTCTTCATGAACATTTGTTCACATTCTTCAAAAAAAAAAGCATAGATAATACTAGGTTTCATCTCTTTCAACATGTCTGTGACATTTCTATAGGCCTAGATCAAGGATATCACTTGGTTTAGCTGTCTCTCTTTAGGCCTAGATCAAGGATATCACTTGGTTTAACTATCTCTCTTTAGGCCTAGATCAAGGATATTACTTGGTTTAACTATCTCTCTTTAGACCTAGATCAAGGATATCACTTGGTTTAGCTGTCTCTCTTTAGACCTAGATCAAGGATATTACTTACTTTAGTTGTCTCTCTACATTTCTGCGATTAAAACGAATGTAAAAATTTGCTTTACATCAAAGACCCACCAGACACAAGATAAGGCTATACTAGCTTTCATTTAATAACAATGTGTTTGCGACAAATTCTATTTGTTTGCAGGCCAAAATCATATTACAAAAGATTCTTTTCTGCTGATGGAGTGTCAACAATGCTTTCCCCCCACATCATCAAGAGGTCTTTCTTTTAGTTTACGGTCCATAGCAGCAGTTCGAGGGCCCAGTTGGGTCTCCATGGCACCCAGACAGTTCCCTCGATCTATCTTAGCTCCACAGACGCATCTCTTTTTTGACAAAGTTTTGAACAAGGTATCTCGTTCTTACTCAAGTTTTTTAACTTCCTCTACAAAATATGCAGCGATCATCCTTAACAGGCCAAATCGAGATACACCAGGAACTACCGATGTTGCAAATCTCGCTTTCAACCTCTCGAGGCGTGATTTTAACCTAGCACAATTATCCTTCCATTCAATTATTTCTACATCAACCCTATCATGATAAATGTCATCTTCCTCCAACAAGGCAATGTACTTTGCTGTCTCTGCTAGGTTCATGTCTTCTAAGTTTACTATATGAGTATGAAGTCTCCCAAGCTCAACGTTTAACTCTTCCCTCACTGGCAGATCTTTCAATAATTCTTCTTTCTTCTTCACCTGCAATTCCTTTGCTTTGATCTCCCCCTCAAGAACTTTCTTCCTAATAAGAGTAGCATCCAGCTTATGTTGGCATTCCCTCAAATTCACATTTCCCTTCAGAACATGCCCCTAAATTTAAGATACATCACTTTCTAGCTCTCTAATACGACCCGAGAGACTAACTACATCCACTCGAACTAAAGGAGCCTTAACCTCAGTTCTACTTCCCCCCAGAACACTCTCTAGCCTCGGCTTTTTTAGCACGAGCAACGGCCTGGTCCTTTTCGGCTTTAAGCTGAGCAACTCCCTCGTTTAAGTCGTCGCACCTTCTCTGGATTTCTCGAAATTCCATATCCTTGGCGGGAAGGGTTGTTTGCAAATGTTTAGCAGCGGCCTTCGAAGCCGATAGATTTTCTCGAGCTACCCTCAGCTCGTTGTCCTTTTTGATGAATTTATGTCTCATTCGCTCCAGGTCGTTCCTACATCAATAAAGATTAGATCGAAGTTGTTCCTCTGATTGTTTCAGCGCCTGGATGCGGTATTGAGCCGTGTTGGCCTGATTACCCTTCACAGCCAATGCGTCAAGCTGACATTGAAGTTTCTCGGCACGTTCTATTACCGCGTATAGACCCCCTAATCCCTTCTTAATCGCATAATTTTTCTCTTCGATCTGAAGAGTCAGGTCGGAAGCGGCCTAATTCAACTTCTCAAGTCTGAAATGCGCCTTTACGTATTGATCCTCTCTGTTCTTGTTCGCCTCCTTCATCCTATCGAACTGCTTCACAAATTCCCGATTGCACATGAGTACGTTGTCCTCATGTGCACGAGATGAATTCAATTCGACCTGAGAAATATAACAAGTTTTAATACAAGTCGATTTAGGAAAGCCTTTGAATATATACATACTATATTTCTAATGAGACTATGTGGTTTATAAAAATCTGCTTTCAAATATATTTAAGCTAAAGGTTTGGAATCTATTCTCAGATGAACACTTCATGAATCTGCTTTCAGTGTACAAAGTACATACTTTTGACATATTACTCAGAGTTTATAACGGTATTTTTTTTACCATTCATTTCTATCCAATTACTGGTTAACTTAACATTAATATAACCTGCAAATCAAAAACCTATTCGGGTCTAACCTGCAGCTCCGCTTGTGCAGACAGTAAGGCTTTAGAGGTCTCTTTTCCCTGGCAAGTCTGGACTCTAGGTTGTTTATTCTGAGACTCATCTCTCTAAAGACCTACAAGGCGTTTATATATAAAGTCAATCTATAGAAGTTTCATCCTCCCACATAGTTTAAACAACTTACACATATTTATACAAAATACATGTCTACCCTACCTTCTCACTCCCACCTTCTGGGAGCTCAACATCATACCCTTGGTTGTCAAGTACTGTCTGGCGGGAGACACCATCCAGACAATCCATGACTTCCACCACTTTCGCCTCCTCATCTTCCACCTCAACATAGGTATCAGTCTTAATGGCATCCACCTCCTCCTGAGAATAGCCTTTCAACATCAAGTGATGACCCAGTCTGCCAAGCTCCTTCATCATCTCATCTAGATTGGCCTTCACTTCATCCTGTAGCTGGCCGACCGCCACATTGTGAGAGGCCTTCAGCTGCCAGACTTCCTTCATGGCTTCAGTCTTGGCTTGAGCTAGGTCTTTCTCCAACTCGCTCTTCGCCTTCTTCAGTTCAGATTTTTCTTTTTCAATACCGGGCCGCATCCCTTTAATAAGACTAGCAACCTACAAAAATTATATCGATCTCAATTCTTAGCTCAAAGTACATTAATCATTTCTTTCTGATAAATATAAATTTACCATCTGGCTCGTATCTTCCTCTCCTTGAAGAATCGCCAACCTAACACTTTCCTTGACCTCTTTATGGTCGTCCACTGAAGCAGATCGCCCCTCGATGTCCTTCTCTCCTAGCTCCCCCGAGGGTTCGACCCTCCTCCTTTTATCTTTCGTGACCTCACCACTTCCAGTGGTACCAGAGGCCGGCAAAGACTTTAGCATCCGTTTCTTCGGGAATAGCTTAGCTACTTTGCTCAACTTGACTGGATTCGGCTGTTCTGAACTCAGTCTTGGACAAGTTAGTTCGAACCCCCTCACCGCTAACTGGCCTTTTTTCTTCATCGACCCACAAGTTTGAGTTCGGTCTCCTCCTCAGCAACTTCGTCCAACAGGGATTATTTCCTTTCCACTGTAGACTTCACACCTGCAGTAACACATTTTACTATCAATTACAGTTGTCAACATAACATAGCAATAATTATATCTATGCATGTTTATTCTTTGCTTTACAGATCTAAATCGAAGGTCCAAAGGTTTTTCGTCATCTCTTTGAAGGCAATTACCCTTCACCAATATGATGTTGTCATTCTAGGTTCAACTTGGTGAATTCAAATCGAAAAAATGACGCCGTGTTACGCTCGCATAGATATATGACCCCCACCCCATAAAACTGTAGAATGTCCTCAGGAGTTATCCTCCTCACCTTTTCCTCCTTTTCCCACCTTTCATTCAGATGGTCTCACACAGTTATTACCTCCTACATGTTCCCGTTCATTTGAACGGGGCATACCCTAATTGGATTCATGAATCCCTTTGCCAAATTGGTGAGGGGAAGGCTCAATCCATACTCTAATTGAGATAGGCAACACAGAAAACCCTTCGAGAGGTCACTCCAGACATCCCCATCGAAATACTCTAACGAGATTGACACATCTATATCCCTATCTCATTTTCCTACTTCAAAATCTGCAAAGAGATAAAAGTACTCTTCCCCCTCCGCTACCGTACAACACCTAAACTGCCTACTGGCAAACTCAACACATTTACCCCATTTCCCTCCTACAGCTGCCTTGGCTTTACAAAAATCTCTAAAGGAATCAGAACTCGGGGGATAAGATACCAATTGACTAGGAAAACCCAAGTATTGTTCCATCCTCCTTTCCCTTCGTTATCAGACTCATTCGTCCGACCAGAGGTCGAAACTTCATTAATAGATGACCTACCCATCTTAAAAACAGATTCTGCAGGCACGCTTTTGACCTACACAGATGCCTCTCATGCTCGACCTACATACAGGTTAAGGTATTTATCATTCTTCCATCTATGCATGCATATATATATATATTCAACATATATATCTGATCAATCATTCACATATAATATATATCTTTAACATAGAAAATACGTCAACATATATCGCATACATCACTACTAACCTTTAGTATTCGAATGAGAATAGATAGTAGAATCAAGCTTTCCCCTCACAACGCCGCTATACTGCCACCTACGAGATCCCAAATCTTTTTCCCTCTTTAACCGTTTATCACATTCAAATAACTCTTTATCGACTCCCCTGACTTTTCGTCTTTCTCTCTGAGTGTTCTCCAAGTTTTTTGTGATAAAACATTTGTTTGGAGATGAAGAAGAACTATTTATCCTTTTTCTCTCATGTGGCTGGCATTTATTACCCCTCACACGAAATGTCCTCGACTCCAGAACTGAGGCATCTTTTTCACTCTCTATGTCAGACGCCTTGTACCTTTTTGATAAAACCACCTTTCCATCATTACAACCCCCCTCATTTTTTAACATACTTTTTCTCCCTATTTCTATATCATTTCCTGACCTTCCCTCACTCATGATGACTCATACTGTACGATGTCAGAGCACTATTTCCTTTTGCATAAAAAACAAAACTAGAAGCTTCTATATTTTCATATTTTTGTTTCTCAGTCCTTGTTTATCATACTTATAGTGATTGACGTCATTTTCTAAATTGTACAAATATTCAAATTTATTCAAAATGTTTGCTAAACAGTCTCAAAATAGATTCGCCCCTATAGAGAATCCGATTGACTTATATTATTTCTGTTACATTCATAACATTTATGTTTTTCATAAGGCATACTTTACACAACATCCATCACAGCTTTAGTTCACTTAAGCAGCCAACATCTAATCACATCATTCATCGATCCTCATATCTTCAAATTTGATCTCTACTTCAACGATCAAACCAACCAACCTTTCTCATTCTACCGAATCACTCACGAATACACGAAAGAATACTTCATAAAAATAATGAGCATACTCAAGTTCTCTGCTCCTTATGTCTAATCCTTCGAGCTGGCATTCCCTCATTGGTAACTCAGCATTGTAACCAAGCGAACCGAAGATCCTCTCCCACACTTCAGGAGTTTTTATAGCCAATCGGCCTTCTACGGTATGATGAATCCTCTGAGATCGAGTCTGTACCATCCTAACCTTCCCCCGTATTTTCTATTTACAAATCGTACAACCCATATTTATAAATTTCTCAATCACTTCCCCCTTTATATGCAGTTTATACCTAGTATCTATGAATAGAAAACCCAAAATCTTGTTGTAAATTATTTAAACTTATCTCCTCAGCCAACCCTACACTATTTACCATTTTTACCTCATGCTGTAAAGAGTTGTACCTCTATCCACCTATAATAGTTTGAATTTCCAACTTCGCATTTCCTATAATTTTTATCCCTCATCTATTAAACATAAATAAGTTACATCAGCAAGACAATACAACACATATTCATCTCAGTTTGAACAGTATTGCAACATTGTTTCATCCCTTATCAACAGTTATTCAACTAACACCCAACACAATTCAGTTCGATTCAAGACATTTTTCTGTACACAGTTTAGTAAATATCAATTTTTATTCATATCGAAGGTATTATATAAGATTTATCGATAACAAGTTTTCACACAGGAATACAACAGAATGTTGTCCATCCAGCACCAAACTTCAGGTACTTTACAGATAACAAGTTTTCCCTGTTTGTTAAAAGTTACAGGTTATTCAGGTATGACGAGGTATCATGTCTTCCAGTTCTTCTTCTTTCAATAAATTTTTACCCTGATGTAAAGAAGACATTGGAACCAGCAAAAATCATCCCTCACATGGCTCGGTTAAAGCCTAGTCAAACTCCAAACAAGAACTATGCAAGCAGTAGACTCATTGTTGGCACCCACAAAACAAGATGGTAGGTCTTCTGAGCGCAAAAGCACGATGGAAAGCCATCAGCAGGACCCCCCTTATCATTCTCCTCCTCCACTGCCATCACTGCCTCTTCTATAACCACCACCACCAAAGAGTTGGTAGAGATGAAGAGGACCCAACCTTATAATCCATGGTGACACAAAAAATCAACATATCTGTCCCGCAGATACACCTTTTCCTGCATATGAAGCCCTAACCCTGGCTTCCGTAAGGGTGTAGAGGCAGGCCAAACGTTCCTCGCTTGTCAAGGTGAAGACATAAAATCTCTACTTATAGTAGAAATATTTCTGAGCTTCAACCGCTTCCTCTCCCGACAAGCCTTGATACGTCGGGGGAATAGGGGCTGGGATCGCCATTTCCAAAGATCGATCACCAAAGTACTTAAACTTTAACCTCTGCGTTTTAGACGCAATCCTCTCTTCAAGAACCATACTCCGAGTTTTCACCATCTCAGAAAGAGTTAGGCATGCAGGAATTATTCCAAAGACTTGCTACAAGTACTCTTTATACAACCCTAAATTTATTGTGCAGGTACATTTTCCCAAGCGTCATCATTTATTACGGATGTAACTATTTAAAAGCAACTGTCACATACATCCTTATAAGTATTTAATACCCATCAAATCCTAATATCAAGTAACTGCCATCCAGTCAAACGCCATCATTACTCCGTTTTGAATTTCAAAACTTTTTACATAATTTTTCTCAACCAAAGTCACTCATGACTTTGGTTATGAGGGGGCGATTGTAGGGACTTATCCCTCGATCTCACTTATAACCGAACTCAAACAGTTTGATTTACCCCATTTCAAGCTTATGCAATTTTAGCAGTTAACAATCCAGTTTGATTTACCCCATTTCCAACCAACCCCACAAACTACTCAAGAACGTGGGTCGAGTTAAACCTAGAAATGTTATTCAGTCAAAACACCTATCTCCCACGAAATCGTCAGCCACCCAGTCAACCGCCACGAACCATATCATTCAAAAAATGTGTTCTAGCACGATGAAGAGCTGTGAAGAAGCCTATAAAATAGAAAAGTTCCATAAGAAACAGGGACCAAAAAAATTACTTAAACTTCTTATTTACGAGATCAAAAGCATTTCTATATTCTAGAGATCACTTGTAATAAAGATATCCACTCAGGGAAATAAAAATATTTTTACAAAAATCTTCCATATGAGGTCGTGGTTTTTTAACTGTTTAGAGGTTTTCCACGCTCAAAATTCATGAATCTAATTCTTGTTTTATATTAGAGTATTGTTACAGGTTCATTGGTGTGATAACTAATTCTTAACCATATCGAGCTATAAAATTTGGCCATTACAATACCAAACGGGGATTTGCAAGCTATTTAATATGCCCAAAGGGCATCATCAAGACTATCAGACCAATCTTTACGATCGGTTCAAAATGTTTTTTTGCAAAATTGTTTGATCTCCCAATTGGAGATTTTGACTTTACCACTTATTTGTGGATGATAAGGTGTGTCAACTTTATGAGTAATAGCGTAATTTTTTTTAAAATTTATCGATCTTAGCCTTATCGACATCAATCCCTTTGTTAGAGATAATATGTCCAAGAACTATCCTTTCTGTCACCATAAAGTGACATTTTTCCCAGTTTAACAAAAAATTAGTTGGTGTGCTATAAAGGCCTAATTCTGTAACTCAAAATGGCTCAAAATTAGCTTTTAAACCAAATGTACCTGTGATAAGAACTAATGTAAAGTAAGAAATGACACATGTAATTTAGCATGGAAAACCTTTGAATAGGTAAAAAACTACGACCTCGAGTTGAGGGTTTTAGTAACTTTAACTTTTATTGCTTGAGGCTGATATCTTATTACAATTAATCTCTCAAACTAAAAAAATTTAATTTTTTTGATAAGAACTTTTATGGTGTTCAGAGTCTAGAAAATTTAGTTTTTTTATCCCTGTCTCTTTTGAAACTTTTTCTTTATATAGACCTTACCCGCAGTTCGTTATTGTGCCGAAGCACGTTATCTGAATAATGAGGTAAGTGGTGGTTGACTTTGTAACTGTTTAGTTCATGAGAGATAGGTGTCTATGACTTATTCATATTTTTCTGCTGTGCTCCATCCACGTTCTTTATCAATTCGTGGTATAGGTGGAAATGCTGTCTATTTATTTAACGTATAAAATGCATGAGTATGAGTATGATATTGAGATAATTTGAATTTGGGTTAGGTCGAGGGATAGGTTTCTATAATCGCCCCCTCGCAACTGAAAGCACGAGTGGCTTTGGTTAAGAAAGAAGCTGTAAATATGGTGTTGCAAGTTGAAAAGAAATGATGTATTAATGGTGATTTCACTAGTTGGTACTCGATATTTTTTATGGAGGGATATATCTGGCATTTATGACGATGGAAAGGATTGATGTATGCGACATTTGGGGTTCCAAGAGTTGCTCTGCTTTGAATGATGACTGCTTTGTAAATATTCTTATGTATTTAATCTGAGTTTGATATAAATAGTACATGTACTGGAGCCTGGCAAAAGTACACTGTGGTTCTGATATTCTCTGTTACTCCTGAGTGATAATGTTGAAGGCCAGGCGAATGGTGTATAAAGAGAGAGTCCCTACCGAATTGTAGAGGTTAAAGTTGAGATACTTTAGGGATCAATCAATGGAGTTGCCCACCCCAATTCCTGTTCTACCAGCGTATTACGGTATGTCGAAAGACGAAGTGACTAAAACTGAAGATAACTTTTGCTATATGTGGAGATTTTATTACATTGTCTTGACAGGCAAGTAACATTGGAGATGCCTTTGCATCCTTAAAGAGGACAAGGTTGAAGAGACAGATGTAGGGGTCGGTGTATCTACGAGGCAGTATCGCTAGTATCTGTGAAGGAATGGATTCTAAGGTAAGACTCCTTTTCATCTCCATCAACTCTTAGTTGGTGGGGGTTATGGAGGAGGATACGACGGTGGTGGTGGAGGAAGACATATTAAAAATATTGCCCCTACAAAATCATTGTTTTGTAGAGCTAAAAAGGCCTTCTATTTAAAAGGTTTGTTTAAGCACTGATACCTTTGCTTCCTCATCTTCTTATAGAAGTAAATGGTGTGAAGGAAGAAGGATCTGCAGTGATTTCCAGTTCCAGCATTGCTTCAGAAGATTCTTGGAGTGAAACATCACTGAAAACTGATATGATTTTGAGAATAAACTGTAATAGTATATGAAAGACTTGTTATCTGTAATGTATCTGAAAGACTTTTTATCTATAAAGTATCAGTAATAGAAATTCGAGCTAATGAATAAGTTTTGTCTAAATTCTGCGTTGACAGACAGAATTAGCTCTTGTAACCAAAATTGAGCTATAAGAAGTATATATCTGTATGTAAGAGCACGAAAATTTAATATTGAAAGTCAAACTAAAAAATGGAGTCATATTTAGTCGAACTGTAAAAAATATATGCTAATAATGTGGAAAATGTGCTTGTGTAAGTATGTAGATATGTGAAAATATGTATTGAATTAATCAAGTTATAGAATCATGAGGGAAGAATATCTTTCCAGATATATAATATGTAAAAATTGAAAATTTTGAGCTTATGGAGTTGCTTGTTTGGAAATGTTGTATAAGTGGAGAGATTGTAAAAAATAGCTCAAAATGAGATAGGACAAATTTAAAGAGGTCGATAAGGACAAATAAGTTCAAATAACTTTTTATCAAGATCTTAGTGTTTCCAGTTATGGAAAAATAGATGATAATATATATATATATATATATATATATATATATAATTTAGGGGATTTGAAGTGATCTTAAAAATTGTATAAAAATGAGGGGAATGTGATTTAAAGGGGAGGAAGAAAGAGACTATGGTGAAGACTTATTCTGATAGAGTTCATCATGCTACTGAAGGACGATTGGCGATAAAGATTGTAGAAGTGCGAGAGAGAATTTTTGGCTTGTTAGATTATGATTTTGACTTGCTTGAATCTGAATTGCAGTTCGAAGGATAAGATTTGCGGGCCAGGGAACTTGAGATAGGACATCATTTTAACTCAAAGATTTTTCGTGAAGTGATTCTAGAATCTGCAACTCGAAAAGAGGCAGTGAGGCAAATTGCTAAGGAAGAGATTGAGGAGGAAGATGTGAGAATTGCTAGGTGTAAACTGATTAGGTGTATCTCTCTAGGACATCTAAGATGTTTTATGTATAATTATATGTGAGGGAGCGAATTGAATGAGGTCGAATAACTATAATTGAAGCGTGGGTAGAATGATGTTTTGAATATGTCCTCTTTTGCTGTAAATGTTGTTTATGACTGTTATGAACAATTAAAATATTTAAATTTAAAATATGATAGCTTTGGGAATGACGTCAGCAGTTCTATAAATAACAGAAGTAGGAATAAAAAAACAGGTAGCTTTGATTTTTCTTCCTTGTATAATTGCAAGGAAAGCTTGATTGCGTGTGAGTGTTGAGTCATCATGAGTGTGAGAAGATCTGAGAGAGACTTGGGTAGGAGAGATAAGAATATAATAAAATATAGGACCGGGGGCAATTATGGGAATGTATTTTCACTGAAATGGTACAAAATGTTTGACATTAATTATGGAAGGGACGCCTCGATTCTAAAACCGAGGGCAGCTTATGTGTGACCCAATAAGTGCTAGCAGTTAGAGAGAGAAACAATAAACAGAAGAACAGTGGGAGAAAAAATGGGACAAAATTATAGAAATTCACGTGTAAGTTTTGACGAGAGTAATCATCAATCAAGGTGAGAAAAAGTTATGGAGACAGAGTCACAACGGTGGATGTACAACAGCGTTGTAAATGAAGGATTTGGTGCCGCTTCAAATTCGTATTCAGACGATGAAGGTTAGTACATAATTTATGGTTTTGTGTTGAAAGATTTTTGTGTTTTTTAAATTTTGAAAATTTGCTATTTATAGTAATTTGATAAAAATTTATTTGATCTATTTGTGTAAAAAGAGATATATACATAATAAATGTATATGCATGATGTGTGTAAGGTAGATGCGTGCATGGATATGTATAGATAAAAAAATAATGATTGAATACATGAACCTACATGTAAGTCGAGCGTGAGGAATATTTGTATAAAATCAAATCTCATCCTTAAGCTTATCATTGGGATGGAGACTTCAATTGATATGGAGACGTCAACTTCAGGTTAATCCATTGAGTCTGAACATGTAGAATCTATTAATATAGAGTCTGAGGGGGAGGATAAATTAGTACCTGTTTAATTTCCAGACTTCCCTGGTAAATTGGTATCATACCCTCCGAACTCCGATGTGCTTAGAGAGTTCTATAAATCCAAAGCTCTTGTAGGTAGAATATGGGGCAACATTGTAGAACATACTGGGAGCTAGTTTAGAGGTTATACTGTATCATTCGGGGAAGTATATTTTTTTTTTTGCCTGACTTAAAAAAGAAGAAATTAGATAAGGGAGTGGATGAGTAAATCTTCCTTAAGTATTTTGATGGAAATGTCCAAGGCGACCTGGACGAAAGTTTTCTGTGCTATTTGTCTCAGTTGGAGTATGGATTGAGTTTGCCCCTTAACTATCTTGTGAAAGGGATAATGAATATTATAGGGGCTTTTCCAGCCCAACTAAATGGGAAAATGTGGGAGGTGATCAATGTTTGTGAGAGTTTAAATATATTTTAGAGGAAGAATAAGGTGGAGAGGAGAATATCTCCTGAAGATGTTTTGCAGTATGATGGTGCAAAAAATTATGCTGTAACCAGAGGTGCATATTTATGTTCGAGCTCGTCTCGACCGCTTTTCTTCTATCTAAATTCAGCAGGTCTAATGTGGAATTATAATGTGATATGGGTAAAAGGTGATTGCCTTCAGAGGGAAGATGAAGAACCAATGGAACTTATATATAAAAGAACTGTAAAGAAAAGTAAGTACTAGTGTATAATATCGAACTGTTGTAATTAAAGGTTGCTCTGTTGTTTGACAATGTGTTGTGTTTATTTTACAGGTCTTTAGTTAAAGGTGACGAAGAAGGAGTCCCTTTTAGATACTGTTGCTCGAGAAGGGATTGAGCTTGAGATAATTCTAAAGGAGCTCGGTATTAATAGAAATAAAAGAGCTAACAGCAGGTCTAAGAAGGTACAAAAGTCTTAGGCGAAGAGACTAATGATGGGATTTGGAACTAGCAAGAAGAGAAGGGCTGATGGGTAGAAATGTCCAATTTTGTTGATGGCTACTGATTTGGATTTTGCGGATGTGCCAGAAGTTACCACGTCGAGCAAGCTAGCTCTGAAATTCCTAAAGAAGAAAAATGGGAAGCGTGACTCGGCCTCTAAAACTACGGGTAGTGGTGAGGTTGAGGGGGAAGAAAAAGAGAGAGGGTAGATCCTTCTACTGATGTGCTAGGGGCGAAGGTCATAGGGAGTCGACCAATTGATGAAGATGAGCTGCGAGCTGTGGAGGACAGGATGAGACTTATAGCTCGCCAGGGTATCGAGGAAATGAGTGCATCTGCATAGTTGAAATTGAACAAAATGGTAAGTTTTGATGACTTGTTTATGTCTAAAAATTACATAGATGAAAATATATTTTTGATTTATTGTAGATTGCTAGTTTGCTGAAGGGAATCTACCTCGGGATTGAGGAGGGAAAAGCTGAGCTCAAGAACGAGAAAGCAGAGCTCAAGAAGAGGGTGGCTTGACTTAAGTCTGATTTAGCCGTAGAGGGGATGCGTTTGATTGCTACGAAGGCTGTGCAGGAGGTAGTGATAAACGAGCTGACAGAGAAGGCGCCGAGGAATCTGGATGATGTCGTAGTTCAGTGCGACAGGCTTGGGCGCCAACTCCTTTTAGTGGGTTACTCAAAAGCTAATATTAAAGTCATTATGGATGGTACCTATGTCGAAGTGGATGTCCCTGGTGTGGTAGCTGGGTTGGATGGGATCTCTCCCAGAACTAAACTAGAGAACTAGGGGGAAGATAATGAGAAGGTAGAGTAAAGTTGCTGAAATTTTGGTAATGTGTTTTTGTGGGGTATAGAAAAAACAATAATTATATGGAATATTATTTTGCAAGATAAACTTTGGATATGCTAAGAAATGATTGTAGGAACTTAAGGATATGCGCCTCAGAATTGAGGAATTAGAGAATGAGCTCGCTAAGGAGAAAAATGCATCAGTATCCCTGTTGACTTCGCAAGCGGAGCTACAATTTAGAGAAGAGCAAAAAATATTTGACTTGTATGCTACATTACTGTAGAGTTACAAAGTAAAATTTAGACAAATTGAAATAGATCTTATATATCTTAGAAGTTTTAGGGGCAATGGTAATCAAATGAGTCCAGATAATACCAAAGTGTTGAGAAAGTTAGAACATAGAAAATGTGTACCTTAAAATTGGATGTAGGTGTTATTGTCATTGAACTGGGATCATACTTCGACCTTAAGTTTAGAATCAGTCTCACAATAGTAGAATGCCAGAAAATAGAAATTTGTCAGAAATTAGAAAGTCTCCTGTATTATGATTGAATGTATTTACAGAGTGTTGTTGAATCGAACTTGATATATTATATCTGTGATGTAGGACGAATTAGAGTCTGCTCGCCTGAGTGAACAAGAGACGCTCTAATATAACCCAGAGTATGTGGCAGAGTTTGATAGGATGAGAGAGACAACTGAAGATATGGAGGATCAACACGTCAAAGTTCATTTTAAGTTTATCGAAGCAACTCAAATTGTTGATGACCTGACTCTGAATATCGAGGGAAAAGATGTCGTAATTGAAAAAGGGCAAATAGAGCTCGTGGAGGTAAAGAAGGGGATAACGAAGCTCAAAATCTGGAATGATGTATTGATGGTGAAGAGTAAGGAGGCTGACATGGCTCGATAGCCTATCCAATCGTTAAAAGAGACAGATAAAGAGTTATGGGGCTTTATGGCTAGTTTGAAGGGCCAAATAATTAAAAAAACAAACGAGCAAGAGTAGACTCGAGCTGATCTAGTGGGTTCCAAAAGTGAACTAGAGCAATTGTAGAGTAAAATGATTGGGAATGATAGCGAGCTAGAGAGAGCTCGAGCTAATCTAGCCAAATATGAAATTTCAGTTGATCAGTTGAGTGAGGATTTACCTGTTAAAGATATTGATTTCTGAATGGTTTAAAGATGATGTGATTAATTGAATGAGAGTGGATAGACGAACGGTATAAAAACTTGTAATAACTCTATCAGCGATTGAGAGAACATTTTTCCCATGTAGTTATGCTTAAAGCAATGCGCTCATAGGGGCAAATGATTGTTATTGCCTATTTTGTGGAGGAAGTGAAAATGCTTAAGTTTGAGAAGGATACCTTACATGACTGTCTTTCAGGGTGAGGATGTATTTATAAAGCCGATATAGATCGAGGAAGCTGTATGAATTCTATAGAAATAGAGCTAGGTTCTTGACCTGTTGAATTTGTAGAGCAAGGCATAATTATTATAGCTGCTCGAGCTCTAGATTTTATGGCTGAACGTCCTCCTGTTGCAGGGGAAGGCGTAGCTGACCTCCCATCAGTAGAGAAGAACCTTTAGAAGTGCCTTGTAGAAGGAACCTGTAGAAGTAACTGTAGCTGCAGACATATTGAGAGATGAAAGATAGTTTTACCTTTTATCTTATGTTTGATAGATATCTTTAATTGAAACTAGCATGACCTTTGTTTTAATCGCAAATAAATGTATTGATAGGCGATTGAAAGCTAGTATTACCTTTGCTTTAATCTGTATATTGATGTTGATTGAAAGTTAGTATTAATTTTTCTTTAATCTGTATAGATGGGTAATTAAAAGTTAGCTTTACATTTGCTTTAATCTGTATAGATGGGCGATTAAAAGCTAGTATTACCTTTGCTTTAATCTTTGTAAGCTAGTTTTACCTTTCCTTTAATCTGTTTATATGGGCGATTGAAAATTAGTATTACCTTTGCTTTAATCTGTGTATAGATGTCGATTGAAAGCTAGACCTTTGCTTTAATCTATTTGATGGGCGGTTGAAAGATAGTATTACCTTTGCTTTAATCTATGTAATGTAGTAAAATCTACGTAAGTAGAGAGTAATATGGGAAAAAACTTAGAAGTTTTCATTGAGAAGAATAGAATGTATACTGTATAGAGATTGAAATCACACTTTTCGAATAAAAAGAATGAGAATATTAAAATGGAGAATCCAAGAACTTAACGATAGTACCATTTTAGTCGCCTAGTATTCCATGGATTTGGGATTCGAACTTCTTGCTCTGTCATGAGATAGTATGATCCCAGACTAGTTCGACCAATGATGAGGAATGGACCTTCCTAATTTATTGCCAGCCTCCCAGCATGTACTTCTTTTATGTGTTGTGGGATTCCTCGGAGGACAAGATCATCGATTTGAAACTCACGGCTTCAGACTCTCCTGTTATAGGCACTGACCAGTATATGGTGATTTTGACCTAGGTTGGCAATAACGCATTCTCAAGTTTCATTAATCCAATTTATATTGTAGGCCAATTCGAACTTATTTTCTTCGTCTATAAGCTCATGATCTCTGATGGGATGGTGGTATTCTGTTAGAATGATGGCTTTTGTGCCATAAGCTAGGAGGAAGTGGGAACAGCTGGTTGATTGACGTGAAGTAGTACGGTACACCCATAAGACATGAGGAAGCTTTCGTATCCAATTTCCTTTTTTCTGTAATTGAAGCCTTTTTTTGAGTCCATCCACTATGGATTTGTTTGTGATTTTGGTTGGCCATTTCCTTGTGGGTAGTAGGGATTGGATGGTGAGTGGATGTCGTTGTGTTTACTGAGGAAGGCTACGATATTTTTACCAGCAAACTGTGGCCCATTATCAATCCGAATCAGGTGGGGGCATCCAAACCATGTGATGATGTGTTCTCAGATAAAAGAGACAACCTCTTCTTCTCTAGTTCGACAGAGAGGAACTGCTTCTACCCATTTCATAAAATTATTGGTTGCCTTGAGTAATAAATGTCGGTTACCAGGAGTAATAGGGAATTCTCTAACGAGTTCGAGCGCCCACCGTTTGAATGGCCAGAACACTTTGCTTGCATGTAGTTTGAGTGCAGGGGCGCAGATCATGTGTCCATGTCGTTGACATGTATCGCATTTTCATTAGAACTCTTCTGCTTGCTTACGCATTCCCGGATAGAATACTCCTTGTGTAATGGCTCTATTAACGAGTGATCGACCTACTGCACGGGAGCCATAAGTTTCTTCATGTATATCTCTTAGCATTCCATCTGCTTTCTTCTTTAAGAGGCACTTAAGATAAGGTCCTATAACTGAGCGGTGATATAGACAACCGTTCTAAACTGTGTAACGCTTTAAGTTTTTGATCAACTGTCGGTATTTTTTTGGATCTGTTGGGAGGGGTCCTTTGTATTTGTTATCCAGGCCGAGATAGGCAATAAATGGCTTTTGCCAATCATCGTCCTCCTCTTAATCGCCCCCAGTGTTGATCATGCATACAGAATAGAGATTAATATTAGGGACTGAGATTACATCGATCTGCAGATATATGGCATCTATACCTAAGACCCCAGCTAAATATGCCAAAGAATCGGCGTGTCAGTTTTTACCTCAAGGAAGATAGTTGAGAGTTGCTTTCGCAAATTTGTTCATCCTATCGGCAACGAGGGCTGTATATCGATCATCTTACCATTCTTTTTGTACTATTCTTAATAGTGATTGATGATGAGTAGAGAATCTTTGTAAAATGAGAGCTCTGGGAAGCCAATTTCAAGTGCAAGATCGAGTCCATGAATGAGAGCTTCGTATTCTATAACATTATAGGAGGCTTCGAAATCCAGGCGGAATAATTTCACAATTCTGTTGTTGGAAGGGGTAATCAATGCGATTCTAATTCCTGACCCTGCGGGTCCTGCTGAACCATCTGTAAGAAGACTCCACCATTTCCTTATAATTCATTTATCTCGCTCATCAAATGCTTTAGTGGGTGGATCTTCTGTAATTTCTTCTGTAAGGTTAGGATCGTGTTCCTCCCAATCGGGATCTTCTATTAGAAAATCTGCGAGAAAATTGGCAACGGCCTGACCTTTTTTTGAATGTCATTGTTCAAACTTGATATCATGTTCTCCCAAACTGACTGACCATTGTTGCACTCTTCTTGATTTTTCTTCTTTGGACAAAACATTCCGGAGTGGGTAGTTTGTCATGACTTTGACTGAATGAGCTTTGAAGTAGTGTTTAAGTTTTTGTGAGGTATAAACAGGAGTTAGAAGGAGTCTCTCAATTTTAGAATGCCTTGTTTCTCTTAGAGTGAGGGTTTTACTGATGAAATAGACTAGCTTTCTTATCTTCTCCTTAAGTTAAATAAGAACCACGAGCTGATTGAAGTGTCTATAACTGCTAGGTAGATGATCAGTTCTTTATTATCTATCAGAGCGTTCATGATGGGAGACTTTCCCATATAGGTTTTGGGTTCCTGAAAAGCTGCCTCGTATTCTGATGTCTATTTGATCTCCTCCCTGGGCTAAACTTTTCCTCATTTGGTACAACCTCAGAGTAGTAGGAACAGCCAACGATGGTGATCTAAAGATTTAGAAACGAATCAGTTGATAACGGTGATGTTTCCTGTAAGTTTTTGTACGCCCTTCGTTGTTTTTGGAGATGGCATGCTGAGGAGAGATCAAATTTTATCTGGATCGGACTCAATCCCCTTCTTGCTGATAAGATGGCCAAGGAACTTGCATGAATATACTCTAAATTTACACTTATCAAGATTGAGGCTCATCTTGTAAGATCATAGAATGTTAAATATTATGGTGAGATTTATGATGTGGTCGTTTGACTGTATGCTTTTACACAAGAGATCATCGATGTAGACTTCAACAATTTTCCCAAAATGTGCTTTGAACATAGTCTTCATTAACCGTTGATAAGTTGCGTTTGCATTCTTTTTTCCGAAGGGCATGACTTTGTAATAGTAGAGTCCTCTTTCAGTAATGAAAGTAGTATTTTCCTGGTCCTCTTTAAAAAGAGGTATTTAATTATAACCAGAAGCCGCATCCATCATAAATAAGAGCTCATGTCCTACCGTAGAATTAAGAATTAAATAGATGATGGGAAGAGGAATATTGTCCTTTGGAGTGTATTTGTTTATATCTGTTAAATCTACACAAACTCGAACTTTTCCATTCTTCTCAGGAACAACGACGATGTTGGAGATCCAATCTGGATACTTAGCTCTTAAAATGAACCCCTCTTTCTATCAATTTATCGATCTCAATGTTTACTTCATCTCGAAAATGAGGTGAAAGTCATCGTTATTTCTGTTTGACCGCTGTGGCGTTGATGTTGATGGCTAATTTGTGACATACCTTGGCTGGATCGCCCCCGGATATCTTTTCGAAAGTCCACATAAAGATGTCACTATTCATTCATAACAATTGAATGAGAGTATCCTTATCGTGTTGAACCATCTTGGTACCGATGAAAGTACCTAGGCTAGGTTCATCAATATTGATATACTCTTTAAGTTCTATTGTTGAAGGTTGATCATCTATGTGACCAGCTTTCTGTAATTGCTATGTAGCATATCTATCTGATATATCTAGAATGGCAGAGACGGTATTCTCACAAGCTCTGGAAATCTTTTGAATGCCCTTAATTTCATAGACGCCATCGTTGTGCTTGATGTAAAGTACTTGATTATAGACGGAAGCGATTGCTTCCATGTTGTGAATCCAGTAACAGCCCATAATTCCGGGATAACAAGATTTGACGTTGATAATGCAGAATACGACAACGATTGTGGCCGGTCCAACGGTGATAGGTAAGATGACATTACCTACTTGTTCTTCTTTGGAACCATTAAATGTACTGATATCTGTGTCACTTGGAATAACTTGATCAACCAATCCTATCTGATCGATTGTGCCCTGAAAGAGAATCTCAATACCGTTTCTAGTATCGATCATCATTGTATGTATGACAAACATCTTCATCTTGAGCATTATGACTATTACATCATGATGTGGAAATTTAACCTGACTAATATCGTAATCTTTGAATAAAATCCCAAGCTGACTATTGCCCGACTCAGGTAGAAGCTTAGCTACTTTATCTTGAGGTGTGAGATCGCAACATTATGACAATCTCCTGCACTTGAATCTGTCGGAGCTGTTGATCTGAAGAATCTCGGTCATATTGCTATGGTACATATGGTACAGATGTTTCTCTTCAGCTTAATCTTCGACCTGGACTACGTCGATCTGCGTCTTGTAGCTTCCATTCTTGTATGATTCCAGATCACAATGTATTTGTACATCCTCCCATCTTTGAAAATAAATTCCAGCAACCTCTGTAAAGCATAGCAGTTTTCAGTAGCATAATAATTTACCTTGTGATGCATGCAGTACGATTTGCCTTCAATTGGTTTCAATGGTTGAGATAGATGGTATAGCTTATCCTTTGATAGAATTGGAAAAATTATGAAGATTTAGATATTCATCTTAGGGTGGACCGGTTTGGGTAATAGATTGCCTTTCTGAGGTCTATTAGGGTTGGCTTTGGAACGCTTTTGATTACCCTGATCCTCCTTTGGATCGGTATTTTATTCTGTAGTTGGACCTTTTGTGGTTAGGACTGATTTAGTATATTTATGCCTTTTGGACATCACCCTTTCTAGGTTAACATACCCATTGACCTTGGTGATCATATCCTCCAAGGTCGCGGGTTTGTTTAAGAAGAGGTACTCTTTGGCCTTGCAGTCGAGCTGAAGTGCGTTGGTAAAAGTAATAACAACTATTTTCTGATCAAGATTATTTATTTTTTGCGCGAGCTCCAAAAACTTCTTTGCAAAGGCCTCGAGCTTCACCCCCTGTAATTGTCTAAGATGAATAAGAGAATATAAATTCTCTTTCTTGTCTTTGTTGTGAGCATACGTTTTGATGAATTGCTTCTATAGCTTATCGAATGTAAGGATGGAATTTTCAGGTAGAGAGTGGAACCATCAGAGTGGTTCTCCCTGTAGACTTGTTGTAAACAGACAGCATATAATGAGGTTAAGATTGGAGTATAACCCTAATGAATTACAGTATTGATGAATATGCTCCTTCAGATCGGTGCCCTTGTATTTATGTATTTTTAGAGTATGGAAACCTTTCGGTACTTCCATATCAAATAGCTCTATGGCAATCAGACTACTTTGTATCTTAGTAAGATCGTCTTTATTGCCGAGAACTTGTGCTTTAAACAACTTCATGAATCACTGTTCTATATGCTTTTGAGTGACGTATTAGCGTGTAGCCTGAGTGGGTTGGCGAGGTAGTAGAGGATTATGAGTACCGGTGCCTTCACTGAAATGATCACATGCTAGAATTCGAGGTAGAGGTCGTTGTTCTTCCTTGACGCTTGGAAGGTCGGAGGCCTCTGCTGATATCAGACTGAACTTCACTACCCAAATGAATGGAAGGTTGAGGTTCATGCTGAACATTTCGGGAAATTGCTTTGTTGGTGGCTCCTCAAGGTCCTGACATTTTTCGTGTAGAAATTTGGGAGTTCTTTGGTACTTGATCATGATCTCTGGTTTGGGGAGCCTATTGAGTGTCCTGCAAAGCCTGTAATGTAGTCCATATTGTTGTTATCTATTCTTCATTTCGTTTTAACGCTATCAAATGAGCCTATCGCTCGGTTTTAAACTCTTTGTCGTAGAGTACTCGGTCAAGAGTTAACTGACGCTCGAGCTCATTACGTTTCTCTATTTCGGCGTAGAGATTCGCCCGTAGTTCTGAAAGTTGTTCCAGTTCAATTGAAAGGCCGAGTTGGATTCCTATTGCTGGTCGCTTTGAAGTGACCATTATTGGAGATGGATAGTTGAGCGAATGTATGCCTTAGGATATCGTTGAAATGCCTTCTTTCCCACAGACGACGCCAAATGTAGTGGCCTAATTCTGTAGCTTGAAATTGCTCAAAATTAGCTCATACACCAAATGTACCTATGATAAAAACTAATGTAAAGCAAGAAATGATACAGGTAATTTAGCGTAGAAAACCTTTGAATAGGTAAAAAACCACGACCTCGAGTTGAGGGTTTTAGTAACAGTAACTTTTATTACTTGAGGCTGATATCTTATTACAAGTGATATCTTGAACTAAAAATACTTGATCTTGTAGATAATAAATTTTGTGGTATTCAAAATCTAAAAATTCCTATGTTAAAGTCTAGAAAATCAGGTTGTTCTTGGTCCCCATCTCTTCTGGAACTTTTTCTTTATATAGATCTTACCTGTAACTCGTTATCGTACTGAAACACGTTCTTCGAATAATAAGGTAAGTGGTGGTTGACGGTGTAACTATTTAGTTCGTGGGAGACAGGCATATATGACTTGTTTATATTATTCTGTTGTACTTAAGCCATGTTCTTTATCAGTTCATGGTCTAGGTGGCAATGCTAATTGTTTATGTCACATGTGAAATACATAAGTCTGATATTGAGATAGTTTAAATGTAGGTTAGGTCGAGGAATAAGTCCCGACATGTACATTGTTCAGGCACGAGCTCTAAATGGAATAAACATTCATCAAAAGATTATCCAAATACTGAAAAGGCATCCATAAAGATTTTAAGAAACTTATCAACCATATCATAAAATATGCTCATCATACAACGCATGAATGTAGCATGTGCATTGCACAACCCAAATGGCATACGTCGATAAGCATATGTCCCGTAGGGACACGTGAAAGCGGTTTTCTCCTGATCTTCTGTGGAAATAGGGATCTTATTATATCCAGAATACCCATCAAGAAAGCAGTAATGACTCTTTCTGGCACAGCGCTCAAGCATTTGATCAATAAATGGAAAAGGAAAATGATTTTTTCTTGTAACCATATTTATTTTCCTATAGTCGATACATACATGCCACTTGGTGGTCATGCGAGTAGGGATTAGTTTATTATTCTTATTCTCAACTACAGTAATCCCTGATTTCTTAGGTACAACCTAAACGGGGCTGACCCACTTACTATCCGAAATGGGTTATATGATACCCGAGTCCAAAAGTTTGAGGACTTCCTTCTTCACCACTTCCATCATGGTGAGATTGAACCACTGTTGTATCTCGCAAGAATTTTCTATACCTTCCTCGAGATTGGTGCGATGCATTCAAATGGTCGGGCTAATCCCCTTTGAGTTTGTTATAGATTACCCTAGGTCTGATTTATATCTTTCAAGGACATCCAACAATCTACTTTCCTGGTTGACATTTAAATTGGAATCTATGATGACAGAGAGAGTGTTAGAATCACCTAAGAAACCATACTTCAGAGTCTTAGGTAATGGCTTGAGGTCTAACTTGGGCACTTTAATGATGGATGGAATAGGGAAAGTAGTAGACGGTTCAAGAGGTTTAACATGAGGTCTTCATTTAGACTTGTTAAAAATAGGCGTTGAGTCAATGAGAGTAATAATCTCTTCAACAATCGTATCTTCATCAAAGTCTTCACCAAAGCTCAGAAGACATGATTTTAAGGGGTCCTTAGAAAATGATTTAGGGAACAAGTTGTAAACTTGGGACTCAATCATATTCAGTTCTGCCATGTCATCAATGTAATGTCCCGGAATTTTAGGGTATTTTTTTGTTTATTATTAAGTATTGTTACTATTATTCATATATTGTTATTCGTTATGCATCCGTGTTATTTCTTTTGGTAGATTTGTATTAGACTCCTTTCGGTAGTCCTGTTGGTTTGAGTGGTTTCGGGGCGGAAGTGTTTGTGTTTTGGTTTTGGGTGCCCGTTGTGGCTTGGTGGTTGTGTGACATTGTTGTATGGTGGTGTGGTATGATCTCAGGGAATCCTAGGGTAGATTTGGGCTTCTTTGATGCTTTCCCTCCTATCTGGCTTGTCAGATTCTTCCCGTCCATTTTTATTCCTTTCTGTTCATTTTCTTTCTTTCTTTCTTTCCATTTTCTTCCTTTCTGTCCATTTTCTTCAGAAAAGATTCCTTTTGTCTTCCGTTAAGCTTCCGTATACACTTCAACACGTCACACATTTGTATATTATTCCTCACGAGTCTTTTCTATCCATTCCGCATCCATTTATTCCTTTCGGATAAGTTTCCAGTCGTTAGATTCATATTTCTGGGTTTTAGAAGTTTCGGTGGCCATTAGGCGGTGGAGGTGATGTTTAGACCTCAGGAACCCCTAAAAATTTTGGAAGTGATGTTTAATTAGTGTGTCTATAGTTTGGGGTGGTTCTGGTGAGCTGCTGGATTAGCCGGTAGGTTTCCGGAGTTTCCCAAGGAAAAGATTCCTTTTTGGGGGCTTAGGAGTTTTGGTGGCCGTGAGGTGGTGGAGGTGGTGTTTCTATTTTGGAAATCCCTTGACGGACTTGTAGAAGTGTTTGGGTGGTAGTGGGGATGGTCCATGGTGTTTCTGGGGTGGTCCGGGGTGCCTCCGGGGTTGTTTTTTTGGGGCAGGACCAGTTCTACTCGAACAGGACTCTTCCTATTCGAATAGAGTCCTTTGTATTCGAGAAAAACTCTTCTCTTTTCAAATACACTTGGTTCTGTTCGAACATAAATTGTTTGAACAGGATCAATTCCTGTTCGAACAGAGGCGCGATTTCAGCCTTTTTAGTTTCATTTCTTCTTCTCATCCCTTCTCCTTTCTCTCTCTCTCCCTTCTCTCCCAAATCTTTTCCCCTCTCCTCCATACTCTCAATCCACTCTTCCCCATCACTCGAGGATTCTTCGCCCGCTTCGTCGCAAGCATCGCACCTATCCTCGATAAGTGATTCCCAATTCCTTTTCCATCCTTTTCGCACGATTTCGGCGTAGGTCTGATTTCTAAGGTTTGGGTTTGATGTCATTTTCTTGAATTGATTGTTTACCTGTTGTTGTTATTGGTTGTGGTAGCTTGTTCGCTATTCCGATTGCCTCATCGTCGATCCTAGGTTCGGTTTTCTGAGTTGGATCTCCGTAGGACTTGGATTATCGTCAGGTGAGTTTTATCTTCCTTAATAACTAGACCATTATATTGATTTGTGAGTTATTGTATCATATAGTTTTTCATGTTTATTACCGTGATTATGTTAGTAGATGGGTTAATTGCTTTGGACATATTCACGGGTTATCCGTTTGGCATATCTTAGGCGAGAGTACTTAAGGGTTTGATAAGTTAGTAAAACCTGCATTAATGTAGGCTTAGTTACTAGATAGAATCCTTAGGTTATGATTAGCCAGAGGAGGTTATTCTCTGATGTCGTCGATGTGACGATGACTCCTGAGATTCTTCTTAGACTGATTCATTGAGGGTGGTTATCCCAAATCTTTTCTTCGTTGAGGTTGAGAATAAAGGCATTTCTCAGTATGTTGCGATGCCTCAGCGTCCCTATATATTTATATATATATATATATATATATATATATATATATATAATATTGAGTATGGTATTGTTGGTTAGTTATTAGGGTGCCCAGCTTGTTTCAGGGTACTAGTAACTCAGTTTGACGATTAGTAGAAACTTATGGACGACTTGTGGTTTAGCCACCATTTCTCTAAGATAGTGTAGTTTAGAGACTATAGTTCTCACCTTATAGTTTAGAACCTTGGTTAGTTTGGGCTGCTAGACTTGGTTCCAAGGTAGTCTTGGGGCGATATAGCTTCAGTAAGACATGGTCTTCGATTCGGAGCTCGTCCTCTTGCCTGTTATTGTTTTGATTAGTCTTAGGATTAGTCTAGGTGTACTCTGTATTCTAGAGGCCTGGTCCTTGAGCACTGTCGCTGTGATTGGTGGTTGTGGAAATGCTGGATTCCATGTGGGAGTATGGTATCTCCTGGACTGTTAGTTGTTGGTAGTGAGCAGACGGCTTATCCGTGGTGGTTGGTTGTGGATGCTGATCTTCAGATAGTTTGCCTTAGGATTGTTTGTTTATCGTGTTGTAAAACTTATTGTCCTCGTGATTCTTAGAGCTAATAGAGTTTACTCGTAAGCCTTTCTTCCCCAGGATGTGGTTGTTAGGGCTGTGTTCTCTTCTGTCATCTTGGAGGTAGCGAGACAGCATGGCTCAGTGAGGTACGCGACTGAGCCAGGTGGTTTATGAGGCTGTTAGGGCAGTTTTAACTAGGTTTAGATGGCGCAACTGAGTCACAGGTGGGAATCTGTGTTAGTTTTTGTTGCCACACTCTTAGGCAGGTGGTTATTCTATTGTATACTGGCTGTGTTAACAGCAGTTGTATTTCAGTCTTAAGGATTTTTGCTCACATCCATAAATAATATATTCTCTCCTTATCTTGATGTGATTGGATACATTAATAACTCCGCATCGACTGACCCTCGAGAGGTTCAGGGATTCCTTAAATTTGGTTAAAATAGAAAGGTGGGTCCAGGATGGATATTATAATACCTAGTCATCCATTCGGGAATGTGGGATGGCATGAGACAATATTTACTATTTGGTATAGGGCTTAGCCTGGAGGTTGAAATGCCTTTGATTGTATATATAGTTCGGACGTTGGCTCCGTAGGATTTGATAGATTGATGTAATATCCTCATAGTCTGGTCGAGCTAGTGCAGCACATCGTACCCTTGTATCCAACTATATCCGGTAAGGTAAATCCTTTTTCAGCGGTTGTCAGCCCACTTTAGTCTTGGGGGCTAGCGCTTTGGGTTGACATCGCTAAATCATTTTGGATCATCATCATCAAACATACCATTGCATCTCTGCACACTTCCAATTCGTAAGTTTTTCTGATAGAAATCCTTAACCCTTTATGCATTATGTTTAGTATAGAATCTTCTGCACTTGGGATAATCATAAGATTATATCATTCTATCATATCATCATCATAACATATCATTGCATTGGGATAATTATGGGATTATCCTAGTTCATCATATTCTTCTCCCCTTATTAAATTCCTCTTCTCCTAATTGATTTACGGTGTAATTAGATTCATCTCCTTTCTGCATATTCCTCTGCTCCCTGCATCTTTTCTTCCCTCTTCTGTATCTAATTAAGTTATTAGGTTGATTAGTTTGGTTGGTTGTTGTGAGCTTTAGGCTAGTATTTTGGTTGTGGGCGATCTTGTTTAGCTTCGGGGTTGTGCCTGGTTGGGGTTTGGAAAAATCGGTTGGATTGTTGTTGGCTGAGGGTTGTTTACCCTCGTATGTTATTGTATTCCTGAGGTTGGTTAGTTGCTTGTGGCACTGAAGGCCACGGTAGTGATTAGAGTGTAGTGAGTAGTCCTTGGGACTGGAGTGTAGTTATAGTCCTAGCACTCCTTCGCTCGAGATATGTATGTATATTTATAGTATAGTTTGATATAATTATTAGACTAGTTGTATACCTATTAGATACCATTTAGACATCCTATATATATATTTCTATATATATATTGTTTATCGTTAGATATACAGTAGTATATTTTGAAATTGTACTAAGTATATGCACTAGAATATTAAGATAGTCCTAAAGATAAGTTCATTCCTAAGAAAATAATAATAATAAGCCAAATGTGCTCTAAAAACTTTCACGCTGCAAGGCTACTCGCATGATTAAGAACTGAAAAAGGAAAAATTATCCCAATCTCGAGTTTGACCATGAACTATGTGAAAGGAGCACAAGAAAATGTTACTTGTAAGAATCCTGAGTCTAGGTCATGATGGGGTACCACACCTCGGCAACCTTAGCCAACTGGCGGGGAATATCAGCCGAAAACTCCTTGTTACGGAGGCTTTACTAAAAACTAATGTACTCAAAAGAAAAGGCTTGCTAAAGAAAATAAAAAAGTAAAATTTTAGGAAGAAGAATTGACTAAGGCACTTGTCGAATTGACCGTTGAATTTATTCCAGTAAAAACTAGACTACCAAGAATTAAGTAAATTATTTTGGACAATGTATGAGGTGATAAAACTATTTTCATTGTACACTTAAATATAGCTAAAGAAAAATACTTGAATCTCTTTCTAATCTTGAGGTAGTACATTTAGTTTCGGATAAGCTTAAAATATTCTTTGGTATACTTAGGAGAATTGCAGGTTTACGAATTTCCATCGGTATATTTTTGTCACAACTAAGTAAGGATAAGTTCACAAGAAATGAGTTATGTGTATTCTAGAATTGTTTAAAATATTATTATTGACTTTTGTGGGTATAGTCACTGCAAACCCTCATGGGACAAAACTTGTCCACCAAGCTAAATCTGTGGGCTTAATGGCATGTTGGATATGCTAAATGTAATTGCGCTCCCTGCGAAAGTGGTTATTATTTTATTTTATTAGAAATGAGCAAAAGACAAGTTTGGGGGTATTTGATGAGCGCATAATTATGACATTTTTAATATACCCCAACATGTATTTTAGTCGTCCATTATATTTAATTTTGGGTACTTATACGCGTTTATTTGATTGTAGCTATTTGAGATGGATGTTTGAAACCAAGCTCTTAAAGTTAAGTAAAAGTGTCTCCAACAATTCATATCATAATAAATCAAAGACACAATATATTTGGTCTTAAGATTAAAGAAATATATACACATATATTCTTGGAGAATAAGATCAAAGAATATATTGCATCTAAGATCCACGAAGATATTTTATATTGAAGATATATGCAAGAGTTTCCATAAAGAAAGATCTCTGCATCACTTAAGACAAATATATGCAAGAATCTTAGGTGATTAGTTGTAATATTAAAAGATATTATTATAAAAATATTCTTTAAAATTTAATGTATAGTTTCTAAATTTGGGTTCCTTATCTTATAAAAGGAACCCTCTCCCCATTATAATTTGGTATCTTATATTTGAGTAAGTTTAGAAGAAATAAAGTCTTAGTTTTATTTAATTGTCTTCTTCTTCTCTTTTACTTTAATTTTTGTTAATATCTTCATTTGTTGTTAATGCGATGAAGTCCGAGATGAGCGGCTAATCTTCTAGCTAAGGCTAGGACGATGCCTCTTCTTGGATGAGCAATAGTTGGTATTAATTAGGTTCTAATTACTTTTCTCTTAGTACTTTATGATTGATAAGTTAGTGCATCATATCAAAGACTTGACCATAGCTTCGGTTTGGTGTAGGATAACTTTGGATAGAAATAAGTGTTACTAACCATAGACTTGATTTGGAGATCTAAACAAGAGGAAACACTAGAGAACTCACTCAAGCCTAGCCATGGTTGAGTTGATAATTCTCTAAGACACTCTTCACCATCACTTAAAAGTATAACCACTAAATGTTTGACCATAGATTTAGTGGTTTATTTTACAATATCCTATGTATCTTAACACAAACATATGATGGTGGAGATATTAAGATCTGGTTATATATTGATTAGTAATTTGAAAGGTACAGGCCAAGTCCAAATCTTTGCACTCTCTCATTAAGTTTTATAATTATCTTTTATTTATTCTTTTTAGATTTATCTCTTATAAAATCGTAATTTGTCCTATAAAGTATTTGCTTTCCCAAACCTCCTTGTGGATTCGATCCCACTCATCCGTGTTATAATTCGACAACAGTACTTTAAACGAGTATTTTACTAGAGGCCATAAAAACCTCTTATCACGTTGCATTGATACATATAATTTATAATATATTTTCATACGTTTATATAAATAACCCAAATTGATCGCTTATGTATAGTACTACTATGACTGCCTCAACTAATAACTGCTCAAAGCTATATGATGATTTCTTTACCTAAATGACTTCGGATTAACTCATCAATCCCACGCTGAAATAATGACTGATCAGTACGTATATGGTTATTTCATGCTTTAGGGATAGCGTGAACTGATGAACATGAGTAACAGTTGCATCGAACTATTATCTAGGTTTTGTAACATAAGATAGATGATAAAATTAAACACATACATGTAATAATACCAGGATACTTATGATTAAATCAAAGAGTTATGTTACATAACCTTACCAACAAGTTAAACAAGAACCTGAATTGGAAATTAAGATGATGTTCCATATAACAAGTTTATTCAAATTCTTAGATTAATGTGCCATGTTTTATATGTTGTCTTCTTCATACAACTTTTTCAGTGTTATGGTAACCTTAAGTGCAACAAGACTTGGCACATGAACAAGCGTTTTAAATAAAATTAGAAGCCCGGGTAAACTAACTTCCGTGAGTGTCTAGATATTAGGTTCATAAGTATACAACCCATCGCACTCTAGTAGAATTTTTCCACTCTAAAGTACACACAATGGCCGAAACCTTAATAACTTACATTTTCCAAACTTTATAGGACTTTTTTTACGGTATTTAACCATCCAGGAGTCATTCTTTTTGTTATAATCCTTCAAAACCCACACATCGGCATAACCCTTTGGATAATCACCAGACACGTAAAGGCAACCATCTAAAACCCCAAGATGAGTATAATTGTCTGGGACATTATAAACCAATTTTGGAACGACAATCACATCAATGAAAGAATACCCAAGACTATAAATTTCCCTTGGTTTTATGATGAATATTACAAGTACTTTATTAGTTTGTTATAGTTGAAGTGCTTGCTTTTCAAAAATTGTCAATTGAGATTACTGCTTTTATATCCTACCTGCATCCTTTCATAAAATGTGGAGTTTTTGAATTGGGTATTTTCCTAAGATTTTATTTAAGTGACTACTGAGAAACAAACCCATCCCTAATAATACATCTTAATAGAACATAGAAATTCAGTAAAGAAATATATGAAATATAGGAGCTATCTGGAAACGACACTTAAGGGGTGTTGTCTCATAGAAGGGGAAACCACAGGAAAACTATACATTTACACTGACATCAACTACCGGCCTAAAAAATTTAGAACTTATTTTTCTATTAATTGTCAAAAATGATTAGTTATAAGCCATAACAAGCCCAAAAACCTTATAAAAGAGGAAAAGATGTTTTAAATTTTAGGATATGCATCAGTAGGAAGATCTTAGAGTGACAAGGACATTAAAAGCTTTGCTACCACTAGGAAAAATAGCTTCCTCTTTACGCTTTCTGTTACAACATCCATTATATCTTTGATAGCTAAAAATAAACCTAAACATCATCTAATAGCCTAGAGACAATATAAGAAACCAATAAAAAAATCTCTTGTAGCAACCATCAAAGTTGCATTACACTAAGCTCCTTCACAGGCTATCTACTAAGAAATCTTGGATTTCATATTGAATTTATGACAAAAATGAAAGAAAGGGTTTTTTTATTAGTAATTATCTTTCAATGAAAGTAATTCCTTATGGATAGATCTGGGGTTAGAGTTTCGAGGTTTACCATTTCATGGCTTAGGGTGCCAGCAACATATGTTAGTTATATTACCATTAAATGACAAGAAGTGGGTATGTTATGCTAATATTGTACCAACTTTTCTTAAACTAAATACAGTATTGCTTATTGCTTGAGAGAAATAGTTAAGAATAATTGTATCAGTCTCCAACATACATATCCAAGGGTCATATTTAGGGTATAATAAAGTCTTGCAACATTTTTAAATGTAATATTAACTTTTAATATTGAACTTTTAGTGATGTATGTAGTAAGAAGAAATTTAAGTTTAAAAATAAGAAAATAAAAATATATGCTTAAGGGGAGCTGCACATGCGATCGCGTGCAGTTACACTAGTATAAATAAAGTGAGTATCTAGGAATATTAGTTTAAACTTGAGTTGATCATCTGTGATAATGTTGTTGGTTCAGAAGTAACTTGGCTTTTGGTTTTTCTTGCATTTAGTGTTGAAATCGATGGGATGTTTGGAAGAACGACACTTTTTATTGAAATCAGATTGGTACTAATTAAATTATTGTTCTGAATTTGTACTTAATTGGTCAATATAGATAATTAACAATCCAAACTGTACAAATATTGAAATTTGTGTCCTTCCTAGCATTAACTTATAAAACTTCTCAGTAAAATGAAAATTTCTTGTACAGCAACAAGATTTACTGGGTTTTTTTATTCGTCTCTTCACAATGACATCATCCATGCCAGCAATCCCAGACAAGAAATAGATGAAAGCACCGCAAGGGTCACGGGAATATATGAGTGGTCTTGAGTTATTTATTTATTTTTTAATCGAGATTATGCCAAATTTAGAGGTGCAGATTGGTACAGTTGTCTGTATGTCAAATATCGTAATAGGAACAAGATGAATGACTCTGAACATATAAATGAGCATTTAATAATTAATGGTTTTGATACGACATACACAACATGGATTCACCATAGAGAACAATTCTTCAGATCTTAGGTGAACTCTCAAAGTAGTACACTTCCAACCCATAATGTTGAAGTTCCTTGTCCACCGTTGGTTTCCATGGTTAATGATACACTTGGACATCTTCCTAATGAGGTTAATGTTGAAGCTCATGTCGAGGCTACTACATTTACATGTAATAATAAAGGTGTTAATAAAGCACAAACTGATCTTGAAGAGAATGTAAAGTACAAAGAGTTAATGGAATATGCATTACTACCTTTATATCACTCTTGTCGAGAGGAACATACTAAATTAGCAGTTGTTGTTAAGTTCTTGAGTATGAAGTCCATATACAATATATCTAATGAATGCTTAACAAAACTTTTGGGGTATGTGAAAGAGATTCTACCAGATGACAATACTTTGCCAAATAGAACATACACTGCTAAAAAATTAGTTAAGTCATCATGTATGGAGTGCCAGATAATACATGCATGTCATAACTATTGCATATTGTATTAGAGGGAGAATGCGAACAAAGATAGTTGTCCAACATGCGGTATAAGCAGATGGAGATTGACAAACTTATTTAAGCTAAAACTTAATAAACCTTGGAAAACGTTTAAGATACTTTCCTTTAACACCAAGATTGTGACGAATATACATTGTTCCATGGATTGCAAACGAAATGACAAAACATGTAAAGGAAAACTTAACTTTAAATGAAGTTACCATGAGGTACCCCGTAGATGCTTCTTGCTGGAAATAGGTTCCTCATAAATTTCTTGAGTTTGGATATGAGAACTGATGGGTTTAATCCATTTGGAAACATTAGTAACTCTTACAGTTGTTGGCCCGTAATGGTTATTCCTTATAATCTTTCTCCCCCCCCCCCCCCCCCCCCCTCTCCCCCCATCTATGTGCATGCGAAATGAGTTTATGATGTTGACATTGTTAATTCCCGAGAAAGAGAGTCCCAAAAAAGATATTGACATGTATTTGTAAACATTGATTGAAAAACTAAATGAGTTGTGATCAGATGGGAAAGAAACGCATGACTCTTATACTAAGAGTAGGTTTAATATGAAAGCAATATTGCTTTAGGCAATACATGATTTCCCAGTGTAAGGGCATCTATCGGGTTGCAGGACCACCAGAATGTAAGGTTGTCCAATATGTACTGAAGGGACAAAGTCAGTGTGGCTTAAGTACGGAGGGAAGTTTACTTATATGAAATATCTAATATACCTAAAAGATGCAAACCACCCATTTAGAGGCCAAAAGTCACAATTTGATGGGAATGAAAAACATGACAGGCCTCAAGGCCATATGACTGGTGCAGAAGTGTTACGTAAGATGGAAGCTATTGATACCAAATATGGTAGGGTAGAATAAAATAAAAAGAAGAAGGATTGAAATAGAAAAAAAGGTACAAAACTGGTTAATGAATCTCCACAAGAAATAAATAAGGGTAATAAATTTACTGATTAATCAAAAGGATCAATACTATTTGATTTGCCGTACTAGAAGGTACGTTAATCTATTTTATTATATATATATATACATACACACACACCGTAATTATATGTATGATAACAAATGCATGTTATTCACACAGGATTTACTGCTTCGTCATAATCTTGATGTAATGCACATATAAAAGAATTGTGCAGAGATCATGTTTACAACAATTATGAACACAAAGGGTAAGAAGATGTATGGAGTTAAAGCCCGTAAAGACCTTAAAAAAATCAAGATAAGGAAAAAGTTGAGGCTAGCAGAAAAGAATGAAAAATTATTTTTACATGAAGTTCAATTTTGTTTATCCCAATCTGAAAGGAAGTTAATTTGTAAAACCATATTCAACTTGAAAGTTCCTATCGGCTACAACAGAAATTGGCAACATAATGTTAACATGGATGATTTTCAACTAAAAAATTAAAATTCCAATGATTATCATATCCTTATACAACAATTATTGCCAGTATTATTAATACATGCATTTAAAAAGCATAAGCCGCTACAATTTGCTATCGAGATTTTTCGATATTCTTTAATGCACTATGTTCAAAGGTTATAAACTGCAGTGAGCTTACAAAGATGAAGGAATAGGTTGCGGAAATACTACATGTATTTGAGAAGTATTGTCACACCCCAAAATCCAATAACTGGTAGCTAGACCAATTATCGAGATTCAAAGGCATGCAGGTTGGGGAATCTAACCGATTCACCCCCACAAACGAGCGAGCCAAAGACAAGTTCAGGCTCAGTCATTCACTATAGAAATATCATCAAAGTAAAGAGAATAAAGCGGATGCAAAAAATATATATATATAACAACTGAAAATGTAAATACAATATCTCGAAATATTATACAGCATCAAACGCTGAGATCGTACAAGCAATACTAATACAAGAAGAAATTGCCACAGCAAAACTGCTCCAACCCAGCTGAAGCACTCAGCATAATCAGCAATTACTCTGCCTCTAAAAGAGGGGAAATACGAGAGTGAGCAAAACCACAGCTCACTAATGCCCAGCAAAGCTAAATAACATACTAATATAATAAGTGCAGAGTAAGAGGAGAGGTGAATCAGATAAGGAAATGATTAAAAGCAAGGTAATATAAGTGCAGAGTAAAGGGAAAGGAATAGGAATAGTGAAGTGTTATGATATGACATGATACAATGCGATGACGTGATGACCTGATATGATATCGTGATGATATGATTCTAAAATTATCCTAATGTGGATGTTTTATGATGTTATGAAGTCAAAGAACTAGACCCTATAAATCAATGTATTGGGCTCATCAGCCGCTAATGCATAATAACCTTAAAGAGGCCTCAGATGGATACAATGGGTGCAATTTTTGTCAAGCTCGACCACACTCAAGAATTCATCACTTGATCAGAGTGTTCCGGGCTTTGAAACCCACGGAGCCAACATCCAAACATTATTTCACTTATTCCGAGGACTTTCAACCTCACAGAGGATAAGACGGGTACTTGAGGAAACTGTCTCATACCATCCCACACTCCCGAAGGGTAATAGATATGATAATGTCCAGTCCAAACTTCACCTAATTATTTCAACCCAATGTAGGAATTCTAAGACCTATCGAGGGTTAGCTGATGTAGAGCTTTGTTATTTATCCGGCCCAGTTAAGTTAAAAGAATACCAAGCCCACTGAAGAAAATGGATCCCAAGGATCAAAACACTACGGCCGCCAACCCGACCAACACATACATAGGATACACACCCTGCCGCAAAGAATGGTAAAGAATCTTAACACAATAGCCACATCATGGCCAACATACACCTAGGATAACCGCCTGCCTCAGAGGATGGTAAGCAATCCTTACGCGGTGCAAACAGTGACCACAAGTCATGACATCCAAACAGCATCAGTCTCTACAAGACTGGAACACAGCAGTCAAGGGCAAACCCCGAGAATACCACCCAAAGTATAAATTCCTAAAAGACAAAAGAGAAATACACTCTACATGCCTAACCATAGGAAACAATAATGCTGAAACATAGACTGCAACCGAAGGAACAATATAGTCTAAAACCAATTCACAAATACCTCTATGCCTAATGCATAACCCTAAGTAGCACAGGTTAAACTAGTAAAATAATTTAGCAATGGAGGGACACTCGCCTGATATAAAGCTCGAATCCCGACAAAAATCACGATCTGTACTCCAAAGCCTAGTTCTGCCCCTCGGCAATCGAAACACCGAAAACTACAGAAATCAAACAATCACAATAACAATCAATCAATCAATCAATCGATCAATACCAGAACCTGACAATAAACCCAACCCAACAATCAAATCTAAACCACCAATCTAGAAAAAATAGGAAATCTAGGGTAAAAGGGAATAGGGGAAAACTTACAGAAATTACAGAGTTGATGATCGGGGAGTGGGTGATGAAGATGATGGAAGGTAGAGCTGAGGACCCTCTCTCTAAATTCTCTCTCCAAACTCTCTCTTTATCTCTAAAATTGCTATGCACCCAAGAAAGACTAAATCAAACAAGGAATAAGATGGTCGTTCGAACGAATATAAAAGTTGTTCGAACGACTAACGCCTAAAATGGGTAGAAACCCTAGAAACACAACAATCGTCCGAAAGATCGTTCGAAAAAAAAACATTCCCTTGGGCCAACACACCAGGAGATATGTCACTTCGTTCGTTAACTCATTCGAACGAAAATAGGGGTCGTGTGAATGGGCAAAGATGTCGTGCGAATGGACAAATATGCCGTTCGAACGACTAAGAAGTCTTGGGAAAAATTCCAGGAGACAAGTCGACTCGTTAGAATGAACATGAACCTCGTTTGAACGACTACTGGAAAATCCCAAAACCTCTCAGATCCACAAGATCACCCACAACACAGAAACAACCTACAAAATACTAGCTAAAATCAACAACAACCCTAAGATGCAAGACTCTACATGATGAAATGGATGATATGAGATGGATACATATGAATGAAAAAGGAAGAATAGTAATAATAATAAAAGAATTTTACGGGACACTACATTCTACCCCCCTTAAAGAAAATTTTGCCCCGAAATTTATCACACACCTCAACCAGAGAACAACTGTGGGTAACAATCTCTCACGTCCACCTCTAACTCCCATGAAGCCTTACTAGGATCATGGTGAGGCCACTAAACTTTCACAAAAGGAATAACCTTACTGCGAAGAATCTTCTCCTCTCGGTCCAAAATACACACCGGATGCTCCACATACGAGGCATCTTCCTGAACCTCAAGGTGTTCCCAATCAATCACATGAGTAGGATCCCATTCATACTTCCTGAGTATCAAAACATGAAACACATTGTGAACTCGATCCAGCTGCGGCGGCAATGCCAAGCGGTAAACTAAATCTCAAACTCTGGCAATTATCTCAAAAGGTCCAATGAATCTCGGAGCCAACTTCCCCTTCTTGCTGAAATACATCACACCCTTCATCGGAGAAACCTTCAGTAAAACATGATCACCAATCTCAAACTCTAACGGTCTCCTGCGAATATCGGCATAACTCTTCAGTCGGCTCTGAGCTGTACGTAACCGATCACTGATAACTAAAATAACCTCCGTAGTCTCACGATCAAAATTTGGCCTCAGTAAACACTGCTCACCAACCTCTGCCCAACTCAGTGGTGATCTGTAAGTTCTGTCGTACAAAGCCTCATAAGGTGCCATCCCAATGCTCGACTGGAAGTTGTTGTTATATGCAAACTCCGCCCATAGTAAGTAATCATCCTAACTGCCCTTGAAGTCTATCACATAAGCTCGAAGCATGTCCTCAAGAATTTGGTTAACTCTCTCTGTCTAACCATCGGTCTGTGGGTGAAACGCTGTGCTAAAATCCAATCTAGTATCCATAGCTAGCTGAAAACTCTTCCAGAATTTGCTGGTAAACCTAGCGTCTCGATCTAACACCATAAACACTGGTACTCCATGTAATCATACAATCTCCTTCACGTACAATCTGTTCAACTCCTCAAGGGTCAAAGTCTTGTAAACCAGAATAAAATGCGCTGATTTGGCCAATTGATCCACAATCACCCAAATAGAGCCATATTTTTTTTTCGTCTACGGAAATCCCAAAATGAAGTCTATCGTCACATGTTCCTATTTCCACTCTGGAATCTGTAAAGATTTAAGCTGCCCCGCTGGTTTCTGATGCTCGGCTTTCACCTGCTGACATGTAAGACATTTGGAAACAAACTCGGCTATCTCTCGCTTCATGTTATCCCACCAATAATGCCTCTTCAAGTCCTGGTACATCTTCGTACTGCCTGGATGAATAGTATACCTAGAGTCATGAGCCCCACTCAAAACCTCACGCTTTAATAACTCTGAATCTGGCATACATAATCTGCCCCTATATCTGATACTGCCATCTGAACTAACTATCTGGTCTGCTAATATCTAAAGCCCAAGATTGTAACTTAGTATCCTGCTGTTGAGCTTCTATAATCTGAGAAATCAAAGAAGGTTGAACTCTCAAGTTAGCAATAAAACCACCCATACCCCGTGAAAATAGACTTATCCCCAAATCTTCTACGTCGCGAAGTAACAACCATTCACGAATCATGAGACGAGCAAGAAATTTCGTAGGCAAGCCGCTCAAAGCGTCAGCTACCATGTCTTCCTTCCCTGGGTGATACTGTATGCCAACATCATAATCCTTAGGAATTCCATCCATCTGCACTGCCTCATATTTAGCTCTTTCTGAGAGAAAAGGTATCCCAAACTCTTATGATCCAAAAAGAGCTCAAATCTCTCCCCGTAAAGATAATGTCGCCAAATCTTTAAAGCAAACCCCACAGCAGCCAACTCAAGGTCATGAGTAGGATAGTTCCTCTCGTACACCTTTAGTTGTCTAAAAGCATAAGCAACAACCTTTCCTTCCTGCATTAACATACAACCAAGTCCGCTGAGTGGCGTGCCGCTATAAATCATATATTTATGCCCGCTGGAAGGAATAATAAGAACCAGAGCTGTAGTTAACCTTTTCTTCAACTCTGCGAATGCCAAATCACACTTGTCATCCCAAACAAATCTAACATCCTTTTATGTCAAACGAGTCAACGGAGCTGTTATCCGAGAAAATCCCTCGATGAACCTACGGTAATACCCAGCTAAACCCAGAAAATTGCGTATCTCCGTAACATTAGTCGGCTGAACCCAATCTATAATGGCCTCAACCTTAGAAGGATCTACTGCAATTCCATCCTTGGATACCACGTGCCCTTGGAATTTCACCTCTTTCTGCCAAAAATCATACTTCTCAAATTTTGCAACAACTTGTTCCCTCTTAAGGTCTGTAGGGCAATCCTCAAGTATCCCTCATGCTCGGCCTCGGTCTTTGAATAAATGAGAATGTCATCCACGAATACAATAACTAACTGGTCTAGATAAGGGCAAAAAACTCTATTCATCAAATCCATAAAAGCTACTGGAGTATTCGTCAAACCAAACGGCATAACCTGAAACTCGTAGTCCCCATAACGTGTCCTGAACGCTATCTTGGAAATATCCTCCTTGATTCTCAGCTGATGGTAACCCAATCTGAGGGCATTCTTTGAAAAGAACTGAGCTCCCTGAAGCTAGTCAAACAAGTCCTCGATCCTAGGTAAGGGATATTTATTCTTGATTGTGACTTTGTTCAACTCGAGATAGTCAATACAAAGACGCATAGACCCGTCCTTCATCTTAGCAAATAATATTGGAGCTCCCCACAGTGAAGTACTCGGCCAGATAAACTTCTGATCCATCAACTCAGAAATCTGATCATATAACTCTTTCAGATCAACTGGCGCCATACGATACAGAGCCTTAGAAATCGGGGTTGTACCCGTTAAAAGATCTATACCAAAATCAATCTCTCTCATCGGCGGTAAACTAGGAATCTTCTGGAATACATCAAAAAAGTCACACACAACAGGAATAGAACAAACATCAACACCAGGGGATTCTAACTCAAAGAATGCCAACAAGCTATCTCCTGACCGCGTAGGTCTCGAACTAGTAAACACAAACCGCTTCTCCCCTGGAATACTGAAAGTAGCCAAATTCTCAAGACAATCTAAAGTAACTCGATGCGTCGATAACCAATCCATACCCAGGATAAAGTCAAACTCCTGCATCGGTTGTATTAACAAGTCTGCTGAAAGAACGTGACCACAAACAACTACCGGGCAATCTTTACAAATACATGAGATAGACACCGAAGTATCGAGAGAAGTACCCACAAAAATCTCATCATGCAATAAGGAAGACTCAAAACCAATAGAACAAAGAAATGGGTATGATATGAATGAATGTGATGCACCGGAATAAAAAAGAACACGAGCTGGCGAATAAGAAATATGAATCGTACCTTCTACCACAGGTGGAGCGATGTAAGTACCTCGCCTCCCAGCTGCATACATCCTGCTCTGCTCATGGCCCTGGCCCTAACCCTGGCCCTGCTACTAACTCGGCTGCTGCTGTCTCTGCTCACCCTGAGGACCTGGAACAATCTGCCTGCTCTGTGGGCCCTAAAACTGCCTCTGCTGAACCTGTTGTGGTAGTCGTTGGTGACCAACGGAACCCTGAAGCTGTCGCAATGGTTGAGGACTTCTGTCTGCTTAGGACAAAACCTCTGAAAGTACCCTTTCTCCCCACAGTTCCGACACGTACCATAAATAAACCGTGGTCTATCAGAATATTGTCCCCCCAAAACTCTAGCTGGTGTACCCTCGATAATACTGAACTTCTGTCTCTTCGCATCCAATTTTTTATACTGACCTTGGGCTGCCTTGCCCTTATCGGATCTCTAATCTTGTCTCATTTGGTTCCTCAAGTCCTTGGACTTGTACTACACAATGTTGTTCTGCTCTATCACCAAAGCTTTAGGGAAAACCTCTCTGTAAGAACTGGCTCCATAAGAAATCAAATGCTTCCTGAAGTACGGACGAAGACCCTTCAAAAACTTCATTTTTTATTGTTCCTCATCCTGAATAACAAACGGAACGTATCGAGAAAGCTCGTTGAATCGCTAGTCGTACCTCGAAATGCTCATATCGCCCTGCTCAAGCGCGTATAACTCAAAAATGCAGGAGTCTCTGTAATTCTGAGGGAAATACTGCTCAAAGAACCGATACTGAAAAGATACCTAAAACACTGGAGTCTCTGCTATGGTTCTTTTGGCTGTATCTCACCAATAATCTGCCTCACCTTGAAGAAGATAAGTAGCAAGTGTCACCCTCTGATCATCCAGACACTTCATCGCATTCAAAGTCTTCTCAATGGACTTAAACCATGTCTCTGCCTTAAAAGGAACTAACATGCCAGAAAACGTTGGATGCTTATACTTCTGAAGCTGTTCATGGTAACTGTACTCTCGGGACACTGGGCTCCTGGCCTGCTAGACATAGGTGGTAAAACTCTCCATAAGCTGCTTTATCTCTACTGAAACACCAGGAATAACTAGAATGGGTACAACACCTGACTATTATGGAACTGCTGGAGGTGGAGGAACATCCTGATCAATCGGATCTGATCCCAAACTTTCCTGACTGAGCGCTGGCTCATTAGCAAGTGCACCACTGCATAAACCTCTACAGCCATGGCCTATTGTACGACTTCTGCCTCTGCTACCTCTAGCCATTTATACAAGCAAAGGCACTCAACTAAGGAAAGGAAGAAATACGATAAAATACGTAAAACCGTAAAGGATCGATCCACACTCCATCTAGAAAATAACTCATCATATGATTGCTAAAACAGAGATAGGAATTCACCTAGAGCTCTAATACCTAGTCTATCACACCCCAAAATCCAAAAACAGGTAGATAGACCAATTACCGAGAATCAAAGACATGCAGGTCAGAGAATCTAACTGATTCGCCCCCACAAACGACCGAGCCATTGACAAGTTCAGGCTCAATCATTCACTACAGCAATATCATCAGAGAAAAGAGAATAAAGCAGAAGAAAAAGATATATATATATAACAGCTGAAAATGTAAATACAATATCTCGAAATACAATACAACGTCAAAAGCTGAGATCGTACAAGCAATACTAATACAATAAGAAACTGCCACAGCAAAACTGCTCTAACCCAGCTGAAGCTCTCAGCAGAACCAGTAACTAATCTGCCTCTGAAAGGGGGGAAATACGAGAGTGAGCAAAACCACGGCTCACTAGTGCCCAACAAAGCTAAATAACATACTAATATAACAGGTGTAGAGAAAGAGGAGATGTGAATGAGATAAGAGAATGATTAAAAGTAAGGTAATATAAGTGCAGAGTAAAGAGAAAGGAATAGGAATAGTGAAGTGTTGCGATATGACATGATGCAATGCGATGACATGATGACCTGATATGATATGGTGATGATATGATTCTAGAATTTTCCTAATGTGGATGTTTTATGATGTTATGAAGTCAAAGAACTAGACCCTATAAATCAATGTATTGGGCTGATCAGCCGTAAATGCATAATAACCTTAAAGAGGCATCAGATGGATACAATGGGTGCGATTTTAGTCAAGCTGGACCACACTCAAGGATTCATCACTTGATCAAAGTCTTCCGGGATTTGCAACCCACGGAGCCAACATCTGAACTTTATTTCACTTATTCTGAGGATTTTCAACCTCACGGAGGATAAGATGGGTACCTGAGGAAACTTTCTCATACCATCCCATACTCCCGAAGGGTAATAGATATGATAGTGTTTAGTCTAAACTTCTCCTAATTATTTCAACCCGATGTAGGAATCCTAAGACCTATCGTGGGTTAGCCGATGTAGAGCTTTGTTATATATCTGACCCTATTAAGTTAAAAGAATACCAAGCCTACTGAAGAAAATGGATCCCAAGGATCAAAGCACTACAGCCGCCAACCCGACCAACACATACATAGGATACACACCCTACCTCAAAGAATGGTAAACAATCCTAACACAATAGCCACATCATGGCCAACACACACCTAGGATAACCACCTGCCTCAGAGGATGGTAAACAATCCTAATACGGTACAAACAGTGACCACCATTCACGACATCTAAACAACTTCAGTCTCCACAAGACTGGAACATAACAGTCAAGGGTAAACCCCGAGAATGCCACCCAAAGCATAAATTCCAAAAAGACAAAAAGAGAAATATACTCTACATGCCTAACCATAGGAAACAATAATGCTAAAACAACGACTGCAACCGAAGGAACAATATAGTCAAAAACCAATTCACGAACACCTCAATGCCAAATGCATAACCCTAACTAACGCAGGTTAAACAAGTAAGATAATTTAGCAATGGAAGGACACTCGCTTGATATAAAGCTCGAATCCTGGCAAAAACCACGATCTGTACTCCAAAATCTAGTTTTGCCCCTCGACAATCGGATCACCGAACACTACAGAAATCAAATAATCACAACTACAATCAATCAATCAATCGATCAATACCATAACCTGACAATAAACCTAACCCATCAATCAAATCTAAACCACCAATCTAGAGAAAACATGAAATCTAGGGAAAAAGGGAATAGGGGAAAACTTACAAAAATTGCAGGGCTGATGATCTGGGAGTGGGTGGTGAAGATGATGGAAGGTGGAGCTGAGGACCCTCTCCCTAAAATCTCTCTCCAAACTCTCTCTCTATCCCTAAAACTGCTCTGCACCCAAGAAATTAACCCAAAAGAAAAGAGAAGAAAGACTAAATCAAACAAGGAATACGATGGTCGTTCGAACGAATATAAAAGTTGTTCGAACGGCTAATGCCTAAAATGGATAGAAACCCTAGAAATACAACAATCGTTTGAAAGGTCGTTTGAACGAAAACATTTCCTTGACCCAACACACCAGAAGATATGTTACTTTGTTCGATAGCTCGCTCGAACAAAAATAGGGGTCATGCGAATGGACAAAGATGCCTTGCAAATGGACAAGTATGTCGTTCGAACGACCAAGAAGACTTGGGAAAATTTTCAGGAGACAAGTCGACTCTTTAGAATGAACATAAACCTCGTTCGAATGACTACTGAAAAATCTCAAAACCTCTCAGATCCACAAGATCACCTACAAAACACTGGCTAAAATCAACAACAACCCTAAGATGCAAGACTTTACATGATGCAATGTATGATATGAGATGGATACATATGAATGAAAAAGGAAGAATAGTAATAATAATAAAAGAATTTTATGGGACACTACAAGTATTTCCTACCTTCATTTTTTGTTTCTATGATACACATTATTATGCATTTGGTGGATGAAGCGTTAATTGGTGGACCCGTTCGTTATCGATGGATGTTCCCATTTGAGCGGTAAATAATATCTGTAATTATTTATTTATATGTACTAGGTATACCGCCAATATATAAATTATTGACTATGCAACAGGATGATGAAATTTTACAAAAAATATGTAACAAATAAGACATATCCAGAAGGTTGTATTGCGAAAAAATACCTCGATGAAGAAGCAATGATGTATTGCAAGGAGTATATGAATGACGGAGCAAATGAAAACTATACGCGAGATCCAAGGACATTTGGTGATTATGACGACGAATGTGCCAAACCGCTCAATAAGAAAGGGAAGGAATACTTTCTTGACACGGTGGAGAATGAGCAAGCACGCAAATAGGTTATTTAGCAAGCAGCTAAAAATTCTGAGTAGGAAATGTAAGTAAATTAAATTAAAAAAATTACATTCTTTGGTTAGTACTTATCCTGATCTATGTTAATATTACATTTGCAGGAAATACAACACTTATAAAGAAAACCTTAATTTTCCTAGTCAAAGTCGAAGAGGAAATCGTCGAACGGAGAAACCGATAAATTATGCTTTTTGGCTAAGACAACATTTAAAAAATGACGAAGATCCTAGTTTGAAGAAACTTGTGGTTTAACCAAGTTTTAAAGCTATTTCATATAAGTCATACCAAGTTAATGGATATGTATTTTGTATATCGGAGTCAAAGAAACATAAGACGACCCAAAAAGTGGTGTGTTCATGAGGGTTGTAACTTCATTCATTTCAAGAGTCGGTGATAGTAATCCCATCAACGAGGAAGTCACATATTATGGGATAGTCAAATCAATACTAGAGTTAGGTTACATTGAATTTAAAAAGCTAGTTTTTTGTTATGATTAGGTTCGCATTGAAGAAAATGGGTGTTCAGTAGATAATGAGACGAACTTGAGATATGTCAATCTTGCAAAGTTGCAAAGAAACTTAAAGGATGACAATGAGCCATTTATTTTTACATCTCGAGCTACTCAAGTATTTTATTACAAGGATCATAGTCGACCGGATGAGCAATGGCATGTTGTCTTGGATTCTCAAAAGAGGTAAAGTAAAGATGTAGATGCTTATAAGGACTCCTGAGTTTTTGGTGCAAGAATAAATGTTAACGATTCAATTTTATCATTGGTAGATGATGTTGCAGAAAATAATATCATTGCAAATGCTGAAGATGCACAACATTGAATATTTAATCTTTTGTATTTTATTCTTGAAATTGGTTTTGCAATTCAAAATTCAAAAATAATGGTTCTCTTATTTATAGATATTTTCTTCACCTAGTTGTAATTATATATCTTGTTAAGGATTCCAGGGGTTATCTTTATATTATTTTATATTTATTTATCTTTTCAGTACTTTGTTCTAATAATTATTTTATTTACTGCTTTTTTTTGTACAATTTAATTTTTTTGCTAAATATTTAGCTTTATCTACTCTTTTTCTAGTAACCATGTCATCTATTACTTCATTTTTAGTACTATGTCAGGTGAGGATGGGTCATCTATGGGAGCGAGTTCAGAGCCACCTACTACTCAACGGAAAGAGTACCATCTACGTGGTCTCCAAGATCTATGAGGTATATAAAGTTTTAAGAACATTAATAAGATTAAATGTTCTCATTTCTTTGTTATCCTTTTAATAATGCATAAATTTATGTAATACTTACTTTGATTTATTAATATTTATATTGAGGTGGACTAATACTTATACAATTTGATAATGTGGGACAAGCAATCGGTCCAAATTGTAAATTTTTGTGTACTTTTATCGGAGAGACTACAAGGGAAAATCTTTATCTTTTGGTCAGTGATTGGCGTGATCTAGAAGAAGAAGATAAAGAATATATATAAAAGTTTGTTGCGGTAAGTTATGTCCATATATTCAATTATTGCCTATTTGTTCTTCCTGGTAAGTTTGTCTAAATTTGGTGAAAATAAGAAACATTTGATCTTAACCCTAATGAATACCAAGTTATGTTAGATTACAAGGTTAACATGGCATTAAAAAATTATAAATCAAGGCTTAGAATAAATTACTATGATGCATATAAAACGAACGAGGAGGGGAAGAGTAAGAGACCAAAAGGAGTCAAGAAAGAAGACTGGATCGAATTTGTGGATCATTTATCAACCCCCAAAGAACAAGCAAAGCATGAAATGGATAAGGCAACGAGGAGTAAAATGCATAGCCTACACACGCATGTCAAATGTACGCATCCAGAAAGAAAGAAATACTAGTATATCTCTTACATTCATATTATTTTTTTCCTAAAGGACATGGCTTAATGCTTATATTTCATTACTTTGAGTAGACTCGTGTCAAAATCTAAGGTTAGAAAAACCCTGTATTACTAAACCTAACTTAAAACCCCCATGTTTTGCTCCAGTAATTACAATTTTAGTAATTGGAATTCACTACCATATGCCACAGCCTAAGCAGTTGGATGCATGTCGCTTTTATGCTTGATCTTTAATTTTCTTATTGCACTATACATTCTCATTCCCTGTAGATATTAACTCATTCACTTTTAAGTTACTTTTTGATGAGAAAAAAAGTTGAGGAATTCCATGCCCATCTTATTAGTAGTTTGGTGTATTTCAGTCGATGTATTTAGTATTATAATAAAGTTTTATGAGATTAGAAGTATTTTGTTGGGTTGTGATTAGTTGTTTGAGATTTTGGGGAGATTTTGAAGCTCTAGTTAAAAGAGAAAATTTGATTATGAAATCAAAGATAAATGTTAGATGCAGTGATTCTTCATTTTGAGTACCTTATTGCTGGATTTATATGGTACTTTTTTCTATGGTTTGAGGATTTGGGAAAAGAATTAGCTGCATTGTTAGAGGTCTTATTGGTATTTTTTGAAGAATCGGTTACTTCTATTTATTCACTAAGCTTAATTCCTTAACTAGGATTTTAGGGAGTTAAGAATTTTGGTTGTAAAAAGAAATGAGTTCGATTAGGAACACGGTTCATTATTGTTGTGTTTCCAAGGGCAATCGAGTTTTGTATGCTTATAATGGGGGAGATAATGAGATTGATATGTTGGCAACTTTGTGTTTGGAGAAAACTCCTATGTTTCACTCATGGTACTTTCATACTAATAGAAAGCGGACATTTGGGCTTTTCATGGAAGATGGGTATGTTTATTTTGTGATAGTAGATGAGGGGCTTGGAAGTCTGGGGGTTCTTCAGTTTTTAGATAATTTGAGGAATGAGTTTAAGAAGCTGTGAAGAGTACGAGAAGTGGTTCAAAGGGAAGTTTCTCGGGTGTGAATAATGTTTATCTACAAGAATAACTGGTACCTCTTATTGGGAAGTTGATATCTTCGTTAGAGAATGTTTCGAAACCTAGTGGTGATTGGAAAGCAGAGATTACTCCTTTGCATCATTCGGGTGCTTTTTCTACCAAAGCGTTCTTATTGGGGAAACCCGGGAAACAAGAAAAGAAGAAGAGGAAGGAACCTACAGTTGAGATCAGTAGCAGCTCGGAGGATCATGAAGATCTACTACGGATAAGGATATCAAGATTGTTGTTGTACCAACACTAGAGCAAGTGAACCAACTTTCTCTCGTACAGAGTTCTGTGAGGATAAGACCTCCACGAAGATGTACAGAATAGTTCAAGTTATGCTTGTTGTTGATATGGTTGTGTGCATATTCTTATTCACTATCTGGTTAGGGGTTTTCCATGGGTTTCAATGTCTTGATAATTGAGAGTTGTTAAGTCAACCACAAAAATAATTGGTTATAATCTGAAGCGATAGAAAAAGCATCAACGATCTCTACCATCTCTTCCGAATTGAACATCTATTTTTTTGGTATGGAACACCGCTCTAAGGGTTGTCTTAGAAGTTTGTATGTACAATTTTCATATAAGTATTTACAAGGTATATATTTATTTTCAAGGGGGAAACAATGTGGGCAATGGCTATGTTAGGATGTATTGGAGTTATAGAGGTAATTAAGATTGATGGATTATTTTGTTCAAAGTTGTTACAGCTATATAATGTGATCTTTATTTTTGTGTCATACAAGAAATTAATCGTGTGCCTTCATGTTTACAAAAAAATTTTTATCTCATTTTTGATTTTTTCCTTCTTCAAAATAGTAGCTTTATTTTACTATGTGTTGTTGAAGCGTCATTTCCCTCATTTTAGAACAATAATTTTGGAACTTATTGTATTGGAAGGTAAGATAAAAATTATTAATTCTTAAAACTAGTCATCGCCTTCTTTTGAAAAAAAATGTTTATATATTAAAATCTAGAAATCTTTATATATTTTTTTGTTGATAAATGATATTTCTTATTTATAGTATACTCCATAAGTTTTGTTAAATCAACGAAATGATAAACTTAATTAATGATCATTTTACAGGAAAAAGGTAGACCTAAAGGTTTTGTTAAGAGATATGAGATTTTTATGGCTTGTCATACTAAGGAGGATGGCACATATCCTGATGAGATGAAAGAATGAATGGTATAAGAACTCGAGAATCTTACTATTAGAATATTTGAAGGTATATTTAAGTGATAAGAGAAACTTACTGCTTCTGTAACACTGGAACGTATGAACAAAGCTATTCAAAAAGACCATATGCTCATGGATAAGGATTTAGATAATGATGCAGTAGCGGTTGTAAGTAACATCTGTACTCCTAAATTTCATTGTTAATTGATTGAGAACTTCTATAGTCGTGCATTGAATACTTTATTATTTTTCCATAGTTCTAAATTTTAGTAGTTTCAAATGCATGTTTTATTATATATACTTTGAACTCTACTTAGTTTTCATCAAAAATGTTTTTATATGTAAAAGGAATATGGGGCAGATGGAAATGGCCATGCTAGGGGATACAATGGCCACCTCAACATGACTATCATCAAAGTTTCTGCACCCTTAAGGAGGGTTATTGTGTGGGAAAGGGTAAAACAAGCTATACTTAACGAGGTGCAAAGAAAGTTTAGAGGTTGAGGCCATTAAACGTAGGCAACTTGAAAAAAAGGTTATAGTTTTTTAATCTTGTGAGAGTCCATGTAGAGCATATATGTATCGTCCTTTTGAAAACAATGTCTCAACATCTTAGGTGTTTCTTATAGATGAAGTTAGGGTTAAAAGCACCCCCCACCCCCATCTCTATAGCACTTATAAAATGAACAAAAGTGGTCTCTCAATAAAGTGAGACCCAAGAAAAAGATAAGCTAAAGAGCTAACCTATCTACTCATAATATACAACATCATAATCTTATTTTAATTTTACCCTAGCATTATCTCTCATAATGTGAACATGGTCCATCTTGAAAGGTACCAGATCTAAAATCTTGACTATAAGAAGTATGAGTGGCATGGTAATGAGTACCTCCATTGGTTTCTTTCATAACATGAGTCATATCAAATTAATCTAGTTCCTCCATGTGTTTCTGAATATTTTAGATAATATGTCTACTCTTGTATGGTTGGTTATCCTTCCATTTAATGTAGCCAAGACATTGTTTAGAAGCCAAAGTAACAATCACTCTTTTAAATCTCTTAGAGAGGTAGATCCCCAAATCTGTAATTTTCCCTTGAAGAGTATGATAAGCCTCATCAATGCCAGGTTTAGTCCCATTAAAGCTCCCATATAGTAGCTACCTGTCCAATCTCTTAGGAGCAGCCACCTATATTCAGTAAAATTTATTTATTAGTGTTATGCTCCCAACTGCATAAATTCTCTTTTCTACTCTTAAAATTAGGTTGTATGCCTCATAAATGAATGGTTTTTTTGCTATTGTGAATGTTATTAACATAAGTGATCTTGATTTTAAAAAGACATTTTAGCTTAGTGATCAGATTGTTGTATAAGGCAGACAAGTTTAGGAGTGTTTATGAACACTTTATCATTTCTATCGAGCCAAAGATAGTATATAAGGGTCCTCCTTCAACTACTTTTTCTTTGCATTTTACTTATAGTTTTTATCATATAATGATAACTTCGTACTATTTCAATTTACTTGTAGGGAAGATGATGATCACGACCACCTCCCGAGTCATCAAGCGACAATTCAAGCATAATGAAATACATGTTTGGCACTAATGTTGCTTACATAACTATACATTTTAATACAGCTACACCTGAAGGGTTTTACAGTGTTTTAATCGATGAAGTTATTCGTGAAGAGTCATGTTTATATCTTGAGAGTTGTACGCTTTGTGATGTCCCTGTAGGTGAAGCCATAGCTCGACTCAAGATTTTTACCATTACCCAGTGATGAATATTTTTGTATTTTTTTAAGAATTTAAAACCAACCCTAGTAAGTTGTTTGACATTTCTATTTTCATTCTGGATATTGTTAAGCGGATTGACATGATCTTTTAATTGGTATTAAACTATCTTCTTTTTATTGAAAATTGCTTGTCATTATTGCTTTATATGTTAGTTGATTGTGTTGTCTGATTATTTGAAATTTGTGAGGGCCTCCCTGAGATGCAAAAAACAACGAAAAAATTAGTTGCAAAATACAAAAAATAAGGCAGTACTTACAACGTATATCTAAGTTATCTTTTCATATGACACAAAATACGACGTACTTATGTGTTACAAAGTTTTATCAAAAATGATGATTGTAACAACCCATATTTATGTTGTGTTTTGTATGGCACTTAATACGACCCTCATGTTAGTCGTAAAAATAAAAAAAAATTACATATTTGGTGACTTATGACAGAGTCATTATAATTCGACCAATAAAATAACAACTATAACAGTTGCAAATTGCGGTAAATGCAATGAATATTACGACTCTTATTTATGTTATTTAATTGTAATGCATAAAACGATGTTCTAATGTGTCGCAAAAATTGCAAAAAATGACTATTTTTACAACTTAACTTTCAATCATAATATTACGACTCAAGTAAAAGTCGAGAACAACAAACTACTACAAAAAATGCGACTCTTATTTCGACAAAAAGCCAAGTCACTTTTGGAAAAGAATGACATACTTACAAAGTGTTTTTTTACTCTTTTTCACGTCATGTATGTAATTCACATTAGGGGGCCTCTTAAATGTGCTTGTACTTCAATGAGGGGATAATTGAATCACGTCCTCTGACAAATTTGAAGTGTATGATGACAACCCCTACCTAGATCGAGCCAACGCTAGAAAGCTATCTTGATTAATAGATATGAGCCTTCACGTTGCTCTCCTTGGTTCTTTGTGCAATGGGATACATATTTCAAGATTAAGTAGCGAATAAATAAACTAGAAAAAAAAATCTTGGGGGTGCAAATTTGTTAATTGCTATCCCATAAAGCATAGAAGTCTACTACATATGAATCCCCCAAAACTGATAACCCTAATCTTAACATAAGTCTGCAATGATGAAAAAAAAACCCGTATCATCTGCTTATCTTCACCATCTTATACTTCTGTTAATTTGAGGACTCGGAAGAGTGGTGTTATGAATAAAAACTTAAAAAAATGCCAAGCAAGGCAAACAACTATCCAAGCAATCAGAATAGCCCAAACAATTATAATAACCTTCCAAGAGAGCAGGACAACCTGAACAGCCGAAGCAACTACAGTTGAGAACAGAGGTAGCTAATCTCTCTTCTATGATAAGAATGAAATATAGAAATCGCCAAATGGAAATTAACCAATACAAAGAACAACTAACAAGGAAAAGATTTACCTGGAGGAGGGAGGTAGAAAATCCTTACGGATAAAAAGCCACTCCCCGCGAACAATCTACTATAATCAAACAGGTTATAATCCAATCTCTCAAGCTTCCTCGAAGCTTTAATAAATCTCACAAACCCTAGTTTGCTCTAGGATTAAACTCACTCAAGATAACCTAAGAAGCACAATAAATATCCTTTATATACTTAGGAGGTTATTACATAAGTGGCTCAAGGTATAGATCACGAGGCAAGGCAACGTCTTCTCTTTAAACTTCTAAAACTGACTTTATGAAGTCTATTCAAATGGAGAACAAAGTATATTTGAATAAACCAAGTTCGATTTGAACAAAACAAATTCTGAGACTTCTATTTGAATTGACACAAAATTCTATTCAAACAAAGCATGTTCTGCATCTTCTGTTTGAACAGATTAAAGTCCTATTCGAATAGAATACCAAAAAATCATACGAATGATCTTTCCCTTCGATTTTTTATCCTTGTTCGTCATACGAACTCCAATGAGCATCCACAAACATAATTCAAGTTCATTCCATAACAAATATTGCTGACACATGATCCAAAGTAACTAAAATCACCCAAAAAACTAGAGGTACCATTAGCGTATTGGCCAGTGTGGCAGAAAAAGCCCCAAATACTACTGACAAAGGATCAAAAGTAACTGAAATCACCCAAAAAACTAGAGGTACCATTAGAATATTGGCCAGTGTGGCAGAAAAGCCCCAATAATCGATATTAATACCAGAAGCTCGTTATTAATACAGTCACCCACATGATAACAAAAAATCAGTTCTTTAACCAAATTTTCTAGCTACAAATTCTCTACCATGGAAGCCTATAAATTAAATGGAGCGAATTCGTAGACACTCAAAAAAGAGATACTCAAGTATCATTCAATAGGATACAGATGAGTTGCTCTTAATATTGGGACTTTCTAAATAGAGAAATGAGGTGGATAATCTAATATTAGGTGTCAATGTTTTCAGAATCTCTCTCTATCTCATTACCTCTCTACGTGAGTCGCTGACCTGTCCTCTCTGTCTTTTTTTTTTTTCTCTCTCTCTCTTTCCCTCTCTATCGTTCTCTCTCTGTTCTCCTTCTCTCACTCTAAAACCATTTCAAATTTGAATTTCTCTCTTCTCTATCTCTCATACTCTCTCACTATCCTTTACTGTAGAGAAGAAATAATGGCAGTCAAGAACCTATGATTTAAGAACAGTCAACCACGATTTCAAATTTAGATCGATCAAGAATGATAGATTGTGTCCAAATTGATAACAATTTTCAGATTTCAATCTCTCATACACACTTGTATTGGAACCCTTCAATTGAAATTAGTGGCGATTGTTGGGTTTTTATCGTAACTAAAGTAGAAGAAAAAAATATCAATTTTGTTCTCTCTCTATCTCGCTCGTTGAAGTTACGATACCTTGATTGCTTGTATGGGAGTTTGAAGATAAGTTTTGGACAACTTTATAACTCATAGTATTGTCATTTTTTGCAGCAATCGACTATAACATTGATGAAAAAAAAATTATTTTCGAAAAACCTTAAAATTGACAAAATCAAACTAGGATTACTGCACAGTAATTATAAGCCGACTCATGTATCGATAATTATCCAATGCCTTATTATCGACAGTTGCTATATGCGACAATCTGAGGATAAATTTTATTGTCGACAACTTGTAATGTCAATAATTCCATAATCGATGCATAAGAGAAATTATAATTTGGGGAGGCAACATGAACAAACAATGATGAATTTGTGAGGCCACAAATCATAAAAATTTTGGACTTACTATAGAGTTGCGTACTTTGATGCTGCTGAGTTTAGAGAGAGGTACACCTTATTTCATAAAATTCATTCTAGAAAGATGATGATCTTCCTTCTTAAATGTAAGAGGGAACAAGAGAGGATGAAAGAGTGCATGTCAGAGATATAACTTATGAGATAGAGCAAGAAGACTGAAATTCATGTTATGTCAAAAGAAGAATGTTAATTCATTGTTTAAAGTAGTTAATGCCCTCTATTCTTAGCCAATAAATGTGATACGTGTGTGTGTTGATTCGATTATTGTCAATTACACACAGTTGTAGCAAAATTAAGGATGAAGTATTATTAATTTGCAGCTTGTTGTTGACAATGGATAGATTGTTGACTAAATTCTACATCGGTAAATTGTGAGTATTGTGAAACCTTTAATTGTTGATGTATTGTGTACTTGAAAATAATCTGTATTAAACAATTTGTCAAAAATAATATGAAAAGATAACATGATATGTCATCATCAATGAATTAGGGCTTATAATGCAATATTCTTTAAGGACCAACACATATGTAATGGCTAGTTTTCTGGTTGGTAAACTTCACCAATACTTTTATTAATGAGGGTATGATGATTTCAAAAATAAAGCTAGAACACACTAGATTTTACGTAGAAACTCAGCAAAACCTGAGAAAAACCACGACCTCCAAGAGGATTTTAGGGTATAATCCAATGTTCTAGATTATTACAATTGTAGAGAAATTTGATAAGTATAGTCAAGAATGATATATATAAAAAATGAATCCCCTATTGACGCCTATATTTATAATAGATACAGGTAGTTATAAAATAATTGGTCTCCTGGCTTAATGGGTGGTGGGTGAGCTTATCATATGTAGCGGCTCTATTTATCAAAGTGTAACGATTACTGTAGAGGGTTAGGATCTATTGTGGTTGTTTTGACATCTTCTTGAATGGAAAGATACCTTTGACCTGATTCTATTAGCTTGCCTTTATTGAATCTGGCAAATATACTCCTGTAATCTCTTTTCGAATGATAAGATACCTTCGACGTGGTTCTGCTAGCTTCTCCTTAACAACTCTGGGGAATATGCTACTACAATAACCCCATTCTCGATACAATTACTTGTTGTATGGAGAAGAACCTTTTAAACTTTGTGGTGCTTAAATTATGTATTTGGATAAGGGAATCATGTTCCGTGCTCTAATAGAGACTATTTGTGAATATGTGATTTAACGTTTCTTAATGGTAATAAAAAGTAAATTTGAAATTTGTGATGGATATGTTCTCGATATTGTGGTAGTATTTTTGTCGAATACTTTTTTTGAAATTTAAAATTTGAATTGTGGTTACAACTGTACCATGTAAATAGAAGGTCGATAAAAAATGAAAGATATAGTTTATTTGTTCAAAGAATAATGGCTAGGTGTATTCCTTTAGGGGATATATCAAGTTATAAGGAAGTTGATGTATAGTCTAATTTAATGAGTTTAAGAACTGTACTAGTAAAGATAGAGAAAACATTAAGAGGTGGAGATGTATCTAGATGGTTTATAGTAGCGGTGTAATGGCCAGTTGCCTTTTAGGAGACGAAGAGTTCCGGAGTTTGAGAAGAGGTGTGTTAGGCATTTTGGTAAATAGTTAGCCGTAGAGTCTCGAAGGGGTGCATCAAACCATCACGTGGGGACTAAAAATACCTTATCGGGTGCCGACGGTTCACACTCCAATTTACCAAAAAATTGTGAAGGTGATTCTTTGTGTTATGTTGTTATTGATCCTTCTATCATTGGTTTTGAGGATATTTTTGTGTTGATTATGATGGCAAAACTTGCAACGGGGAGAAACTCAAGAGCTGGACGGAATCAAGGTTACCATTTCTGATTTTGATTTTTTACAATTTCAATGTGTATATTGTATCTTGTGGCGATTGGTAAAAACCCAATATAGGTTATACCCTTATGTATGTGTTTTTTGAAGGAATTTGAGTAAGAGATAATATTCATAGAGGAATTGAAAGATGGTTGTATTTTAGGGTTGTTGCATTTTCTGGAATTGGAAATGGAATTGGTATTTTGTTGATGGTTGGAAGCTTTCATTGATAATATTGGAGTATTGCGATTATAGGGGTTTATTATGGTTGTGGGTAATATGGAGAGTGAATCGAGTCTGGTTACCGTTAGCGTTACGGTGAGTGTTCGAGGATTTCTGGAGTAAAATAGGAAAGTTAAAGGATAATAGAGTTTGGGCAAAATACTCTGTCATGTTACACGCCGTATTTTGCCTGATTATGCACCAGAAAGAACGAAAAATCAAAACTTTTAGATTTTGTCTCATTTTGACGGGAATTTGGGCGCCATATAAAACGTCTTCGAGAAAATGCTTATAACCTGTTTAAAACTTTGAGATAGATAAGTAGGGAAATTAATTTTGTAATTGGATCAATAACTGATGTAATAATATTAACGTAAATAAATTCGAATATAAAACTTGGATATTAAATGATTTGTTGGAGAGTAATATTTGACAACAGTATTTACACTAACAAATAGGAATGTATAGTGTATAAGATATGATATCTGACTAATTTAATAAAGGAATATAATTTTTAGGTTAAAAAAATGGTTGAACTGGTGCAAAAAGTTAATTGTCCCAATGTTGGTGTAGAAGGAGTTTTTGAAAACCTTGTCGATGTAGAGCCATTAATAATTTGGGTAGGAGTTACAGGGTTGGGGATAATAATGTTGATGTTTCTCATGATAATCGAGCTAGGTTGGAAACTGGGTTTACCGAGATTTCTGATGGGAAGAGAACAGAAACTGATGTAGAACAAGAGCTACAGTCAAGTGATCGAGAAGAGTGTGTTGGTGGGGGTGGAGAAGGTGGCAAAGTAGAGGTGGATTTGGACGCCGATGGGGAGTGTTATGGGGATACCGAGGAAACCAATAAAAAAATTTCTTTCAAACATAAGTATGGTATTCCTGATGATATTAGGCTAAAGGAGTAACTTGGGGAAATGATTGACCAATAACTCCCTATGGAGGGCAATCTCGTTCATCGAGAACAAATAAAGAAGGGGTTGAAGCTGCCTCATCGAGCTGACCAAAAAAAGTTCTTAAATTTCTTCGATGTTGCCCCTAGTCAGTTCAATCCAAATATGTACGATTTGTTTAAGGTGGTGGCAGTGTTAAATGGTCGACTGCAGGAAAAGGGAAAACAAGTGATATTTGTTAATGACTTGAGTGTGTATTATACACTAAAGCAGAATCCTCAAAAAGTTCACTATAGATACTCAGCCAGGTTTCTCAAGAGGCCCTTATTTTATGAGATGGTGTCGACTGGGGGGGAAATATTTTGTTGACTGCCTACTTGTCTCGGGGAACTATGAGTTCAGCCCTAAAGACCCTTGGGAGCCTCTGAAGAGGAAGAGTTTCCATCTAGGTTTGTGTTAAATGTGTTTGATTTGATTGCAGGAGTAATTTGTTATCCTGAAGTATTGCTATTTGATAATGTGCTAATTGAATTTATATGTTCTTGTAACTGTAAAGGAAGTGGACAAAAGCTCGATGGTGACAGAGAAATTGTATAACTTGATAACCAACTATTTTGGGCGAGTCGACTCTCTTTTGAAGATTAAGGAAAAGTTAAAGAGCTTCAAAGAAGTTTGTCTAAAATGATCTCGAACGAAAGGTTCCGAAGTTCCAGTTATTGATGGGAAAATGTCTATAAAAAATAAGAAAGCCACTAATTCAAGTATTTCCCATGAGAAACTGCTCTCAATGGGTATACCATGGACTCCACTACTTCAGAGAGAGAGAGCCTGTTGAATGGTGTCTTCAGTAAAAATAAAATAAAAAAAGATACCAACCCCTCTCTCGCCCCTGCACAATCATCGAAGAGGTCAACTTGGTAGTCTCTAGTCGATAAGGTAGACAATTCTTGAGTTGTTGGATCGAAGACTACCAATGCCCCTAAGTCAACAACTATGATACAGTAAAAGGCTGTGACTGGGAAGAAAAGTTTTCCCAACTTTCTGAAGGTGAAGGCTATTAGGAGTCTTAGAGATTTCAAAGAGGAAGCCCAGCGAACAATCGAGTCCTATGCTACTGGGACAACGTCCTTGGAGGAAGATTTTGCTGACTACTTGGTGGGAGCAGAGAGTTTGACAACCTTCTTCATCGGGGGCTACACAACAATGAATAAGGTGAGGAATTTTTATGCCTTATGTCGATTAACGAAGTTACTGCCATATTCGAGGTCTCATATTATTACTATCATACATATCAAGAAATTGTAGATTGATGGGAGCCTTGTCTGCTTAGTACTGAGACCTTGGCAAACCAGCTGCTTCATCTACAAAAATATCGAGAAAGAGCTTGTCAAGGAAAAAGATGAGATGGTTAAGGAGAAGGAAAGCTCGTAAGCAAAGCTAGAAAAATTGAAGCTTGGCGTGGCTAAGTCAAAGGAGACGGCCGTTCGCAAGGCCAAGAATATATGGGAAGAAGAAAAGAGGAAGGAGGCTGAGGAGATAAGGGTCGATCTTGCGAAGTAAAGGGAAGATGCTTTGGCCCTGAAAAAGTCTAATTTTGAAGACAATGTTCATGAACAGATTTTATATGTATGAAAATTAATGGAGGCAGAGAAGGCCAAGGTATTTTCTAAAGCAACCACGAATGCAGATCATACTAACACCAATTCTCTCAAGCGTATGAAAGCCAACTTCTCTAGGCAGTTCAACCTTATGGAGGAAAGGAAGAATTTTTACAAGGGCTTGGCTACTACCGCTGGGGCAGCCTTTGTCGACTCTGATGCGGAGGAGGAGGTGCTCGAGACTTGAGAAGTTGCCCCGGCCTTGGCCGATAGTGCATAGCAGATAGGAGGGGAGCTTCTCGATGATCTAACTCCTGGTCTTCTAGTGAGGCTAACAACCCCAATAATCTCCCTTGAGAAGTAGATAACAATGTTATAATCTTTCTCTTTCGTTGTTATTTTTATTCTGAAGTTGGTAAACAATTTTTTATACAAGTGGTTAATGGGACCTGACAGCTTTGAGTTTGATATTGAATGAGTTTGGTAAATAGGTTAATTTTGCAAAATAGAATATTGGGATTTATCTATGAATAAGACAGAGGTATTCTCTTTATTGAACATGTTGTTGGATTTGTTTAAGTCTGATATTCGAGATGGTATATTAAAGTACAACATAGTAGTAGTAGATTTTTCCAAAGTTTATCATGGAATAGATATATGGATGTAACGATAAGATAGCCATGTTATGACTTTATCGAGAATATGAATAAATTGTATATATATTTCCTCTATAGGATATCAAGTTCGATTGATAAGACAACCATGAATAAGTTGTTAATTTTAGTAATAATGTTTAGATGAAATCTCATTTAATTGGAGATCTGTTTATCAAAGAAATAAAACTTAAATTTGACAAATACTTATTAAGTTTTATCAAAAGAAAGAAGTAGAATAGATGATGTATTGACGTGAAAGAAAACTTCTTTATTGAAGAAAAATTGAATAGATTACAACTTCTATTTGTAGAACATCTTCAGATAGGCTATATTATATGGGTATTCGAGTTGTAATTTATTTTCAGTCATCAATCAGTAGGTACCACTATCAGTCTTGTCACTAATAATGTAAAGTCCTTCCTAATTTTCTGACAATTTGCCTGAGTTTTTCGGTCGAGTATTATCTTAAATTCGTCGAAGTACAAGATCCCCTATGTCGAATGTATATTTCCTCACCTTTTTGATGTATACTTTCCTTAGAGTGTCATGGTATTGCCTCAAGTTTGCAATAGCATGATCTTAATTTTCTTTTATCCAATTGAGATTACAAAGAAGTTCAAGTTTATTTCCTTCATCTGTGACTTATCTTCTAACGGTTGGGAGGTTGAGGTCTGAAGGGATTACAGCTTCAGTACAGAGGGCCATCATAAATGGTGTGAAGCCTATGGATGTTCGAGGTGTTATTCTATATGCCCATAAAATACAAAATAGTTCTTCGACCCATCTGCCCTTCTTGTCGTCAAAGCATTTTCATAATTATGACTTGATGCTTTTATTAGTAGCCTCAGCTTGGCCATTTCCCTATGGATAGTAGGGTGTCAAAGTAGATAACTGGATTTTATATTTGTGGAGGAATTTAAGGACTTTACTGCTGATGAATTATTAACCAGTATCCGATCTTATCATTTGTGAACAACCAAATCTAGTGATGATGTACTCCCATAGGAATTTGATTATTTCAATTTTCATCAGTATGACAAAGTAGTACAGCTTCGACCCATTTTGTAAAATAGTTTGTAGATATAAGGACAAATTTTCTATTTCCTAATACAGGGTAGAATCAATGATGTTGATAGTCCATCAAATGGAGTACTCATTATAGGAGGGTGCCCCAAGTATCTTTTGAGATCTTGGAAAGCCAATTCGTATTTTGGGGTCCAGATGATTTCCTTGGGTTATTTCTTTATCATTGGTGATGGGTTTCTCCAGAGAAAGAGGTAAAGAAATTTGCATCGATCAGATGACTTGGAGATAAACTTGTGGAGAACTACTAGTTCTGGACATCTTCCTTGGTTCGGTGTGATGACATGGCCATATAACTTTGATTTGCTCTAGATAAATTTATATCCCTCTTTTGCTTACCAGATATCCCAAAAATATTCTTGATGCAACCCCGAATTGATATTTTTCAACGTTTAACTTTATGTGATATGTTTAAAGAATGTTGAAGATTGTTTGCAGGTGGCTACAATGATCTTCTCATTTCAGGCTGTTGCAGATTATGTTGTCGATGTAGACCTCCATGATTTTGCCCAAGTAATCTTTAAGCATATTTGTGACAAGTCTTTTTTACGCTACACCTACATTTTTCAATCTAAAAGGCATGACGGTATAACAGTAAAGGCCTCTCTTAGTTATGAAAGTAGTCTTTTCATGATCTTCTTCGGCAAGTGGGACCTGATTATACCCTGAAGCTGTATCTACCATAGAAAGAAGCTCATGTCCTTCTATGGATTCGAGGAGTTGAGGAATCAAAGGAAGGGGGAAGTTATTCTTTGGTATAAATTTTTTTGGTTCGGTGAAGTCCACGCAGATCCTGATTTTCCTATTCTTCTTTGGGACCGCAACAATATTTGAGGCCTACTTAGGATATTTAGCTTCACAAATGAATCCAACTTGAAGTAGTTTGTCAATTTTTTCATTAACTACCTCTATGAGCTAGGGGCAAAGTTGCGAAGATTTTATACTAAGACCTTGCTGTCGGGGACAAGGTTCAACCGATGGTATGCAATAGAAGGGTCAATTCCAGGCATTTCTTAAAAATATCATGCAAAGACATCAATATTTTTCTTTAACAGATGTAGGACAATTTCTTTCTCTTCTGATGAGAGTTTAGAGCCAATAAAATTACTTAGGCCTGGTCCATTGAGCTCTACGGATTTGACTGTTTCAGTATCGTGTTGTTCAAATGTTGGAGGTGGCCTTTACTACGATTGTTATACCTTTAGAAGCTTTGATGCGTGTGAGTTTGCAGTGGTATTTTTACACATTCGTTCCATAACATGACTCCCTTAGACTTTTTAAACCCTATGATCTGTTGGAAAAAGTAATGTCAAATGATATGTTAAAAGTAAAGCCTTGATAGAATGAAACCAGCTTCTTCTAAAGATTCCCAAGTATTTTAATTTTGTATCGATGACAATGAATTTAACGAAGTTGGCCTTGCTTGAGCAGGCAATGTGATGGTTATGGCTATGGTTGAAGCTTTAACTAAATCCTTGAGGCTAAGAATATCAACCGCTCTCCTGAATAACACGTCAGCTGCACTTTCAGTATTAACGAGGTGCATGTGTAAGTAGTCCTGCCCTACTTTGAGCATTATCACCAACGGATCATCATGTGGGTATTTGACATGGCTGGTATCATAGTTTTCAAAGGAAATGTGGTATGGGCATTTGGCTTTGCTGAAGCAAGGTAGAAGTTTGGTAGATTTTTTTGATGATGTCATCTTGCAGCAGGATATAGTGTCCCAGATTTTTAATTTTATTATGTTTTATTTTATATGGTTATTTAATATTATTATCATTCATACATCATACCTCAAGCATCCATATTCATATCATACATCTTGCATTGCATTTCTTTTTTTCTTATCAGGTCTTGGGGTTCTTCTTTTCTGGGTTTCGGTGGTTATTTGGTGAGGTAGGTGGGTTGTGTTAGGTGCCTGTATTTGGGTTGGCAGTGTGTTATTGTTGAGGTAATTATTGTTGTTGTTGTTATTGTCTTGTGGTGGTGTTTGAGTGTGGGTTGTTTTTATGTTTGGGTGTTAGTGTGGATCTGGGAGAATTTAGGATTTTCCAGTAGTCGTTTGAACGAGATTCATAGTCGTTCGAACGAGTCGACTCATCTCCTAGAACTTGGCCCAAGATCTCCTAGTCGTTCGAACGAATTTTGTGTCCATTCGCACGACTTTTGTGTCCATTCACACGACCCTATTTTTGTTCGAATGACCTATCTCCAGGAATTTAGCCCAAGGGAATGTCCTCGTTCGAACGACCTTTTGAATGAATGTTGGGTTTCTAGGGTTTCTTCCCTTTTTGGCTTTAGTCGTTCGAACGACTTTAGCATTCGTTCGAATGACTACCGTATTCCTGGGTTGCTTTATCTTCCTCTCTTTTAATTTTGGGTTAATTCTTTGAAGAGAGAGAGTTGGAGAGAGCTTAGAGAAAGAGTATTGGAGAGAGTTATTAGAGAGAGAGGATTTCCCCTTCATCTCCTTCCTTCATCAGCATTCCCAATTTTGGCAAGTTTCCCCTCTTTCCTTTAACCCTAGGTTTTCCTGATTCTCTCGATTGGTGGCTTGGTTTTGATTTGTTGGGTTGAGTTGTTGTCGGGTTCTTGTATTGATTGATTGATTGTTTGATTATTGTTGTGATTGTCTGATTCTGTAGTTTTTGGTGATTCGATTGCCGAGGGGCAGAACTAGGTCTTGGAGTACAATTTGGTGGTTTTACCGGGATTCGAGCTTTATTTCAGGTGAGTATCCCATCATTGCTATATTACTTTACTAGTTTGACCTATGTTAGTTAGAGTTGTGCATTGGCATTGAGATGTTTGTGATTGGTTTAAAACTTTATCGTTTAGTCTGTTACAATTGTTGCTTCCTATGATTAGGCATGTCGGGTGTGTTCCCTTTTGTCTTTTAGGGAGCTGTGTATTGTGGGGTATTCTCGTGGGTAGTCCTTGACTGTTGTACTCCAGTCTCATAGAAACTGATATTGTGGATATTGTGATTGGTCAATTAGTCATTGTTCATCTGTGCTTGGATGTTGTGACTGGTCAATTAGTCACTGTTTGCATCGGTATTCAGATTGTTTGCCCTCCTCTGAGGCAAGGGTTATCCTGAATTTGGGCCGTGAGGGCGGCTGTGGTGTTTTGATCCTTGGGATCTGATTTTATTGTAGGTTTCTTTTATTCTTTTAACTTAACTGGAGCGGATACATTAGCCAACTCTACGTTGGCTGACACTCGATAGGTTACCAGGATTCCTACATCAGGCTGAAATAGTAGGGTGATCTTTGGCGATAGGTACTATCATATCTATTACCCATCCGAGATTGTGGGATGGTATGAGACAGTCCTCAGGCATCGGGCTTCATCCCCCGTGAGGTTGAAATTCCTTGGAATACGTGAAATAAAGTTCGGACATTGGTTCCCTGGGTTGCAAAGCCCAGAACACTCTAATCAAGTGATAATATCATTTAGACTGGTCGAGCTTGGATTAGAAATCGTTCCATTGTATCCAACTGAGATTCTCGTTAAGGTTATTATGCATTAGCGGTTGATCAGCCCACTATATTGACTTGTAGGGTCTAGTTCTTTGTTTCATATCATTACAATCACCTAGTCTTAGGATAATTTAGTATCATATCATCACATCATCCATCATTGGGATAATTATGGGATTATCCTAGTTCATCATGTCATTCATCACAGTACTCCATTATTCCTCCTTCACTCTATTATGCTGTTATACATATTTCTTTATTTTGTACTTATATACTACTATCCTTTTTACATCTAGTATCTCATTTATCTCTCCTCTTTCTCTGCACCTGTTACTTTAGTATGTTGTTTAGCCTTGTTGGGCATTAGTGAGCCATGGTTTTGCTCACGCTCGCTTTGTTTCCCCCTTTTAGAGGCTGAGTAGTAGTAAGGTTTGGCTGAGAGTTTCAGCCGTTGGTTCCGGTGTTGCAGTTGTCGTTCCTGCTCCGGTTTAGTAGCTCCTTGTATGTTCTCAGCTTTTGATGCTATTTAGTATTTTCAAGATATTGTATATACGTTTTCAGTTGATGTATATATATCTTTTGCTTCCGCTTTATTCTTTTAGTCTGAAGATATTTCTATAGTCAATGACTGAGCCTAAACTTGTCTATGGCTCGGTCGTTTGTGGGGGCGAATCGGTTCATTTCCTCGACCTGCACGCCCTGGATGTCCATGTTTTAATCATTATTCTGATTATTGGATTTTGGGGCATGACACAGAATGTGATTCTGTCATCATTTTTTGCTTCTTACCTTTCTTAATCTCAATCATATAAAGATGGCGAGCTTGACCTTGTCCATGTTCTTGTTCGACTTCTATTCTTTTTGTATCTTCTTCGAAGAATTTTTGGACATCAATGACATACTCGTGGAGCATCCCTGCCAGGACAATACGGTAAAAAATACGTATAAGAGAGTAACAGTTGTCAGTCTCATGGCTATGGACATTATGATATAGGCACAAGGGTTTTTTCAGCACGTCTGGAATTTCTTGCACTTCTCGAAATAAGTCATCTTTCCTCAGTATTGGTAAGATGGCAGACAGAGTGGCTATCATAGGATCCAGGATCGGGATAGGTCTATATTTTCCCCAGTCTTTTTTTTTCACGTTGTCGTTGAACCGTTCACGCTGTTTGACAACATTATTACTTACCAATTTCGAGTGCAGCAGTGAAAGTACATCGTTATAATAAATAACATAAGAGCTTTTCATCTTATCCTTCTTGGATCGCTCAAGTTCGATGTAGTTGATAACCACATCAATCATTTTGGTGACTGTTTTAGGTTTGTGAAGTGTAAGCTCTTCTCAAACTTTAGAATCGATGTGGAGTCCTGAGGTTAATGCTGGTACGACAATCTTTAGATCTGAATTCCCAATCTTCCTTATTTCTTAGAAGAAACATTTGTAAAAGTTTGTTAGGGTTTCCTTCACACCTTGTTTAAAAAAGAATAAATAATCAACTGTTATCTCACACTCTTTAGCATATGCATAGTTTGATTCGAACGGACGTTGTAACTGAGTGAAGCTGGTTATCGATCCCTCAGGAATGGTATGAAACCACCAAAGAGGCTCTTCTTTGATGCTCATGTTAAACAAATGGCATAGTATGTGGTTAAGTTGGGAGTATAGGCTGACTACTTCTTTAAAGTGACGGACGTGGGTGAAAGGGTCAGCAAGACCTGCATATTGATAAAATTTTGACATTTAAAAGTTATCTGGAATTGGCATGACTTCAAGGTGTGGAGGAATAGGATTTGTCTCGATCCTATCCAGAGTAGATTTTTGACTAGGATTGTCATAATATATGGCCTAAATTTGATAGTTTAAGTCATCCAAAGTAATGAATTATGGGAGAGTGTTTGGTGCAGCTGCATCCTGAGGATCAAAATTTCCTTGTCCTTCTAGGCCCAACTGTTCTCTAACTAGTCATCTCAGAGAAAATGGTGGGGTCTGATGACATGTTCAATTTCGTTGCTGACGATGTGAGGCCAAAATGTCGTGATACTCTATCAGAGTTCCTTGATCGAGATCTTGAAGTTCAATTTTGTTCTTCCCTTGGTATATTCTCCCTCTGGAAAGCTCTAGATCGATAATCACTTCGAGCTTAGGGAGGTGATCCTTGCTGAACTGTAAATTGATCTTGTTGCCTTCGTAGACTTTCCATTTTTTTCTAATGAATTTGGCTATACTATTCTTGGACTTTCCTCCTCTCGTCTCTCTCGACTTAGAGGGCTTGAGTATAAATTCTTTAATCTTATAGCTTCTAGACCCTGTCAGACTCCATTTACTTCTGAAGCTCGATTATAGCATTGTGTAAATTAACTGGTAAGGTGCCAGCTAAAATGTCCTCGTTGTTCGTCTAGGCACTGGAGGTACTTTTAAGGTTCATACTGGTCATGGTAGTGACTGTTCGGATGAGATTTGGCAAAAAAAAGTATGATACTTCTCACAGATGACTTTAATTATAATGGCTAGTTTTCCAGTCTGCAAACTTTGTCAATACTTTTAGTAATGAGGGTATGATGATTTCTTAAATAAAGCTAGAATACACTATATTTTACGTAGAAACTCAGTAAAACCTTAGAAAAACCACGACCTTGAGGAGGATTTCAAACTATAAATCCAATATGTGCTAGATTATTATAATAGCAAAGAGATTTGATAAGTATAGTCAAGAATGATATATATATATATATAAAATGAATCCCCTATTGACATATGCTCTACCTGTATTTATAATGGATACAGACAGTTACAAAATAAATGTTCTCCTGGTTTAATGGGTGGTGAGCCAAACTTTACGGATCATGTGCAACGGCTTTATTTGACCAAGTGTAACAGTTATAGTAGAGGGTCAGGATCTGTAGTGGTGGCTTTGACATCTTCTCGAATGACAAGATACCTTTGACATAACTCTATTAGCTTACCTTATTAAATCTGGTGAATATGCTCCTACAATCTCTTCTCGAATGACAAGATACCTTCGACGTGATTCTGCTAGCTTCTCCTTATCGAGTCTGGGAATATACTACTGCAACATAACCTGAATACAACTTGATATGTCAACATCAATGATAGAAATGGGTTATAAAGAAATATAATTTTACATCGACATTAAAACTACATGTTAAGACCATCGTAATGCACAATCCATAAGAACACTCCAAACCGCAGTTATACTCCACCAAACTCCAATTGTAATAAGCAATAGTACTCCACACACACTCTACAACCAGCAAAGAGAGAAAACCCAAGCGAAATACATCCACCACCGATGTTTGGCTTTATCCGGTTAAACATGGCATATAATTGCGACAAGATATAAGAAATAAAACAAGCACACACATCATAAATATTTACCATGGTTCACCCTGAGGGGCAATGTTTATACTCACTAAACCCGTGAATCTACTATGTATCCGAAAAATTGCTTCAAGCCCTCAAGGGATTTCACAATCACGAGATCTCTAACCTCACAGCAAAACTTACATAAACTTTCAAGGTATACAAGAGATCAAGGAAGCCATCAAGAAATCCGAAGTTACCTCAACCTCACCAGAAATTGCTACGACCCATCTCGAATAAAGCTTCTACACAAACCATCGTCTTTGAAATATCATTTCTTTTCCCCATCGTTGATTATCTTCCTCTTCAACCATCTCTCACTTATCACCTTCGTTCACATCTAAGCTTAACATTGGAGAGGCCATTCCCTTCTCTTCATCAAACCCCCAAGAGAACTTTCTAACATTTACAACCTTGTAAATACCCCTCCCTCTACATAGCTTAGCCATGGAGGCTACATCTCTACTGGGTTAGGGTTAGGTTTCTCTAGAGCCCCTAGATCTATTTTATATCATAAGAGACCTGTACAAGACACCTTTGAATTACCTATCACGAATCATTTTTCCAAGCCCAAAAAAATTTACTACAAATCTCTATTCGATTAGAGTCAAGTATGACTCTTCAATTTGAACAAGAAAATATCATGTTCGAACAGAAACCATAAAAAATTGTTCCTTTTTTTCTTCTCTTCTTTTGAGCTGTAAATCTAACAAGAACGAGAGAAAAAAAAAACAAATCCAAATAACAAGGATCCTAAATTAAACCCTAAAAGAGAGAGATTTGTCACGACACTCGAAGACAAATTAAAAAAAAATTGGCATTGCTCTTCACTAAGGTAGAGAGAGAGAGAAAGATAGAAAGAGAGAAATAATGAGATCTAAGTGAAAGAGAGAAGATTTTTTTTCAAAATTAAATTTGTAGAAAGGAGAGAGAAAAAAAATAATAAGAAATATGTAAGAAAGAAGATTTGTTTTCAAAATTAAATTTACAGAGAGATGAAAGAAAAAGAAAAATATGGGCAGAGTACGTAGAGAGAGAGAGTGTGTGTGTGTGTATGTGTGTGTGCCAACTTATTTGCACACCTAATATTTTGCTTGTACACCATATTTCCATGTATAGGAAGTCCCAATTATAAGAACCACCCACCTCTGAGTGGTTTGTATTGAGTGACACTTGAGTGCCTCATTTTTTAGTGTCCACAAATCCGCTCAGATTTATGGACACTGAAAAATAAAATATTGTATAGACCCTAATTCTTAACCACTCATTATAATAAATAAAATGGCAATAAAATATAGGGGAAAATGTCGTATCTCTCTCTTATGCGTGATTAAACTCTTTTCTCTTGCAAAATCTAATTATTTTAGTTCTCTATTTCTTTCTCTCTCTCTCAAAAATAGTTTCATTAGAACTCCCTCTTTATAAAAAATTGACAGCTTCGGTCAACCTCTCTCTCAAATTCAATTTTTGTAGTCCACGATCTGGAGAACCCCCTGAAGAAATGGAGTTCGATTGAACTAGGATTGGCATTACTCATGAATTTTAGGGGTTTTCGAGTTTCAATGAGACTATCATCCGAGTAGGAGCAAGAGGTTGGGCTGGAGGTGGAATAACAGGAAATTGGACAGAAGCGGGTGGAGAAAAAATCTAAGGGAGAACTAGTGTTACAATGGGGTCTGGAACAGGGTCTGGAATCGTACTCGTCACAATGTCAATATTAGATAAATGCAGAAGTATAGCAACACTGATCGGAATAGCAGTTGGACTATGAGTTACAGAACCCTCCTCAAAGAAAAAAAAACTCCATGGGTCGAGAAGGACAATAAAATATAAAACTTATCGATCTCTCTGGGAAACCGATGAAGAAACAATTTACAGTCCTCAAATCTAACTTTCCGATATTCAGGTTAAATAATTTTACCTTTGTAGGACAACCCCAAACACGCAATTGATTAAGACTAGGATTTCTTCCAGTTCATAAATGGACCAGGAATAGTGTACTGGACCAGGAGTAGTGTACTGGGCTATAATGCCCTGATCCAGTAAATACTAATAAAATGGCCCCTAATGTTGATCATCTTGATCGATCTTGCCATAGTACTCGCCGCCTCGATCTGACCGAACAACCTTAATCTCTAACCACTACCTCGAAATATGTTATAGTCATTTGTGCCATAATATCGAAGATTGTTCAGAACACTAGAGTATTGAGAAGTAGAAGAAGTATTAGCCTTAGAAGATAAACATAAGAGTAAAGCCTAAATAAATGATCAAGAGATATACGATATAACCCATAAAATAAAATAAATAAATAAATAGCAAAAAGAGTACAATCGAGAAGCTGAAACTAGATATCGTCTTATCGATATGACATAAAAGATGCCTGTCAAATCTAAAGTAACACCTGTGTCTAAAACCAAGTAAAAAAATGTCAGCAAACTCAATAGGAAGGCTTCTAGTATCTCCTAAGAAAACTTGATCCTTAGGCCTTGTCGGCTGCCTGCTGATGAACCCCTCCTTTCTTATTTAGCCAGTATTTGTAAGAATGACAGTCCTGCTTCATATGGCCTTTCTTCTTGCAAAAGAAAATTATATAGTTGATGAAGTAGTTGTTAATATAGTCGCATTCTGCTTCCCATACCCATTTCCTTAACGAGAACTTTTCCCTTAACCTATTATGAAAGTTTTCTTCTTTGTAGAACTTTGATTCTTGAACTTCTTTTTCCCTTGAGAATTGATAGACAACCTCTTCATGGAAGTAGTCAGATGAGTTAATTTTGTTTTACCTATCTTCTATCATTTTTTCTCAGAGACCAATACTGCAATCAGCTCATTTATTTCCCAAGTCTTCTCCTAAATCTGGTAGTGAACTTGGAATATCTTGAAACTTTATAGAAGAGACCAAACTGCTAAGTGAACCATCAACGCATCATCAATGGTGAGACCAAATTCTTTCAAGGTAAGAACTAACTTGGTGATCTTAAAAATGTACGAGTGCATATTTCAACTATCGTCATACTTTAGCGATAAAAATTGAAATAAGTTATTGTACTACCTTCCCTTAACGGAACCCTTAAACTATTTTTTAATGACATCTAGCAGTTTCCTTGCGGTACCTTTCTCAGCGATACCTCCCCGTATAATAGGATCGATAGAAGAACGAATGATGAGATTTTCCATTTTATTGCCTTTAACCCATTTAGCATAGGCCACTTTCTCAGCATCAGAAGAGGTATCCGTGAGATCCGCGGGCTGGGCTTCAGTGAGAAGAAAATCAAAATCAAGGTAGCCTAGGGCAATCTAGATTTTGAGCTTCCAGTTGAAGTAGTTGGAGTCCTTCAAGGTCTTAATATTAGTCAGTTGTTTCTGGATCATAGGGTCCATAGCTGCATGAACCAATAACTTATATTAGGACGTGTAAAATTTAATTGTATGTACGTTTAACTTGATCTTCAAAAGATCTATAACTTGATGTCTTTAATCTCAATCTTTCCTGGGGTTAGGATGGTCGAGTCAAAGTGCATATAATATTTTAAGGTATTGACTTTTCACTCTGCAAGTACAGCGATGTATCATCGAATCCCTCCTTTGGGTGGTGATTTGACATACATTGCCCCCTAGATGATGATCACTAACGCTCAAGACTAGACTAGCCACGTACAATTTGACTCGAGATATTTCCTCACCTTTGAGCCAAGGGAAATCCTCATCTCCCAATACCGTATAGCCTATCTTGTCCTACTAATTTATTAGAATTTTCTTAACCTCCTTTGGGTGGTCTAATTATTTTAAATTTAATTAGTGCAAAGTAATCTTAATGAGACATTACTAGAGAGTCTTAACATTAGGAGAAATGTTCAACTCCATGGACAAACCTCCTTTGGGTGTATTTGCCTATTTTATATCCTGTCTTCTTAACGACTACTTGATCTCACTTAAATCCCATTGGAGATCCTTGGGCATTAAATCCCTATATCATAAATGATATATTATGGTTCATGCCAAATTTTTTTATCCAATTAATATGATATTGTAATTGGTAATGGGTGTATGGTTATATAATCAATAATAAATGAGTTGAATCCCATAATATGGGTTATTATAGGATAGAGTATCTCTGGTTCAACCAATATAATGTTCTTTTATGTATACTAAAGTACCCCATGATCCCAGAATGAATTAGTTCTCTATATGGGTTGATAATAGTACTAACAATTTACAGCATAAGTTATGCAAAAGTTATAATACCCTTTCTCTTGAAGGAACATTTTTAAGAATATTCAAAGATGGCAACAATCTCACTCGAGTTTAACCATCTCAAAAAAATGGGTTTGCCTAATAGTTTTAGTACTTTGTGTAATCTGCAGACTATAAAACTCAACGGATGTAGAAATCTTTGTAAACTGCCTGAAGGAATAGAGAGGTAAGCTTCCCTTCGATCATCAAGTAAGTTCATCATAAGCGAGGCATCCATACTATGACATTGGATTTTGGTTTACCAAATGAGTCAAAAATATATATATGTGTGAAAGTATAGTGAGGATGAAGGGTATGCTGGAAAAACTCAATCCACATCCAAACTTGGAGGAACGGAAAATAAATTGGTACCCTGCCTCCAAGTTACCAAGCTGGATGATGAGCAATTTAGCTCTAACGTATCTAAAACCAGTATTGCAATCTCAAACTGCTTTGTTATCATCCGCAGCTAAAGTGTACGATGACAGCTTAAATCATCTGCAGAAGAAGAACACCTTTAACAACAGTCCCTTGTGTCACCAAGTTCTTAACATCTTCTTCGTTCATCGAATGTAATCGATAATTATCTAAAGATCCTAACATCCAAAAAACACCCAGTAAACTGCAATTGATGCAACTGTCCCTAATAACTCATCTGATACAGTGATCTCCATCACTCACCAATTCAAAACCCTCACTTCATATAAAGATAGTTAGGGATAACAGAGTACCAAATTGACTAAACTCGCATTTACAAGAATTCATCCTGCAATCTTTGCAAAACCTTTAAACCTTAATTTCCAAATTTGATTTCCCCTTGAATCATTATTCGAATTCCAACCAGAATTGATATGTTCGAGTCTAAGAACAGCCCCAAAACTCATATCATCACATAAACCCAACATCAATATTAATCACCTAAACTCCTTGCTATTCTTCAAGAAGAACTCCTCCACCACAGATCTGAATGTGAGAAAAAACATAAAACCCCAAAACTTGGATTACGGTGATGATCGAAAACTGAGATTTAAACCCTCAAAACAAACACCAATATTAATTGAGATTTAAACCCTCAAAAAAAATTCGACCAAAATCAGAATAATGGAAATCAGATGCTAATTGGAAGAGGTATGGCAAATGTAAGAAGGAAATTTAAGTTTGATTTAGTGCAATTTGATAGAGAGAGAAACCCTAATAGTTTTGGGGATGATTTGTAATTTGTGAGAGGCAATAAGAGAAAGAGAGAGAGACTCGGTGAACTATAAGGAACTCTTTTCTCCATGTGAACAGTGAACAACAATAAGGTACTAAAACAAAATCCATTAAAGTACAAGTGCAGAGAAACAAAATCAGAGAGCAATTATTTAACCATAGTAATTCATATCCTAGCTTTGACACCAATTGTTAGAAATACATACAACTATGATCAATAACTGAATCTATAAAGTAGATTATACTAACCTTTTCTCCTGCTCTCTAAAAATACCCGGAGTGGAGTCTTCCCTTGGATTGGCTACATACCTCAATGGGATGGTTTTCTGCGTTGTAGCCTCCAAGAGGGACTTCCTCTCTATTTAGCCTAATAGGGTTAGAGTAGTCATCCTATTATACCCTCAAGCCCTAATATAAAGTAACATTAGGTCCCACCTACCTTAACTTAGTGTAACAATTGGGCACAGCCAATAACACTTATACGACCTATTAAAAATGTATGCTCGTGAATCAGAAGAGTAGTGCCGGTATAGATGGAAAAACCAACAGATCCTTAATATCTTAATAAAAATTGTAGTGATCATTATTGTTAGAAATATAAACTGTATTACCCTATTTCTAGCAATAAATAAGAAGCCAAAAAGAGATAACTGTAATTGGATAGAGAAGTTGCAGCAGCACTGGAACAATGATAAAAATTGGAACAGGAGTAGAGCCGAGTCGCATATAATGTTGCTTCCTTAAGACGCTTTCACACACTGCCTAGAAAATAGTTCATCGCTGCACAGTCGGCCCTAGGATAAAATAGTGGTTTAGGATAATAGGATTCCCTCTTGCAGGGAGAGAATCCTTCTGTATTTTGTACTTTTATAATACTAGGATACGGGAAATTTGCCAATTCGATACGTAAATAGCGAGGTAGAGAGAAGGAAAAGATCAAAATTGTTGTGTTATGATCTGATTAAAATACTGGGTTAAGGGTCTTTTTTATAGATGTTGTGGGGTTTTTTATAGACTTAAGCACTAGTAGTTTTGGAATCTTTTGAAAGGGTATTCCAATCGGCATTACAATATCCTTTAAGGACCGCTGGAAACCTCTAGTAGTATAGTCCTAGGTGTATAGTTCTTTTAAGATAATGTATGACCCTTTTAATAGCATGTCAATGTTCTATACTAGGTTTACTGGTAAACTTACATATTACCCCCACTGGGTAAGCAATGTCTAGTCTGGTGTAATAAGTTGCATATCAGAGACTGCCAATTATGCTAGCATACTCGGTTTCTCTTACACTGTCTCCAATATTCTTAATCAACTTTAGACTAGGTTTGAAATGAGTACATCCAGGCTTGCAGACAAAATAATGATATTTCTTTATAATCTTCTTAATGTAATGAAACTGATCTAAGGAGATACCATCTTTTGTACTAGTAATCATAATTTCCTGAATAACACTAGCCTCTCCAAGATCCTTCATGTCAAAGCTCTGACTTAGAAAGTTGTTGGTCTCATTCACAACTGAAATGTTGGAATCAAAGATAAGTAAGTCATCCACATATAAACATATAATAATACAAACATTTTCACCCACTTTCTAGTAAATGCATTTGTTACTTTCGATAATCTCAAAACCATGCAAAATAAATAAGATATCAGACTTTTCATGTCATTGTTTAGGTGCTTGTTTAAGACCATACAAGGATTTAACCAATTTATAGACTTTACATTCCTGACTAGGTATAATAAATCTTATATGATGGTTTATGTATATTTCTTCTATTAAGTCACCATTTAAAAAAACAATTTTTATATCCATCTGACAAACTACTAAATTATAAACAACAGCAGTAGCAATTAAAGCTTAAATAAAAGTAATTCTAGTTATGGGAGAATAAGTGTAAAAGAAATCTATATTTTTTCTTTATCTGAAGCCCTTAGCCACAAGCTGGGATTTGAATTTCTCTCTGAACCATCAGGTTTAAGTTTACATTTAAGGATTCATTTACTACCTATAGTCTTGCAACCAAGAGGTAAGTCAGAAAGAACCTACATTCCATTAGACTCCAGAGAGTCTATCCCATCATTAATGGAAAATTAACATCTGTAGAAATAAGAACCTACTGAAGGTAAATGGATCACCCTCTAGAGTGTTAACAACATAATCAGGACCAAAGTCCTTTTTTACATGATCTTCCTGGCTCCTTCTAGGTTCTAAATCAGTGTCTCTAGCCTCCACAATTATAGGTCGTTATATCCTAGGTACAGTACTACAGAAGGATGAACTCCCACAATTTCGAGATTTAAAAGAAAATCAATTTTCAAAGAAATCAGCATCTAGATACTCAATAAAAGCATTGTTTTGCAAGTCGCCAAATCTAAACATTTTACTGTCAATAATTTAACCAATAAAAATATATTAATATGCACGGCTAGCATGTTTAACTCTTTTAGGATCTGGAATTCCAACATAGGTTAAGCATCTCCAAATTTTAAAATAAGAAACATTAGGTTTTCTTTTATTCCATAACTTGAGTGGACAAATAAGTGTTTTAGAGTTAGGAATTCTATTTAATACATAAGATATAGTTAAATTCATTCCATCTAGGCGGAAGCTTGTTCATGAGGATAGCTACTTGGAATTGCTCATTGAGCGGGATACCCTCTTACGTACATAATTTTATGAGTTATCTTTTGTAATTCCTGTGTCTAGGTAATTATAAATTTGTTATCGACCATCTAAAATTTGAGGTAGAGTCTAATAGCATACTTCTTCAACCCAGCCTCTTCGGTGTCATATTTCTTTGGAATTACATCCTGAATATCTTTTGCCGATTCTATTACAGCAGAATAATCATATATATCATCAACCAAGGCATTTATGATATAATTATTACATAGGAAGTCTTGTTCGGTCAATTTTTCGATTGTTTCAACATTTTTATCAGTTTGGGGTGACAGAAATACCGGTTTAGTGGTTACAGTAACAAATGTAACATTCTTGGTGGTAAGGTAAAAGAATGTCTTCTACTTCTACCTTTTGAAAAGCAAACCTTCAAACTTGAAGGGTTTGTTTTGGTCGGTGAAAACAAAAGTCTGAGTTTGTTTATCATCCTTCATAGTAGTACAATAAATGTCTTAAAATTGTTGAAAATATAAACTGTGTTACCACATTTCCAGTAATGAATGAGAAGTCGAAAAGAGATAATTATAGCGGAAGAGAGAAGTCGCAGCAATACTGGAACAATGATTAAAACTAGAACAGGAGTAGAGCCGAGTCGCGGACAATGTCTCTTTCTTTAAGACATTTCGGCGCACTATCCAGTAAGAAGTTTATCGCCACATGGTTATCACCAGGATAAAATAGTGGTTTACGATAATAGGATTCCCTCTTGCAGAGAGAGAAGCCTTTTGTAGTTTGCACTTCTATAATACTCAGATTCGTGATACTCGTTACTTTGATAGGTAAATAGAGAGGTAGAGAGAAGGAAAAAATCAAAACTATTGTGTTATGATTTGATTAAAACACTGGGTGAAGGGTTTCATTTATAAATGAAACAGAGACGTTATGGGAGAGGAAATTAAGGAACCGCGTAACCCACAACTCCTTCAACGGATAGAAAGACGAAGTAAATTTGGATGACTGTAAAACCAAGTTAGACGTAATGAATAGTTTAAAACGGCTAGTGAATATTTTTTCTAAGGCCCAAGCCCAACACCAAAGAACTTTTTAGTAAAAACATTAAGAAGGCCCTTGGGCCCCATAACCAGAAAGAGCCAATTGCCCAAATCCCAAATCCTGAAGCTAGTAAATAATCTTCAACTCCGGTTGCCAAAGTAATATTTACAATAAAGATAAATATAAGTACAATTATAGTTTGATACTCATCCAGTCAACTTAAAAATTAACCAAGCCGATTCGAATAAATCAAAAACTAAGCCGACTCCGGGTCATGCTGATGATGCAATTACTGCAAGTTGACAAAAATGGAGACCACTCAGAAAAGTGTAAGAATTTATGAAGGAAAACTATGGAATGGAAGAGAACTTGGAATCAATTAATTGATTAAAACCAATAATTACAGCACTATTTATACTCTCATAACATCCCCATATTATCTTCATGAACTCCACTACTAAACCCCATTACTTTGACTCATAACAACCTAACCCATTAACTAATTACTTCCTATAAAAAAGTTAACCAACTGACTAGTCCTACCATGACTTAACAATTAACTCAAAACTATGATAACTTAGGACTTCATCAACTAACCAAATAACCCACTATGTTTGAATTATTCCAAAAAAGAGGCTATCAATTGCTCATTTGAATATCTGGATCAAAATCCATGCATCAGTATTTTTTAAAGGTACATCTCCCTACAGTAAAGAACTTATATTTTTTAAGCAGTACTCGACTCCATGATTAACTCCCCCCTCCCTAATTTTGATTGTTCAGTGTGAGAAATTTGTATTTCTAACCGCTTCCATGTGTTTGGCTCGATGTGTAATTACAATGTGGTGCATTTATAATACTTGCATGTGTTTGGTTCACTTTTGCAAAGCAAACAACTTGCTTTTCCATGCAAAAGTTTCTATTTTTGCCTGTATTTGGCTGCACTAAAAAATCTCTACAACAGAGTTTGCATTTGGATTTCTACTTGGGAGATAAAATTGGAGGGCATTGCATTCCTGCCTTTATTAAAAAATTCCCCCAAATTTTAATATAAAGTAAATCATTGGAAATGCATCGGGTTTGCATTGCATCATATTTGTAGTGAACCAAACAGAGCAGAAAAATACCTTGAAAGTAACATAGTGATCAGTTTATTCGATAATTAAATCGAACTTGAAATCTCCATCTTCAGTTCAACTGCATAAACCCTCAACAAAAAAATTAAGAAAATCTAACAAACCCCAAAGATTTTAGAACATTAAAATAAAAATAGTTATGTAAAAAGAATCAGTACTTACATGGGAACTCCAAGTTCTTTGATTCCAAGGTCAAAAGTGTAGGGACCTATCCCTCGATCTCACCCAAAGTCGAGCTCACCTAGCTTGAAATGCCTCCATCTCAGACTCACGCATTTTTAACACATTTCCCCTGCCAATATTCCAACCTACCCAACGAACTGGTTAAGAACGTGGACCGAACTTAAACCGAAAAACCTTATCCAGTCAAAGATACTTGTCTCCCACGAACTCGTCAGTTATTCAGTCAACCACCATTAACCACATTGTTCAGAAAACGTGCTCCTGCACGATGAAGAGCAGCGGAGAAGGCCTATATAAAGAAAAAGTTCCAGAAAAGACAGAGACTAGAAAAATTACACAATAGATCATTAAGAAACTATCGATTCGAGATTCTCAGCAAACATTACAAACTTCTTTGTTGCAAGGTTAAAAGCATTTTTATATTTAGGGATCACTTGTAATAAAGATATCTGCCTCAAGCAATAAAGATACTTTCACAAAAATCCTCCATATGAGGTCATTATTTTTTACCTATTCAGAGGTTTTCCACGCTAAAATCACCTATTTCATTTCTTATTTTCCATTAGAATATTGTTGTAGGTTCATTGGTGTGATAGCGAATTCCAAGCTATTTTGAGTTTACAGAATTTGGCCATTACATTTGGCACCGTTTGGGGGAAAGATTGCATTTCCACGATATCTTAAGCCAGTCTTTCACTGTAACTTTCAATCATGGTTACTTCTAGATGACCGGCTGCAGGAACCCAACTCGAACTTTCCATGGGGCCGAGACAGAGAAACGCGGCGAACTCAAACTTCAGTTAATAAAGGATCGAAAGCTCTGGGAAAAATAGCTCGATACAGAACGACAAGCATTTGACAGCACTCAAACGGCATAAATATCAGATGACAGCAGCATAGACTGTCCTAGCAGATTTGCAAAATTCTCAGCAGGCTTCTCCAGCCAGAGGTCATGATCAACTTCCAGAGACCTCCCGTATTTCTACAAGGGAAAGATTGGGACCTCGGGGAGTCGGCAGTAAAGCTATTTCTAGGAATCTACAACACGAACCACAACCTTCCATACATTTGGGGGGTGAAGTTCAGTCCGATATCAGTCGAGGTCACTAAATTTTCATCTGCCAGGAAAAAGAGCAGCGACCTCAACACCAAGTTCCAGCATGCGATCGCCTGAGTAAAGGTACGAGCACTCATCATCCACAACCAGCCCGTCTAGTGATACAACCAACACGTCATTACGTCACAAAAGAGCATATGGACCAATGGATTAAGGAGTTGATTGAAGCACAAGTTTTGGGTACTACCGGCGATGCCACAAAGTTACAAGGAAGTCCAATTGCTAAGGAGCTGTTTGATATGGAGATACCAAAAGATTTCCTTACTCCAAAAAAATTCAAATACAAAGGTACTGACCCAAAAGAGCACATTCAACAATACCGTGATTCATTAGGGTTATACTCCAATCTCAACCACATCCTCTGCCGACTGTTCGCCATAAGTCTACAGGAGGAAGCACTCTGATGGTTCTAATCTCTCCCTGAGAACGTCATCTACACATTCGATCAGCTGCAAAAATAGTTCATCAAGACATATGCTCACAACAGAGACAAAGAGGAGAACTTGTATTCTCTTATCGGTCTTAAACAGTCGCATGGAGAGAAGCTCAAAGATTTCTCGAAGAAATTTTTAGAGCTCGCGCGAAAAGTGGATAACCTCGATCAGAAAATGGCTGTTACTAGTTTCACCAATGCTCTCTGGCTCGACAGCAAGGCCAAAGAATACCTCTTCCTTAACAAACCTATAACCTTGGAGGAGATGACCAAAGTTAACAGTTACGTCAACCTGGAGAGGATGATGTCCGAGTGATAAAAATCTACTAAATCCGTCCTCTCCACCAAAGGCCCATCTACAGATCGAACCAGTAAACCCAAGGAGGGACAGGGAGATCAAAGCACACCAAGGGCAACCTTGGTTACCCTCAGAAAGGTGGTCCACCAAACAAACCCATCCTCCCAAAACTGAACATCCGAATCTCCATAATTTTTCTACTCCTGTTGAAAGATCCACTCTACCGCGTCTCCTAACCGCTGGAACCAATCGATGGAACCAATCGATAGTTGACCATATTGCTTGCATCATAAGGTAAATCATCATACTACTGATAATTGCTATTCCCTATAGCGGTTGCTCGAGTACATTTTTAAAGAGGGACGGATGCTCGAATACAATGTCGATCTGAAGTCGTAGAAAGATGGTAGCTATAAGAAGCAACTCGAAGTTATTCAGGTCAATGATCAAGCTGAGGAGAAGCATCTCTAACATATGCACCACATCAACATGATTAAAATCAATTAGATCATAAATTCCAACATATCAAAATGCAGGAGACTATCAGAATGCTGTGATCTCACACCTCAAGACAAAGAAGCGAAGCTTTTCCCGAGTCGAGCAATCACCGACTCAGGATCTCCATCAATGATTGCAATACTAGCCATGTCAAGTTTCCACATCGTGATGCATTAGTCATATTGCTCAAAATGAAGAAGTTTTTCATGCACACAATGATAATCAATACGGGAAGCGGTATTGAGATTTATTTTTAGAGTACGATCGACCAGATGGGTTTGGCCGACAAAGTTATTCTGAGCGACACCGATATCATTGGGTTTAATGGTTCCAAGGAAGAACGAGTAGGCAAGATCATCTTACCTATTACCGCAGGACCAACCACAATTGACGTCGTTTTCGATGTCATTAATGCCAAATCTCGATATCTCGGGATTATGGGCCGCTGCTGGATACACATCATGGGGACAATCTCTTCCACCTACCATCAAACACTCCAATTAAAACATGACAATGACATTTATGTGATCAGAGGTAGCCAGAAGCTTTCTCGAGCTTGTGAAAATACCGTCTCTACGATCTTAGATACTTCAGACAGATTTAAGGCATAGCAATTACAGGAAGCTGATCACCTCAACGATCAACCATCCACAGAGGAGCCCACAGAATATATCAACAATGATGCACCTAGCAGAGGTACTTTCATTGGTACAAAGTTGGTTCTGCACGAAAAAGATACTCTCATTCAGTTCTTGCAACTTAATCGAGACATTTTTGCATGGTCTTTTGAAGAAATGCCTAGGGTCAATCCAGCCATGGCCTGTCACAAATTAGCTATCAATATCAATGTCGTAGCGATCAAACAGAAATAGCGACAAGTTTCACCTTATCTTCGAGATGAAGTTAACACCGAGATCGAGAAATTGATCAAAGTGAGATTCATTCGAGAAGTCAATTATCCAGACTGGATATCTAACATTATCGTTGTCCCAAAGAAGAATGGAAAAGTTTGAGTTTGCGTAGATTTCACAGATCTGAACAAATATACTCCAAAGGATAGTTTTCCTCTTCCAAACATTCATCAGATCCTTAATTCTACAGTACGCTATGACCTCCTATCTATGATGGACGCTGCTTTAGGGTATAATCAAATTCCACTTTTGCAAGAAGATCAAGAGAAGACAACTTTCATCACTGAAGGAGGTTATTATTATTACAAAGTCATGCCCTTCGGACTAAAGAACGCGGGTACCACATATCAATGGTTGATGACTACTATACTCAAAGCACACCTAAGGAAAGTCATTGAAGTCTACATCGACGATCTCTTATGCAAAAGCATACAATCAACCAATCACATCACTCAAAGCTTTATTCAATATCCTTCGATCATACAGGATGCATCTTAACCCTGATAAATGTTAATTCAGGGAACATTTTGGCTGTTTTCTAGGCCACCTCATCAGTAAAAAAGGGATTGAGGCCGATCCGGATCAAATTCAGGTTCTCCTCGACATGCCCTCTCCAAAAACAACAAAAGACATTCAAAAACTTACCGACAAGATTGGCGCTATCAGCCGTTTCGTTTCTAAATCTTCAGACCGCGGTCATTGGCTATTTCTATTTCTCTGCGGATGTACCAAACAAGGAAAACCTCAACTAAATATAGAGATCACATGGACACCAGAATGCGAAGCAGCTTTTCAGGATCTCAAAGCCTATTTGGGGAGGCCTCCCATAATGAGCACCCCAGTAGATAATAAGTAACTAATTATCTACCTAGCAGTGACAGATACTTCCCACAGCTCAGTTCTTATTCACCTAGAAGGGAAAATAGAAAAACCAGTCTTTTTTATCAGCAGAAACAAGGTACTCTAAAATTGAGAAATTTCTTCTCACTCTTGTTTATACTTCACAGAAACTCAAGCACTACTTCCAAGCTCATTCAGTCAAAGTCATGACGAACTACCCACTTCGGGAAGTTCAATCCAAGAAAGAAAAATTAAGGAGAATGCAACAGTGGTAAGTCAGTTTGGGAGAACATGATATCAAGTTTGAACAATGTCATTCCAAAAAAGGTCAGGCCATTGTTGATTTTCTCGTAGATTTTCCAGTGGAAGATCCCGAGTAGGAGGAGCACGACCCTGACCTTACAGAAGAAACACCGAAAGATCTACCCCCCAAGCCAATCGACGAGCGAGCTGAATGGATCACTACATATGGGTAGAGACTTCTCACAGATGGATCTGCAGGACCCGCAGGCTTAGGAATAGGGATCACTTTGATTACCCCTTCTAATGACAGAATTGAGAAATCAGTCCGCTTAGATTTTAAGGCCTCAAATAATATCACCGAGTATGAAGCTCTCATTCATGGACTCGACCTCTCTCTTGAGCTTGATATTCCCGAACTCTCAATTTACGCAGATTCACTACTTATCGTCCACCATTACTCAGAGCAATACAAAAAGAATAGCAAGATGATCGAATATGCAGCCCTCGTTGCAGATAGGATGAGCAAGTTTGCAAAAGCAACTCTCGATTATCTTCCTTGAGGTGAAAACTGACACGCCGATTCCTTGGCATATCTAGCCGGGGTCTTGGGTACAGAAGGTTGATATATCCTAATCAAAATCATTTCATTTCAGCCCCTAACATTGATCACATTTTTGTATGCACGATCAACACTGGGGGAGATAAAGGGGGAGACAACGATTGACAAAAGCCTTTCTTAGCCTACCTCGGTATCGATAACAATTACAACGGACCACTCCCAGAAGATCCAAAAGAGCGTCGATAGCTGATCAATAACTCGAAGTGCTGCACAAATCCAAATGGTGTGCTATACTGCATTTTCGTCACAGGGACTTACTTCAAGCGCCTCTCCAAATCAAAAGCAGATGAATTACTCCACGAATTACATGAAGGGACTTGTAACTCCCATGCCGCAGGTGGATTATTAGCAAGCAGAGTTATCACTCAAGGAGTATTCTGGCCTGACATGCGCAAGAAAGCAGAGGAGTACTCCCGCAGATGCGACACCTACCAAAGATATGGACATATGATATGCGCCCCTACGCTCGAACTCCATGTAAGCAAGGTTTTTTGGCCATTCACAAGATGGGCACTAGATCTCGTTGGCGAATTCCCTAACTCTCCAGGTAACCGCCGTCACCTACTCGTAGCTACTAATTATTTTACAAAATGGGTAGAACCAGTTCTACTATGTCGAACCAGAGAAGAAGAGGTCATCTCTTTTATCTGGAACCACATAATCACTCAGTTTGGGTGCCCTCACCTAATTCGTATCGATAACAGACCCCAATTTGTGGGAGATAAAGTCGTAACCTTCCTAAACCACCACAATATCATCCACTCACCATCTAATCCTTACTATCCTCAAGGCAATGGCCAAGCCAAAATCACTAACAAAACCATCGTGGATAGACTCAAAAAACGGCTTCATTCATAGAAAAAGGGAATTGGGTTCGCGAGCTGCCTCATGTTCTATGGGCATATTATACCACTCCCCGACAATCAGCTGGGTGTACCCCATTCCTCCTTGCTTATGGCACTGAGGCCGTCATTTTTTCTGAATATCATCATCTAGTTCTTGATCACGAGCTAACTGACGAGGAAAATGAGTTTGAGTTGGCTTGCAACATCAATATGATAGATGAAGCCAGGAAATGCGTTATCGCTAACATGGGTTGATATTATCATATGCTTGCCAGATCGTATAACAGCCGAGTCAGGAGCCGTACCTTCCAAATCGAAGATCTTGTCCTCACAGAAACTCCTCAACATCGCAAAGATCCTCACGCTGGAAAATTAGTCGACAATTGGGAGGGTCTATTTATTATCACAGGTGTCTCAGGCCTGGGATCATATTATCTCATGACAGAAGAGGGAATCCCCATCTCAAATCCTTAGAACACTAAGCGACTGAAACGGTACTATCGTTAAGCGCCTTACTACTCCATTTCCTTTCCTCCCTTTTGTTTTCTTCATTTTTTAATTCCAAAAGTGAGATTTTCATCACCATCCAATATAAATTCTAAACTTATCAAAGAAACTTCCAAGTTTTTCACAGCATCTCTCTACTTACGTAGATTCAACCACATTCTATAGATTAAAGCATAGATAATACTAGCTTTTAATCAATCTTATTCCAGTTAGATCAAGGATATAACTTAGTTTGGCTAACTCTACAAAATCTCTGCGATTGTAGCAAGTATAGAAACTTGTTTCATATCAAAGACTCTACCAAACATCAGATAGGGCAAAGATAATACTAGCCTTCATCTACTTCAACTTGTTTGGGTCATTATACCAGTTAGATCGAGGATAACACTTGGTTTTGCTGACTCTACTAAATCTCAGCGATTGTAGCAAGTGTAGAAACTTGTTTCATATCAATGACTCTATCAGTTATAAAATAAGGCAAAGGTAATACTAGCCTTCATCTCTTTCAATATGTCTGCAACATTTCTATAGTTCAATCAAGTTTCAACTTGGTTTAACTCCGCCCATTTCTACGATTGAAACAAATATTAAAACTTAATTTATATCAAAGACCCCACCAGACATAAGATAAGGCAAAGGTCATACTAGCTTTCATCTATTTAACCATGTCTGCGATAGATACTATTTATTTTCAGGTCTTATTACAATGAATATTTTTTCTGTTGTTGGGAGGTCAGCCATGGTTTACCCTTCAGAAGGAGTTCAAGTAGACTTCAGTTCGTGAGTTACAACAACTTTATCCCACTCTATCTGATCAGCAAGTCGAGGGCCTAAATTAGTTTCCATAAAGGTCATACAGTTGCCTCGATCAATTTTTACTTTACAAACGCATCCCTTGTCAGACAGGTTCTTCAACAAGGTATCTTGTTCTAACTCAAGTCTTTTTATTTCCTCTCAAAATACGCAACGGACAACTTTAACAAGTCTTCCCCTGATGCATGACCTACGATGATCTTTAAAAGTAACATCTCACCTTCTCAATGCGTGACTCAAAACGCGCATGCAGATTCTTCTAATGTACCATTTCCCTGTCTATCAAATCATAAAAAGTTATATTCTCTTCCACTTTTTGTAATATCTAGCTAATTCAGTCTGAACAGCGATCTCCAAATTCTCCACCGGAGCACACAGTGTCATAATTTCTGCATTCAATTCTTCCCTGGTAGAAGTATCATTTAACGAATCGTCTTTCTTCTTCATCAAGGTTTCATTTGCCCTAATTTCACCTTCTAAGACCTTCTCCCTGATAAGAGTAGCATCCAGCTTGTGCTGACATTCCCTTAAGTTCGCATTTCCTCTCTAAACATGCCCTTGAATGCGAGACACATCACTCTCCAGTTCTCTAATTTGGCCAGAGAGACTAACTACATCCCCTTGGACTAGAGGAACCTTAGCCTCATTTCTACTTCCCCTTGAGTGCTCTCTAGCCTCAATTTTCTTGGCACGCGTGATAGCTTGGGCCAGTTCGGTCTTCAATTGTTCCACCCTCTCATTTAATTCGTTACACCTTCGTTGCATTCACCGAAACTCCATATCTTTGGCAGGTAGGGCTATATGCAGGTGTTCAGCAGCGGCTATCGAAGCTGATAGACTTTCTTGAGCTACCCTCAGCTCATTATCTTTTTTAACTATTTTTTGTTTCAGTCGCTCCAGCTCGTTTCTACAATTCTAAAGATCATATCAAAATTGTCCCTCCGATCTTTCTAGCGCCTGAATACGGTATTGAGCCATTTCAGCGTGCTTACTGTTAACCATCAACGTGTCAACCTGACTTTGAAGCTTCCCTGCGTGTTCTGTTATCTCCGCTAACTCTTTTTTTCCCTTGCCTATTTTAGCATATTGTTCTTCGACCTTATGAGTGAGGTCGGAAATAGCCTCGGTTTCCTTCATAAGTTTAAAATGCACTTTTATGTGTTGATCTTCTCTGTTCTCATTCGCCTCCCTCATCCTATCCAACTCCTCTGCAAATTCCCAGTTGCATTAGAGTACATCGTCCTCACGCGAGTGAGCTGAATCAAATTCGATCTATGCAATATAAAGATATTAATACAGTTCAATTCAAACACCATCAATATTATATATATATATATATATCTCATTTCTAAAATTATATATGATTTCTAACATCTACGGTGTGCAAATACTTTGAGACTAAAAGGGATAGGTACATTATCAGATTAATACTCCATGAGGTATATTGTGAAGTTTAAGGTACATACTTTCGATATGCTACTTTATATAAAGAGCGTTGAATTTTTCTATACACTATATTAGTGTTATTTTCCTAAAGCTAATAGAAAAAAAATTAATCTGCATCTACATCCTATTTACTTGGTAGCTTTATGTCGATATAACATACAAGCTGAAAGATCTATTCCGATCTAACCTGCAGCTCCGCTTGCGAAGGAAGCAAGGCTGTGGAGGTCTCTCTTTCCCTGGCAAGCCTGGTCTCTAGATCTTTTATTTTAAGACTCATTTCTCTGAGTGCCTATAAGAGGTTTATAAGAAAAATTCAACCTGCAGAAGTCTCCTCCATACACGTAATCCAAAAGTTTACAAATATTCATGCAAAAGCACATTTCTACCCTACCTTCTTATTATTACCCTCAGGGAGGCCGGTGTCATCCCCTTAATTATCAAGCACCGTCTGACGGGAGACACCATCCAGACTATCAACGTCCCCCATCGCTAGCTCTTCTACTTCTTCGTCATCTCCCTCCTCGACATTGGTATCAGCCTTAATGGCATCCACCTCGTCCTCGGAATACCCCTTCGACATCAGGTGGCGCCCCAGCCTTTCACGCTCCACCTCCTCAAGGGTCGCCCTAGCCTTCAATTAAAGATGGTCAATCGCCAATACATGAGAAGCCTTCAGGGCCTCCAATTTCTTTGTTTTTTTGAGAACATCCACCTTTGATCGAGTTAACTTCTGCTCAATTTTCCCTTTCTTCAGCTCAGATTTCACTTCTTCAATCCCGAACCAAATGCCCCTCATCAAACGAGCAACATGCAAAACACAATTCGACCTCAGCATGAGCTCGGAAGGCAAGACATAAACATATTTTACATAATAAAGCATAACGACTTACCATCTTGCTCACGTCCTCTTCACCTTGAAGAACGGTCAGCCTAGCCCTTTTCTCCGCTATTTTGAGATCGTCCTCAGCAGAAGGTCGCTCTTCAGCGACCTTTTCCCCTAACCTCCCTAAAGGTTCGATCCTTCTCCTCTTTTCTTTTCTGTCACCCTCACCACTTCTAGTTGTACCAGAAGACGACGGACGCTTTAACATTTATTTCGCCGGAAATGTTCGAGCTAATCTGCTTTACGTAATAAACTAAAGCTGAACCGAACTATCTATTCTAGGGGTCTTGGCCACATTGGTTTAGCCTTCCCCACCAGTTCCAATCTTCTTCCCATCATCAACGCCCGCCATCAGCCTGGTCGATTAAAATTTTTGAACCTTTTTCAATTTACTCACAATCCATTTCTTCCTGCTAAGGCCGAGTCCTTCTAATATAAACTCGAGCTCAACTTCTTCCTCCGTAACTTCGTCCAACAGTAAATCTTTCATCTATACTTGGGACTTTGGACCTGCCATGCACAACATTTATTATTATCATAAAAGATCATAAGTTCGCACGTATCATTATTAAACTCTATGCATTGTTATACTTACTTTGTTTTACAGTTCTAAACAAAAGATCTGAAGGTTCTTCATCATCTCTCTGAAGGCAATTACCTTTCACCCATATTACGTTGTCATTCCAGGCTCGACCTGCTTAATTAAGATCGAAGAAGAGATACAGAGTTGCACTCGCACAGAAATATGCCCCACCACTGGCCTTATAATTCTTCACCCCATAAAACTGCAAAACGTCCTCAGGGGTTATCCTCCTCACTTTCCCCTCATTTTCCCATTTTTCATTCAGAAGATCGCAAACAATTATTACCTCACACATATTCTCGTTTAATTGAACAGGACATGCCCCAATCGTATTCATAATCCCCTTTGCCAAACTGGTAAGTGGAAGACTCAACCTGTACTCTAATTGAGACAGGTAACACAAGAAACCCTTTGACAGGTCACTCCGAATATCCCCATCAAAATATTCAAGCGAGATCGATTCATTTATACCCCTATCTCGTTTTTCATCCTCCAAATCGTCCAACAAATAAAAATAATCTTCCCCCGTCGCTACCATATACCCCCTAAACATCCTACCAGCGTATTCTAATCAGTTACCCCATTTCTTTCCTACGGCAGCTTTGGCTTTACAAAATTCTCTAAATGCATCTGAACCAGGGGGATAGGCCACCAATTTACCAGAAAAACTTGGAAATTACGCCAAACCAACTTCTACCTCACCATGAGACTCTACCGTACGATCAGAGGTCAAAACCTCGTTAATAGGCAAACTATCCTTCATAACTACAATTTTACAGGAAAAGATTGATTCTCTCAAAATACCTCGTACGTTCGACCTACATACAGGTCTAGGTATCTATTATTATTTTATACACATCAATCATTCATATGCAACATATCCTTCAAAAAATTTGTCTATATGTCAAATATCATAGATTGCTATAAATAGTGATTTATTAGGATTTGCTTAAATAGATTACAATAAACACAACACACGTCTCTACTAACCTTCAGTATCGAAAAGAGAAACCCCAGTAGCGCCGAGTCCTTCCCTCACAATGCTGTTGTACTGTCACCTACAAGATTATGTGCCTGTAACTTTCTTCAACTGTTGGTCACCCTCAGAAAAATCCTTACCAAATCATCTGTAATGTTTGAGCGCTTCTCTCCCAGTGCTCTCCAAATTTTTAGAAGTTGAGAAACATTTAAATGATAAAGACGAACCACTAGTTATTCTTTCTTACTCTAACGGCTGGCAGTTATTGCGCCTCCCGTGACCCATCCTCGGTTTTGGATTCGAGGCATGCTTTCCACTATCCATGTCAGACGTCTTGTACCTTTTTAATAAAAAAACCTTTTCATCATTACCCTTGACCTCATATTTTAAACTATTTTTATCACTTGCTACCATATCTTTCTCTGACCTTCCCACATTCATGATGACTCACACTCCACAAAATTAGATTTTTGGAGCTTTACATAATAAACAAACCTAGAAACTTCTGTATTTTTTCTATTCTTGTTTATTATACTTATAGTACTAGTGACGCCATTTTCAAAGCTAACAAAATTTTTAAACTTATTCAAAATTTGTTTATCAAAACAGTCTTAAACGGCATTTGTAATTATAGAGGATCACTTTGACTTCTAACTTTTCTGTTAAACTTCGCAACCTTTACATTTATTTAGGATAACGCTTTACATGTAATTACATCTAAAAAATAGCCTTGGTGACCTGAATAACCACATCTTCTCAAATCTCCTCACTTGATCATCCCATCTTCAAATTCGATCTCCACCTCAGCGATCAATCTAATCATCTCCTCTAGATCTGCAGGATCCATAACCAATTCGCAAAAGTATACCTCACAGAAATACCTAGCATATTAAAGTTCATTATCCCTCACATCAAATTCTTCGAGCTAGCATTCCCTCACTGGTAACTCAGCATCAGAACCAAACGTTCCAAAACTCCTCCCCCGCACTATAGAGATCTTAATGGCCAATCGTCCTTCAGCATTATGACGAATCCTCTGAGATCGAATCCGCACTATCACAATCACTTCTCCTTAGTCAGGAAATAATTGTTACCCTTATTTATATATTTATACAGTACTTTTCGCTCAAAACGTAATTTTGATCTTTTATCTCGTAACAGAAAACCAAAATCTAGAAATAGGCTATTTAAACTTATCCCTTCACTCGAGTACCTACATTACATTATTTTTTCTAGTCGAGCTTAATCTATCGAGAGTTATTTTTCTATCGACCTATAGTAGCTCGAATTTTTACGTTACATATTTCCTATAATTTTTCTCCCCCATATGTTTAAACACACAACAATATCATAGTTACATCACAAATGTCAATTTCCAGACAAATTTATCTCAGTTCGAACATCACAATAACAGTGTTTTCAATACTTATAACTCCTATTCATTTCATACATCCTACACAATTAAGTTCAATTCGAAGAGACATTTTCCATCTACATGACATAAGAAATGGGATGACCAATTTTTATTCATGTCAAAAACATTACATACGATTTTATAGATAACAAGTTTTTCAGTACATCGATCTCAGTTATACAACAAAAACATTATCCGTCCAGCACCGAACTCCAGGTACTTGTCAGATAACAAGTTCTTTACTATTTTTAAAAATCACATGTCAGTCAGGCACACCAACGCATCAACTTCTTCAGTTCCTCTCACTTCAGTGATCTTTCACCCTGATACAAAGCAAAAATTAGAACCAACTAAAAGCTTCTCTCGCATGAGTTTGGTTGAAGTCTAATCAAACTTTAAATGGAAATTATGCAAGCAGTAGTCTCAGTACTACGACCAAGTTCTCGAACTAAAGGTCTTCTGAGCGCCAAAACGTGATGAAAATGCAGAAGCAGACTCCCACTGGTTGTCTCCCTCCTCTACTACCATTACCCCCTCCTCTGAAACTGCCACCTCCAAAGAGTTGGTAGAGATGAAGAGGGCCCGATCTTAAAATCCAAGATGATATAAGAAATCAGCATAACTACCCCAAACTTATGCTTATCCCTGTATATGAATCCCTAACCCTGTCTTCCGTAAGAATACGGAGACAGACCCACCGGTCATCGCCTGTCAAGATGACGACATGAAACCTCCACTAGCAGTAAAATTCTACCTCAGCTTCAATCGCTTTATCTTCCGATATGCCTTGATACGTCGAAGGAACAGGAGCGGGTATCAACATCTCCAAGGATTGGTCACCGAAGTATTTTAACTTCAAGCTCTGTATTTTAGACGCAATCCTCTCTTTAAGGACAATACTGCGAGTCTTCACCATTGTTAAAAAATTTAAGGAATTTTACAAAGGATAAGCATACTCTGCTTTCAAAATCTGATACAGGTATCATTTATATAACCCTATATTTAATGTGCAGGTACGTTTTACCAAGCGTCATCATTCATTACAGACGTAACTTTTCGAATCATAACCGTCGCATACATCAGTATCCACATCCTCATTAAATATACGTCATTTCTCATATCACGCGTACGTTCCACACAGTCAATACCATCATTATTCCATTTCAATTATCAAAAATTTCAACCCAGATTACAAATTGATAGTTTCTCAACCAAAACACTCGTGACTTCGTTTGCGAGGGGGCGATTGTAGGGGCTTATCCCTCGATCTCACCCAAAGTCGAGCTCACCTAGTTCAAATTACCTTTATCTAAGACTCACACATTTTTAGCACATTTTCCCAGTCAACATTGCAACCAACCCCACGAATTGGTTAAGAACGTGAGTCGAACTTAAACTAAAAAACCTTATCTAGTCAAAGATACAGGTCACCCACAATTTTGTTATTTATTCAATCAACCGCCACTAACCACATTGTTCCAAAAAGGTGCTCCCGCACGACGAAGAGCGGCGAAGAAAGCCTATATAAAGAAAAAAATCCAGAAAAGACAGAGACCAGAAAAATTACACAAGAGATCATTAAGAAACTATCGATTCGAGATTCTCAGCAAGCATTATAAACTTCTTTATTGCAAGGTTAAAAGCATTTATATATTTAGGGATCACTTGTAATAAAGATATCTGCATCAAGCAATAAAGATACTTTCACAAAAATCTTCCACACGAGGTCATGGTTTTTTACCTATTCAGAGATTTTCCACGCTAAAATTACCTGCTTCATTTCTTATTTTCTATTAGAATATTGTTATAGGTTCATCGGTATGATAGCGAATTCCAAGCCATTTTGGGCTTACAGACTTTGGCCATTACAAAAAGAGTATTTGATTTTAACCCCATTTCTCACTACCACTTCATGATGAAAGAGAACCCGCAAATGGTTTTTGAGAAAAAAAAACTTATACCCCAAAAGTGATTTCTAGAGGAGAATTGGAACAATAATAATAGACAATTCATGGAGACTAGAACATGGGGAACAAAATGGACAATTCCATCTACAAAAAATTATAAGTGGGACAAGCTTGCTCCAGGGCTGGTGTGCATTAATACTGGGGGATCTTTGAGAAAAATTGGAGCCTTTAGTGCTATGCTTACAACTCATGATGGCAGACCTATAAAGGCTTGTGCAGGTGGCCTTAAAAATATGCCCATCACTCTGCTTAAGCTTAATAGAATTGATAGGGGGTTAATTCTTTCTTTGAGCATTACCATTAGACGAATGGTGCAGAAATCTAACTCTAAAAAGTAGTTATTATCATTGTTAAGCAGCTTTGTGACCCTCACTGAGAGGCAAGAGATCTTCATAGAAACTTTATCAGATTGAATCAGTGTTTGGTTTCCACTGTATGGCTTAACATACTTAGCCATGATCTTTGTTATGTTTGGTGTATGACGAATATCTTCCTTCTGAATTCTTCACTAATCTCCAGAGGCATATTGATGATGATGTAGGCAAAGTTTACCCATAAATGTCCCAATTTAATGCTCAGAATAAGTCTCATAGCTTGCAGCACAAGTTGGAAGATCCAGTATAAAGGTTTGTTTTTTAAAGTAGAGCCTGGCTGTAGCTATTTCAGCAATATGAGTAGAAGAATGGGAATTGGATGAGATTGATATTGCAGGTTCTTGATGTTAGTTATTGCTGCTTTATATTAGTTTTTTGTTATCGGACCAGTTAATGGTGCTTAGTTTGTGTACTTGTTCCATTTTTTACTTCTGCCTTGTAAGCTATTTTGAACCTCTCTATTTGAGTTGAGTTCTTTTGAGGATGTGCTGAATGGATGGTAGTTGATTTCTTTAGTGTTTAGGTTCCCTCCAAGTCTGCATGTAGACTAGGAGAGTTTGTCCCTACCTTGTACATATAGTTTCTTTTTCAGCTTTTATATTATCATGGGGGTAAGACTCACGCTCATGATTCAAAAAATTAAAAATTAAAAAGATTGCAAGAGGAAAGTGAGATCTCTATAAAATTAGCTTTTCTTTGGTGGTATGATGGTGGTGGGTAAATAATAAGCTTTTTTATCCTTCTAAGAAGGTTTTTGGATTTTCCATTACAGGAAGGTTCTCTCCAAAGAGAAAAAAAGTTGAAAATTTCCAATTTTGGCATGAAAATTTCCAAAGATAATCAAACTCCATTTTTTATCTCTCTGAAGTATTTATTGTGATTCAGGCCTGATTCTTCTCTATTCTAACTTCTCAGAGCATCTCCAATAGAGAAGGTATGCTATTCTAGTTTAGAATACTAGTATTCGGAATACCATACCACTTTTCTCCAAATGATTTCTCTCCAAATTAAGCTTTTTATTAAAATTGGGACCCACAATGTTCATTTATTAGAGAGAAAAAGGAAAGGAAGAGAAGAAATATTTGTAGGGGACCCACAAAAGTAGCATGCACATACCACTCTCCAAGTTCCAGATTTGCATACTTTGGAGGGGTATGGGGGTGAGTATACTGAACACCATACCCCTGTCGGAAGGGGTTTCTATAAAAGTATGTGAAAAGCATAACAACACACCATGTTGTTGGAAATGATCTCAAAGACCTGAAATCTTCTAGTCTTGGACCTTAATTGGATCCCAATCCTAACATTATGAGTTCAGAAGACAACCCACTTAAATTTTGAATTTTCGGGATTATGATCCCGAGAATTGTGTATACTACTAAGCGGTGGAGACCGACGCGGTGTTTATTGTTTGGGTTACATTTGAAAATTTGTATAGGTAATTTTGACACTTTGACATTTTCAAGCTACTTTAGACTTCAGATTCAGCAAAATAAATAAATATTATTTTGCAATTCAATTTCAACATTCAGGCACAAGAGGAAATAATCATAATAAGTAATTCACAATCAACAGAAAAACAAATGGCTCTTTCATCAATTATTCTCGAATGTACACATACGCACCCATATATTGCCTAATGTCAGAAGAACCCAACTAGGCAGAGGTAATAACATTAAAGAGTATGATATATTATTATTCACTAACCAAATAACTATTTATTTATGACCAATAAGATCATTTCCATGTTCTCGTAATCTTTCTCTCTCCTGGACATTCTTCGTTGGATTCATGTTAGCATTGTGGGTTCATAAGCAAACCGGTTAAATTTGGGGTCCTCAGTTTGTATACCGTTAAGCGAGGGAGATTGACGTTATAGAGGCCTATCCCTCGATCTGACCTGAAATCAAGTTGTCTCCAGTTTGAATTACCTCTATATGAGGCTTACGCATTCTCCACACAACTTCTCCAGTCAACAGTGCCATATACTTCACAAACTGATGAAGAACATGGGTCGAGCTCAAACAGAAAAACCTGAACAAGTCAAAACCACATGTTTCTCACGAACTCAACAGTTACTCAGTCAACAGCCACTAACCACATTGTTCGGAGGACGTGCTCCAGCACGACGAAGAACTGCAGAAGAGGCCTATATAAAGAAAAAGTTCCAAAAGAGACAGGAAATAGAAAAAGATTCGAGAAATCACCAAGAAGACTTTATCTTCTGAGATTTCTCACATCCAAACTTCTTATTCACAAGATCAAACATTTCTAAACCTAGAAATAATTTGTAATAAGATATCATCAGCCTCAAGCAATAAAAGTCACTATTACAAAGCCCTCAACACGAGGTCGTAGTTTTTAACCTATTCAAAGGTTTTCCATGCTAAATACATGCGTTATTTCTTGTTTACTAGATTGTAGTCACAGGTACATTGGTGTAAGGACTAATTCCGGGCCACATTGAGCTTGCAGAATTTGGTCATTACATTCGGCACCGTCTATGGGAAAGAAATTATTTCCACAGTATCCTAAAATATTTAATTACTCTACTACAACATTTCAACCATGGTCACATCCAGGCGACCAACTACTGGAGTTCAGCTTGATCTCTTAATCGAACCAGAACAACTTTCAGAACTTTGAGCGAATCTCAAAACTGAAACGGAGAAGCGCAGTGAGCTCAAATAATAATTAACTTACGACCGAGAGCTCTGTGAGAAAGAGCTCGAGGCCGAACGACAAGCTCGTTTGACAGCGCTTAAATAACACGAAGACCAAATGATAACAATGCAGACTGCCTTGCAAGTTTTGCAGAACATTCAGTAGGCTCCTCCAATACGAGATGGTAATCAGGTGTCAGAAGCCTCTCGGATTTCTGTGTGGGAAAGATTGGGACCTCAAGGTGCCACCGGCAAAGCTATTTCCAGACATATTCGAAATGAACCTCAACCTTCCATTCATTTGGGAGGGGAAATTCAATCTAAAATCAGTCGAGGTCACCGATGCTTCATCAGTTAAGAGGAAGAACAGAGACCTCCGCCTCGAGTTTCAGTGCGAGATCGTTTGAGTGAAGGTACTGGTACACATAATCCGTAACCTCCTCGTAAATTCGCTCAACCGATCTGTCACCATGTCACACAAGAGCATATGGATCAGCGTATTAAGGAGTTGATCGAAGCACAAGTTTTAGGCACTACCGACGACCTTACCAAGTTACAAAGAAGTCCAATTGCCAAAGAACTATTCAATATGGATATTCCGAAAGGTTTCCATACTCCAAAAAATAGCAAATACAAAGGTACCGATCCCAAGGAGTAAATTCAACAATACCATGAATCGTTAGGGTTGTACTCTAATCTTAACCACATTTCTTACCGTCTGTTCATCACAAGTCTACAGGAGGAACCACTCCGATGGTTCCATTCTCTGCCTGAAGTTTCCATATTCACATTCAACCATCTGTATAAACAATTCATCAAGACATATGCTCACAATAGAGACAAAGAAGAAAAATTGTATTATCTTTTCAGTCTCAAACAATCCAACGGAGAGAAGCTCATGGCATTTGTAAAGAAGTTCTTGGAGCTCGCACGTAAAGTGGACAATCTTGATCAGAAAACCGTTATTACTGCTTTTACCAACGCACTCCAGCTGCACTGTAAAGCTAAGGAGTACCTCTTCCTCAACAAACCTGGGACCTTGGATGAAATGATCATCAAGGCAAATAGTTATATCGACCTAGAAATGATGATGCCCGAAAGGCATAAATCTACTAAATTCGTCCTTACCACGAAGGGTCCCTCTGTAGATCAAAACCCAGAACCTAAGGAGGACCAGGGTGACCAAAACCCCGCCAAGGAAAATACTAGTAATCCTCAGAAAAGCGGACCACAAGTCAAACCGGTCCTCCCAAATATGAATGTTCAAATCTCCACAATTTTTCACATCCTCACAAAAGATAAACTCTATCGTCTCTCCCAACAATTGGTTCCAATTGAGAGTCGACCGTACTACATGCACCATAAGTTAAAACATCATTCTACTGACAATTGTTATGTTTTATAGAGGTTACTCGAATACATTTTCAAGGAGGGACGGATGCTCAAATATATTATCGACTTGGAATCATACAAGGATGGGAGCTATAAAAAAATAGCTTGAAGTTGTCTAGGTCAAAGATCAAGCTAAGGAGAAGCATATATACCATATGTGCCACAGCAATATGATTGAGATCAATCAGATAACCAACTCTAACAGATTCAAATGCAAGACAGTGTCTGAATGTTGCGATCTCACAACTCAAGATAAAGAAGCCAAACTTCTGCCTGAATTGAGAAATCGCCGGCTCGGAATATCATTTGAATATTGCGATACTAACCATGTCAAATTTCTACATCATGATGCGTTAGTCATAATGCTCAGCATGAAAAAATTTGTCATGCACACAATGATGATCGATACTGGCAACGGTATTGAGATCCTCTTTTACTGTCGACCAAATGGGATTGGCCGATCAAGTTATTCAAGGCGACACTAATATTAGTGGATTCAATAGTTCTAAATAAGAGCGAGTAGGGAAGATCATCTTACCTATTACAGCCAGACCAACCACCATCGATGTCGTCTTTTATGTGATCAATGTTAAATCTCGTTATTTCGTGATTATGGGCCGTTATTGGATTCATAATATGGAAGCAATCGCTTCCACCTATCATCTAACACTCTTCTTCAAACACGATGATGGTATCTGGGAAATCAGAGGTAGTCAAAGGCTATCATGAGCTTGTAAAAATATCATCTCAGCAATTCTAGACACTCTCGATAAATATGCTGCATAGCAATTATAGCAAGTTGATCACCCCGATGATCAGCCTTTTGTGGAGGATCCCACCGAATACATCAACATCGATGGACCAAGCAGAGGTACTTTCATCGGTACTAAGCTGGTTCAACATAAAAATGGCTCTATTATTCAGTTCTTGCGATTAAATAAAGACATTTTTAAGTGGTCTTTTAAAGAAATGCCTGGGGTCGATCCGGCCAAGGTATGTCACAAATTGGTAATGAACATCAATGCCACCGCAGTCAAACAGAAACAGCAATGCCAATCACCACGACTTTGAGATGAAGTTAACATGGAGATAGAGAAATTGATCAAAGTGGTATTCATTTGAGAAGCTAAGTATCCAGATTGGATATCCAATATTGTTGTTGTCCCAAAGAAGAATGGAAAGGTTCGCGTTTGTGTAGATTTTACTGATCTTAACAAATATACTCCAAAGGATAGTTTTTCTCTTCCCAAACTTCATCAGATCCTTGATTCAATAGCAGGTCATGAACTCCTATCTATGATGGATGCTGCTTCAGGATATAATCAGATTCTACTCTTGGATGAAGATCAAGGAAAGACTACTTTTATCACTGAAAGAGGACTTTATTACTATAAAGTCATGCCCTTCGGACTAAAGAACGCGGGTGTAACTTATCAACGATTGATGACTACTATGTTCAAAGCACATCTCGAGAAAGTTGTGGAAGTCTACATTAACGATCTCTTGTACAAAAGCGTACAGTCCATCAATCAAATTTCATATCTCAACACAATTTTTAACATACTTCGATCTTACAGGATGCGTCTCAATCCTGATTAGTTTCAATTCAGAGTACATTCAGGTCAATTTCTATGCCACCTCATCAGCAAGATAGGGATTGAGGCCGATCCAGATCAAATTTGGGCTCTCCTTTACATGTCATCTCCAAAAACAGCAAAAGACATTCAGAAATTTGTTGGTAAGATTGTTGCGATTAACCGTTTCATTTCAAAATCTTCAGACTGCTGTCGCTGGCTGTTACTATTACTCCGTGGTTGTACCATATGAGGAAAATTTTAGCCAAATGCAGAGGTTCAATGGACATCAGAATGCGAGGTAATTTTCAAGATCTCAAAACCTATTTGAGGAAGTCTCCCATAATGAGGAACTGATTATCTACCTCGCAGTTACAGATACTTCACTCAGCTCGGTTCTCATTCGACTTGAAGGGAAAATCGAGAAGCCAGTCTACTTCATCAGCAAAACACTCACTCCAGAAAAATTGAGGTACTTTAAAATCGAGAAACTTCTTCTCACTCTTGTTTATACGTCACAGAAACTCAAGCACTACTTCCAATCTCATTCAGTCAAAGTCATGACGAACTACCCACTTCAGGAAATTCAATCCAAGGAAGAAAAATCTAGAAGAGTACAATAATGGTCAGTCAGCTTGGAAGAACATGATATCAAGTTCGAACAATGACATTCCAAAAAAGGGAAGGCCGTTACCGATTTTCTCATGGATTTTCCAGTGGAAGATCTCAAGTGGGAGGACCACGATTCTGACCTTTCAGAGAAAGTTACATAAGATCCAGCCACCAAAGCATTTGACGAGCGAGCTGAATAGATTACAAGGAAGGGGTGAAGACTTCTTATAGATGGATCAGTAGGATCCGCAGGGTCAGGAATTAGAATCATACTGTTTACTCCTTCCAACAACAAAATTGAGAAATTAATCCGCCTAGACTTTGAGGCCTCAAATAATGTCACCGAGTACGAAGCTCACATTCACGGACTCGGCCTCGTTTACACAAATTCAATACTCATCGTCCACTATTACTCTAAGCAATATAAGAAGAATGGCAAGATGATTGAATACGCAACCCTCATTGCAGATAGGATGAGAAACTATACGAAAGCAACTCTAGATTATCTTCCTCAAGGCAAAAATAGACATGCCGATTCCTTGGCATATTTAGCCAGGGATTTGGGCACAGAAGCTCGATATCTCCAGATCAAAATGATTTTAACCCCTAGCATTGATCATATTTTTATATGTACGATCAACACTGGGGGCGATAAAGAGTGAGACGACAATTGGCGAAAGCCTTTCTTAGTTTATCTCGGTATCAGCAACAAATGTGAAGGACCACTTCCAGCAGATCTGAAGGAGTGACGACAGCTGATAGAAATGGTACCTTATACCGTTGTTCAGTCACAGGGCCTTACCTAAAGTACTTCTCCAAAGAGAAAGCAGACGAGATGTTCTGCGATTTAATTGAAGGGACTTGTGGCTCTCATGCCACATGTCAATCACTAGCAAACAAAGCCATTACACAGGGAGTATTCTGGCCCGACATGCGCAAGCAAGTAAAAGATTACTTGCGCAAATGTGGTGTATGTCAGCAACATGGAAAGATGATACGCGCCCCAGCGCTCGAACTCCGTGCAAACATGGTATTTTGGTCATTCAAAAGATAGGCACTCGATCTTGTCGGTGAATTTCTTAATTATCCAGTTAACAGCCGCCATCTACTAGTAGCTGCCGATTAATTTACAAAATGGGTAAAAGCAGTTCTACTTTGTCGAACCAAAAAAGAAGAGGTCATCTCTTTTATCTGGGAATGCATCATCACTCAGTTTGGGTGCCCCCACCTAATTTGTATCGATAATGGGCCCCAATTGGTTGGAGAAAAGGTCATAGCTTTCCTCAACAAACACAACATCATTTACTCACTATCCAATCCCTACTACCCTTAAGGCAATGGCCAAGCCAAAATCCTCAACAAAACCATCATAGATGGGCTCAAAAGAAGGCTACACTCTAACAAAAAAGGGAATTGGGTTCGCGAACTCCCTCATGTCTTATGGGCATATCGTACTACTCCACGACAGTCAACAGACTGCACTCCATTCCTCCTTGCATATGACACTGAGGCCGTCATTCCTTCTGAATATCATCACCCAGTCAAAGATCTCGAGCTTACTGACGAAGATAATGAGTTTGAATTGGCCTGTAACATCAATTGGATCGATGAAACTAGGGAACGCGTCATCGCTAACCTAGGTCAATATCACCATATGCTAGCCAATTTGCACAGCAAACGAGTCAGAAGCCATATTTTCAAAATCAATGATCTCATCCTCAGAGAAATACCTCAACATCACAAAGAGTCTCATGTTGGGAAACTAGTAGACAATTGGGAGGGTTTATTCCTTATCACAGGTCTCTCTGGCCTTAGATCATATTACCTCATGACAGAAAAAGGCGTCCCCATCTCGAGTCCTTGGAACACTAGGCGACTGAAATGATATTATCGTTAGGTCCCTCACTACTCTAATTTAGTTTACCATTTTTCATTCCAAAAGTGAGATTTCTATCTCCATCCAATGTACATCCGTTTTCTAAAATTAATGAAACATACAATTTTTCTTCATACATCTCTCTACTTTGTAGATAATACATATATTAAAGCATAGATAATACAAGCTTTCAATCGACATCATACCAGTTTAATCAAGAATACACTTGGTTTGGCTGACTCTACTAAATTTCTTATGATTAAAGTAAGGTAGCACTTGTTTTCAATCAACGGACTCTACCAGACATAAGATAAAGCAAAGGTAATTTAAGCTTTCATCTCTTTCAATATGTCTGTGATATCATACCAGTTAAGTCAAGCATACAGTTGGTTTGGTTTACTCTACTAAATCTTCTGCGATTAGAGCAAGGTAGCACTTGTTTTCATTCAACGGACTCTTCCAGACATAAGATAAAGCAAAGGTAATACTAGCTTTCATCTCTTTCAATATGTCTGAGACATCATACCAGTTAAATCAAGAATACACTTAGTTTGGCTGACTCTACTAAATCTTCTGCGGTTAGTACAAGGTAGAACTAGTTTTTACTCAAAGGACTTTACTAGAAATAAGATAAAGTAAAGGTAAAACTGGCTTTTATCTCTTTCAATATGTCTGCGACATTCTATCGGTTTGGTCAAGGTTACGCTTGATTGACTGACTTTATTCAACTCCTAGATTAAAACAAAGGTGATACTAGTTTTCAATCGAAAAGATCAACTAGACATAAGATAAAGCAAAGGTAAAACTAGTTTTTATCTCTCTACATGCCTGCGTTACATATTATTTATTTTTCAGGTTTATATACAACTACTACAATGCAATTTTTTCTATTGTGGGGATGTCAACTTTGCTTACCCCTACAACAAGAGGTTGACTATTCATGAATTCACGAGCTTGAGCAGTTACAACAGTCCTGCCCTCCTCTATCAACTCAGAAGTTCGAGGGCCGAGATCCATTCCCCTAGAGCTAGTACAATCTCCTCGATCTATATCAACCTTGCAGAAGCATTCCCTTTTTGACATACAGTCAATCAAGGTATCTTTCTCTAACTCAATTCTTCTAACTTCTTCTACAAAATAAGCAATCACATACCTTAGCAAGTCTGAATGCAAGGCCTGAGTTACAACTGAGTGGGACCAAGCCATCCACGCCCTATAAAGGCAATCTTCTAACCTTTTGTACTTAGCCTTTTGACTCTCTATTTCTCTGTCTACCCAATCTGTAAAGGCAATCTTCTCTGCAGATTTTTTGTCTGCTTTTGCTTATTCAGCTTAATTAGTCGCTTCCAATTCAATAACTTGAGTACGAAGTGTCTCAATCTCCTTCTTCAGTTCCTCCACCTCTGGCATTTTCTTTAATAATTCCACTTTGTCCCTTATCACAATCTCCTTCGATCTGATAACACTCTATAACTCTATTTCCCTGGTGAGAGCGACGTTCAATTTTTTCTCACACGCCCATAATTGCTCAACCCCTTTGCGTACATACCCTTGAATCCAAGCAACATCCCCCTCCGACCCTTATTTTAGTTGATAAGTTAACAACATCGCCTTAAACAACAGAGACTCTGCCATCATTTTTCTCACCCTTCGAGCACTCCCCAACCTCAGCGCTCCTAGCTTGCAAGTTGACCTGACCTAATTCGGTTTTCAGGTGTACCACTCTTTCATTCAACTCATTGCATCTTCGCTGAACTGTCTAAAATTTATTATCCTTTGCATTAAAAGTTGAAGCCAGTTGCTCAGTTGTCAATTCAGATGCAATTAGATCGTCTCGAGCTCCCTTTATGTCATTTTCTTTATCAACTAGTCTCTTCTTCAATCTCTCCAGTTCACTCCTGTTATTCGCCAAATCAGTTTGAATGTGCTCTTGATTATTCCTTTCTTTAGACAGATCATTTCTCAAACCAGCCACCAACCGATTTAAATTTTCCTCTGATCCTTCTAAAGCCTATATACGGTAACGGGCCTTGTCTACCTCCTTATTCATTACCAACAGTACATCATTCAAGTTTTTGAGTTTTGCTGCATGTTCTTTTAACTCCTCAAACTCTTTTTATCCTTTCTGAATTTTGGCATCCTTCTCATCAATCTATCGAGTTAGGTCGATGACTGTCTGCCTTGCCTCGACAGGCATGAAGTGCATCTTTATATGTTGGTCTTCCCTATTCTCACTCACCTCTCTTATCCTATCAAACTCCCCTGCAAACTCCTGGTTACATTGGAGAGCTCCATCTTCGCGTAGGCGAGCTGACTCTAATTCGACCTGCACATTGCAAATATATTGTATTAGTTCAATTAAGAACATCCATAACTACATTCTTGTTTTCTAATGAGATATCTATTTTTTGACATTCACTGTGTAAAACTACTTCTGAACTTAAGGTCGAAGTATAAATCTCGGATGGATGCTCCATAACATATATTCGCAAATCTAAGGTATGTATTCTCTATACTTAAGTATGCCAAAATCTAAATTCTTTTATGTCTAACACCACTTCAGTGTCGTTTGCCCCTAGATTGGTAATGGGTTGTTGGTTTGACTCTACATTCTATTTATTACTTTGTAGTTTTATACTAATGAAACATACGAATCAAAATTTCTTGCTCTATTATAACCTGCAGCTCCGCTTGGGAAGATAACAGGGACATAGAGGTCGCTCTCTCCTTAGAAAGCTCAACCTCTAAATCATTTATTCTGAGGCGTATGTCCTTAAGTTCCTACAACAAGGTTTACAAAAGGCGACTAAGCCTACAAAATTCTATCCAAAATATATCCAACCAATTTACAAAAAACATCCCAAAGTATTCATATAATAACAGTACAATCACACTATCCTACCTTCTCAGTATCGGTCTTCGAGTGTTCGATGTCATCTCCTTGGTTATTCCTTGCCGTCTGAGAAGACACACCATCCAGCCCATCAACCACCCCAGCAGCATCACCTTCAAATTTTTCATCCTCTTCCTCCAAATAGGTGTCGGCCCTAATGGAATCCACCACCTCTTCAGAGTATCCTTTGAACAAAAGGTGATGCCCCAGCCTGTCACATTCAGCTCCCATCTCCTCCAAGTCCACTCTCGCCTCCGTTTACAGCCTGTTAATCTCAACAACTTGCAAAGCCTCCAGCCGTTTCCCCTCCTTGCTTAAATCATTTTTTAATCGAGCTACGCTCTTTTCGAGCTCGATCGTCTTACTCTTTAGCTCAGCTCTCTCCTCCTAAACCCCGAGGCATATTCCCTTCATCAATCGAGCAGCCCACAATATAATGAATCGACCTTATTGATTAGCCTGAATCATAATACAATATCCATCATAAATAAATACTATGACATATGAGCCTACCATTTTTCTCATCTCCCCCTCTCCAGGGAAAGCTACCAACCTGGCCTTCTCCTCTACCACTTTCCAATCATCCTCCATGACAGGTCAATTTTTAGCGACCTTCCCATCACACATTTCAAAAGAATCAACCCTTCTCTTTTTTACCTATTCTGCAGCTACACCACTCCTTGAGGTCCCAACAAAGGTAGCATGCTTCAATAGTTTTCTTTTAAGGAATGTTCGAGCTAATTTGCTCAACGTAATGGACTCAGGTAATTCTATGTCCATTCCAGAGGTCTTTAGCAAACTAGTTTACTTTTCCCTATCAGTCTCTTTCCTTTTGTTACAGTCAGCGCTCGTCATCAGCATAGAGCCTCGTGCTTAGTTTTCTCTAGAGCGACTTTATCCAATAATGACTATTTCCCCTCCACCTATGATTTGAGACCTGTCATACATACAACATGAAAGTCAACAAACATCGTACAATTTCAACTATCAATCTAATATATTATACATTATTATACTTACGTTGTTTTACAGTTCTAAACATAAGTTCCAGGGGTTCTTCATCATCTCTCTTAAAGTAGTCACCCTTCACCCATATCACATTATCGTTTTAAGTTTGACCTGCTGAGTTTAGATCGAAGAAGTGAAGTTGAGTTGCCTTCGTACAAAAATAAGCCCCTCCACTTGCACCAAAAAATTTAATACCATAAAACTGCAACACATCCTCAGGTGATATCCCCCTCTTTCTACCCAGTCCTTCCCACCGTAAGTTTAAAGCTTCACAAACATTTATCACCTCCCACATATTCCCATTCATTTGAATGGGACATGCACTGATAAGGTTCATAATCCTTTTTGCCAGATTGCTAAGGGGAAGACTCAACGCATACACTAATTGAGGCAGATAACACAGAAAACCCTCCGAGAGTTCGCTCCAAACATCCCCATCGAAGTACTCGAAAGAGATCGATTCATCTAAACCCCTATCCAATTTTTCCTTCTCCAAATCTTCCAACAAGTAAAAGTATTCATCTCCCGTTGCTACAGTGGAACCCCTAAATTGCCTACCGGTATAATCGATACAGTTCCCCTATCTACCTCCTGTAGAAGCCTTGGATTTACAGAACTCCCTAAATGCATTCAAACGAGGAGGGTAGGATACCAATCTTCTAGGGAAACCTAGAAATTTATCAACACCTACTTCTTCCTCGCCTTCAGACACTTCAATCTTAGACTCTGTCGACCTATCAGAGGTCGACGCCTCACTTACAGGGGAATTCCTCATATCAACTACAGAAAATGATTTTATCCTAAACAAAACTCCTCATGATCGACCTACACATAGGTCTAGGTATCTATTGTTATCTTTTATTTATATATGTCAACAATATTCAAATATCTTTCATATCTCTTATAACAACAGATTTTCATAGATTACAATAAATAGTAATTTATCACTTAAAAAAAATATATATACAAAATTGATTTTTAAAAAACACATACACATATCACGTATCACGTATATCCACTAACCATCTATATCATAATGAGAATTCGAGGCAGCGTCGTATCCTTCCCTCACCACGCTGTTATACAACCACCTTAGCAACTCAGATTTAGCAACTCTCTCAAACTTTGACTGATGATCACTCTTGCTTGAGTCTCCACAAGTTTCAGTACTGTTTTTGCCTCACATTTTCCTTCCTCTCATACTGTTCTTCAAGTTTTTAGATGTTGAAAAACGTTTGATTGGCGAAGATGAAGTAGTATTTATATTTTCTCTCTCTAACTGATGGTAGTTATTAGGCCTCGTACGAGCCATCCTCGGTTTTAGAACCAATGCATCTCTTCCACTATCCATGTCAGACGTCTTTCACCTTTTCGGTATAAACGCCTTCCGATCATTACACTTTTTCTTATATTTTAATCTATTTATATCTCTTTCTTCCAAATCATCCTCTGACCTCGCCCTACTTATAATTACTCACTCTTTACACGCAACCGAGTTTTCACAAATTTTTACAAGAGATAAAATCAAAACCTCCCTGCTTTTCTGTACATGTTTCTTCTTCAACTCTTATAAAAACAATGACGTCATTTCCAAAGCTGCCATAATAGACTTTTAAATTTTTTCAAATTTTTTTTTACACAACAGTCACAAACAACATTCACAAAAATAAAAGGTCTATTCAACAAATTATTTTAGATTATTCAAACTCAAAACAATCTTATCACCCTATTTTACATCTGTTCCATGCACCTCACATATAATTACATCATAAATAGCCTTGGTTACCTGGAAACCACATCCAACCGGTCAACCTACAGCAATCCTCAAATCCTCAAATTCGATCTCCACCTCAGCAATCAATCCAACCACCACCTCTTCTCTATCTACAGGATCCCTCACCAGTTCAAGAAAAAATCTCTCAAAGAAAAATTGGGCATACTCAAGTTCCCTACCCCCTGAATCTAATCCTTCGAGTTGACACTCCCTCACTGGTAACTCAGCATTATAACCCAATAATCCAAAAATTATCTCCCGCACTTCTACAATCTTTATGGCCAATCGTCCTTCAGCGGCACTACGAATCCTCTGCCCCCATATTCAGAGATCTTTCTACCTTATTTATATATTTATTACTACCAGTTTCCCTTAAAAAAAATTGATATCCTTTTATCTCTTAATAATAACACTAAAATCTTACGATAATTATTTCCACTTATTAGTTACCCTCGAACTCAATCATTCCACATCTTTTTAGGTCGAACTTATTTTTTTCCAGATTTCCATTACTCATTGAGGTCGAATCCTTTTTTTTTTTTTTTTTTTTTTTTTAAATAATAAAAATAATCCTACAATTTTTTTTCCCACATATTTCCAGCATACATGTCGAATCATAAACACGCATTTTTACATGTATATCTCAATTCAGAGTTACAAGTATTTGTACTTTTTGCAATCATACATGTCATTTCATACATTATTAAGATCATACATCTCAATTTTTAAAGCTATCCTATATCTATATCAGCACGAAAATTGGATAACAAATTTTATTCATGTCAAAACAAATTACAAGTGATTTTACAGATAACAAGTCTTTCAAGACTCAACAACAGGTATTTTACAGATAACAAGTTTTCCAATGCTTTTACAAGTAACAGTTCATTCAGGCACTCCGCACATCAAGTCCTTCAGTTCGTCCGGCTTCAGTGATTTTTTACCCTGATGCAAAGCAGAAATTATAAACAATAAAAAGCTTCCCTCACATGAGTTTGGTCGAAGTCTAGTCGAACATCAAATAGAAACTATACAAGCAGTAGACTCAGTGATGGAGCCAACTCTTCAAATTGAAGGTCTTCATGGCATAAAAAGTGATGGAAATGCAGAAGCAGACTTTCACTGTTCGTCACCCTTCTCCACTACCTTCTCCTCCTCCTCTTAAACTGCCACCTCCATGGAGTTGGTCGAGATAAAGAGGGCTCGACCATAGAATCCATTGTAATACAAGAAATCAGCGTAACTGCCTCGCAGTCACGCTTATCCTGGCATCTGTCTTCTAAACCTCGTCCTCCGCAAGAATACGGAGACAAGCCCAACGTTGCTCACCTAGTAAGACAACGTGGTGAAATCTTCATCTGCAGTAAAAATCCTCTTCAACTTTAGCCACTTTGTCTGCCAATATCCCTCTATACGTCAGAGGAATAGGCGCAGGAACATGATCCTCCAAAGAGTGGTCCTCAAAAAATCTCAACTTCAACCTCTGCATATCTGAAGCAATTCATTCTTTAAGAACCATCCTACGAATCTTCACTATCTTTAAAAATTACAACAAATTTTACAATAGACCACAACGTACTTTGTCATAACCCACGCTATAGGTACCCTTTATGTAACTCTATATTTATTGTGCATGTACATTTTCTCAAGCGTCATCATTCAATAAGACGTAACTCTTCAAGCCCTAACAGTCACGTCCATCAATTCCCATCAACATTCAATGCGCATACATCCTCCTTTGACATACGTATTTTCCATGCAGTCAACACACATCATTACTTCTTTCACAATTTAAATTACCAACCCAAATACCCATATATCTAAATCCTTTCTTAACCAATGCAACTCGTGACCTCAGTTGCGAGGGGGTGATTGTAGGGCCCTATCCCTCGATCTAATCTGAAATTGAGCTGTCTCCAGTTTGAATTACCTCTATATCAGGCTCACGCATTCTTCACACAATTTCTCCAGTTAATATTCCACGAACTGATAAAGAATGTGGGTCGAGCTCAAACCAAAAAACCTGAACAAGTCAAAACCACTTGTTTCTCACGAACTGCAGAAAAGGTCTATATAAAGAAAAAGTTTCATAAGAGACAGGGACCAAAAAAAAAAATTCAAGAAATCACAAAGAGGACTTTATCTTTTGAGATTTATCACACTCTAAGCTTCTTATTCACAAGATTAAATATTTGTAAACCTAGAAATAACTTGTAATAAGATATCATCAGCCTCAAGCAATAAAAGTTACTATTACAAAACCTTTAACACGAGGTCGTGGTTTTTAACCTATTCAAAGGTTTTTCATGCCAAATACCTATGTCATTTCTTGTTTACTAGATTATAATCATAGGTACATTAGTGTAAGGACTAATTCCAGACCACGCCGAGCTCGCAGAATTTGGCCATTACCGACGCGATACTTTTTGTATGTGCGACATTTTTCTATACTTACTGTTAAAGGAATATATGGATGCACAAAGAGACAAAGAAGAGATGAATATGTGTTTGGTTGATAGTACTATAACTCACACAATTTTGAAAAAATGGAAAAAAAAATTCTCCAATTTAGTACTCTATACACATAAATTATCAACAATAGCTAGGCCAACACATAATTGAGGGCTCCCGAAGAGCATACCTCATGTTGCCAAATGGTACTCAAATTTATGTACAAAATACATTATATTCAAGTACTTCAAAGAGAAACTTGCTAAGTTTTTAGGATATACGCATAAATGGGTAAATGAGTACCATATTGAAACTCGAAACAATGGCAACAAAGAAATATTATATATCATATCTAATGTTGGGAGCAAGAAGCTGACATTTGAAGAATTTTCATATTTTTTGGAAGGATTATATTACACCACCATTGGAGTAATTGAGTCTCATGCAAATATCGCTAAATGGAAAGTTCATGATCCAGCAATATGTACTATTTGGCATGACCGTTTGGGTCACCCAAGACAAACTATGTTTAAGCGGATCATTAGCAACTCTTGTGGGCATCCATTGACAAATCACAGTCTTAACTTACCTAAGGATCAATTATGTATCATTTGTTCTCAAGGAAAGTTTATAACTGACCATCTTTTCTAAAGGTTAAAAATGAGTCTCTCGTTTTCCTCCAAAGAATATAAGGTGATATTTGTGGCCCTATTTACCCTGCTAGTGGTCCATTTAGGTATTTTATGGTTCTTATTGATGCATCAACTAGGTGCCAACATGTTTGCTTATTATCTACTAGAAATCTTACATTTTCTCTACTTTTGGCCCAAATTATTAAACTTAGATCTTAATTTCTAGATAACCATATTAAATCTATTAGACTTGATAATGTCGTTGAATTCACCTCACAAGCATTTAATGATTATTGGACATCCTTAGGTATTGAGGTAGATCACACTGCCCCACATGTCCATGCACAGAATGTGTTAGCATAATCATTTATCAAGTGCCTTCAACTCATAGCTAGGCCCTTATGCAATCTAGTTTATCAGTTGATGCTTGGGGACATGTCATTATACATGTTGCATCTCTTATTAAATTTAGACCTACTACCTATAATAGTTTTTTTCTTTCACAGCTTGTTACTTGTAGGCAACTAAATATATCACATTTGAGAAAGTTTGGTTGTGCAGTACATGTCCCAATTCTACCTCCCAAAAGAATTAAGATGGGTCCCCAACGGCGTATAGGCATATACATTGGTTTTGAATCTTCATCCATAATTAGGCATCTTGAGGCAATGATTGGTGTTATTTTTACTGTAAGGTTTGCAGATTGCCAATTTGATGAGATAATTTTCCCACCGTTAGGGTAAGGTAAAAACTAGATTGTTCATAAAGAATAACCTATTTCTAAGGAACGGTGTGAATTAACGTGGAATACATTCACTCTGTCACATCAGGATCCAAAAACTTCATAATGTGATTACGAGACTAAAAGAATGATACATTTACAAGAAATTGCAAACCAATTACCTAATGCATTTAATGATGCGATAAAAGTAACAAAATCATATGTGTTAACTATGAACGTGCCAACCATAATCAATATTTCAGTTGGACAAGGTCCAAACATGATAGCAAATGAATCCGCTGCACATAAAAAAATGTGGCAGACCTAGAGGGTCCAAGGATAGTACTCCCAGGAAGAGGAGAATTGATGAATCATCTTGTCCTGATGAATACCCAGTAGTGGCTAAAGCTCCATAAATAAATACCGAAAGTGTGCAAGTTCCCAAATTTACTGAAATGCCCATGATTGCCCCAATAGAGGCACAGGTACCTAAAATTGAAGACATCTTAATTTTCCATGCATGTTCAGATGAATTGTGGGATAGGAAAGCACTTGTCATGGATAACATATATATAAAAGGGCAATGATGATAATGACAATGAACCACATAGTATAAATGAATGTCTACAAAGAAAAGATTGGCCAATGTGGAAAGATGTTATACAAGCAGAGTTAAACTCTCTAGAAAAACATGGTATGTTTGGGACTATAGTAGGAACACCAAAAAGCGCAAACCCTGTTAGTTTCAAATGGGTTTTTGTAAGAAAACAAAATGAGAGAAACGAAGTTGAAAGATATAAAGCCCAACTTGTGGCATAAGGTTTTTCTCAAAGACCTGGTATTGATTATGAGGAGACGTACTCTCCAGTTATGGATATCATTACATTTATAAATCAAATTAGTCTCGCAGTTTCCCAAAAGCCCGATATGATACTTATGGATGTTATAACTGCTTACTTATATGGAGACTTAGATACTGACATATATATGAAAATTCTTGAAGGATTTACAATGCCAGATGCAAACCCAAATAGTACGTGTTCAATAAAACTAAGAAGTGCTTTATATGGGATGAAACAATCTAGAAGAATGGGGTATAACCATCTTCGTATGTATTTGACTAAGGAATGATATGAAAATAGCCAAATTTTCCCATATGTTTTCATTAAGAAATTTGTTGATGGATTTGCTATAGCAGTAATACATGTGGATGACATAAACTTAATCGGGTCTCTTAAAGAATTAGAAGTTACTAACTATTTAAAGAAAGAATTTGAAATAAAAGACTTAGGAAAAACAAAACTTGATCTCGGTTTGCAAATTGAACGAAGTTCTAGTGGGATTTTAGTTCATCAATCCCTATATATTGAAAGGGTCTTGAAACAATTTAGAATAAAAAAACACATCTACTTTGCACACCCACAGTTGTCAGGACTTTAGATTTGGATAAGGATCCACTTCAACCAAGGGGAGAACATGAAGAAGTTTCAGGCCCTGAAGTACCTTACTTAAGTGTCATTGGAACACTTTTGTATCCAACACAATGCACAAGATCGGATATTACATTTTTTGTTAGTTTATTATCAAAATATAGTTCTGCACCTACACTTAGACACTGGAATGGAATTAAACATATATTGAGATATCTTCGTGGGATAACTAATATGGGTTTATTTTATTCTTTTGATGCCACTAACAATTCCCATCCAGTTGGTTATGCAGATACATGTTATCTTTCTGATCCTCATAAAGGATATTCCCAAATAGGATATGTATTATTTAATAACAATACAGTTATATCCTGGCGATCAGAGAAACAAGATTCAGTAGCCACTTCCTCCAACCATATAGAGTTAATTGTACTTCATAACGCAACTAGAGAAAGTGTATGGTTGAGATCAATCATCCAATATATATGAGGAAAATGTCAACTACCTTCAGTTACTGTAATCCAACAACAATATATAAAGATAATACGGCCTGTATTGCCCAAGTACAAGAAGGGTCCGTCAAGGGTGATTGAACTAAATACTTTCCTTCAACATTATTTTATCCACACGAGCTAAAAAGGAAGAAAGTGATCAAATTCAAGTACGATCGAGTGACAACTTAGCAGACTTGTTCACCAAGACATTACCCAAAATAACATTTCATAAATTGGTTTATGGTATTGTCATGCGATGACTCAATCATCAAACAAATTTAAATTCCTATTGACTTAAGGAGGAGTATTGATCAGGGGGGGCATTTATTAGTTATATTTTGCCTACTGTACTCGTTTTCCTTTGACTAGGATTTTTCTTATAGGGTTTTTCCTAGAAAGGTTTTAACGAGGAATTTGATAAGCACGTTGATGGTGGATATCCAAGAAGAGAGTGTTGTAATATAGATAGTCCACCACCAACTCCTGGAGATTCTAATATCTGGAAATTTAAATAATATATTTTTTTATTTATTATTGTGTAAAGATATTTTTACTGTTGAGGAAACATTATTCTCTAGGATTTTATATATTCACTATATATATGAGCTCTAGTGGAGCAATTGATATAATAAAAAATAGTTCTCTCTCTTTCTTGTGTTCTCTATTATCTACAATATAAATTTTTATTTTTATTTTTCAATTTTGGAGTTTTCTTCAATGATTTATCACTACTTCTGGGTTTACATTGTTCTTAATTTCTTTATCATTAATTTAAAGATTGAAATACCATTTGGGTAATATTATTTTCTATTTGTTATTTTTTAGGAGATCTCTTTAAAGATGAAAATGTATGTAAAACTTTGATTTCCTCTAATTGATTTTAATGTTCTTCGATTTTTAATAATTTCTAATGTTATTAGTTTTTCAGTATATTTGTTCTTTATGTAAGGCTTATTATGGCCCACATAAGTAGGGGTCATTTAGTAATTATGAGTTTCTAATTATGATGAACCAAGTCCTAATAGGAAACTAATCTTATTGGTTAATGTGGTTAGGGTTTCCTGCAACTCTTTACTTTGATGAAGAGTAGTCCTAATTAAAATAAGAAACTAGGTCCTCTCTCTGTTTATATAAGTATGCCTAGCACATCAACTAAAGTACTATCACAAAGTAAAGTTTAAGAGAGATAAAGCCTAGTTATCACTGCTCGCCACTAATGACGATTACAAGAACATACCTCAATAAATCAAACAATGGATCAAGGTATGTGATTATGTTTTCATACTATTGTTTATCGCAATTATTGCATTAAGTCCTAGGTCTTTATAAATCTTTAAGGTTTATAGATCTTGTCATGTTTTACATGTGGTATCATTAGCTTTTTTGGACTTTTACAATTTTCTGATTATGATTCATTTGTGTTATGTTTTGTGATTATAAGATATTGTAAGAAAATTAGCTTTCACATATATTTTTTAATATTGATCATCGATTAAAATTTAGGGGTTTTATCCCTTATAACTTAAAGTTAAAATAGTACTATTGTATAAAGTTTTGTTTTATTTATTATATATAATTAGTGATGGTTCCTATTATAATTCTAATATGTATAGTTACAACATTGAGATATATGTATGATTTCATATTTGGATATTGTTTTCATACAAATAAGAAGTATCCTTAAGGCAACAGTTTGGTCATCAAGATGTACTATTTAATTTTGACTATGATTTTATGTTTGATATTTTATTCTAAAGTTCTATTAGAGTTCTGACTACTTGTTTGTATGCCTAGCGTAATGGCCAAATTTTGTAGCTCGATATGGTTAGGAATTAGCTATCACACCAATAAACCTGTAACAATACTCTAATATAAAGCAAGAATTAGAAACAGGTATTTTTAGCGTGGAAAACCTCTGAACAAGTAAAGAAACCACGACCTCATATGAAGGATTTTTATAAAAGTATCTTTATTGTTTTGAGTAGATATCTTTATTACAAGTGATCTCTAGAATATATAAATGCTTTTGATCTCGTAAATAAGAAGTTTTAAGTAATATTTTTAGTTTTTGTCTCTTCAAGAACTTTTCCTTTATATAGGCTTCTTCACAACTCTTCATTGTGCTAGAACATGTTTCCCAAATAATGTAGTTAGTGGTGGTTGACAGAATAACTAACGAGTTCATGGGAGACAGACGTCTTTGACTAAATAATATTTTCCGGGTTTTGCTCGACCTACGTTCTTGAGTAGTTCGTAGGGCTGGTTGGAATGTTTGACTGGAGTGTTAGGTACTAAAATTGTGTGAGCCTGAGATGGAGGTAAATCAAACTGCGTGAGCTCGATTATGAGTGAGATCGAGGGATAAGTCCCTATAATCGCCCCCTCGCAACCAAAGTTGCTAGTGGCTTTGGTTGAGAAAGAATGTGTTAAAAGTTTGAAATTCAAAACAAAGTAATGATGGTGTTTGACTGGGTGGAAGTTATGTGATATTAGAATGTGATGGGTATTAAATGATGATGCAGATGTATGTGATGGCTGTGTTTGAATAGTCGCGTCCATAATGAATGATGACGCTTGGAAAAATGTACCTGCACAATAAAGTTAGGGTTATATAAAGAGTACCTGCATCAAATCATTGGAATAATTCTTGTATGCGTAACTTTTTCTGAGATGGTGAAAACTCGGAGTATAGTTCTTGAAGAGAGGATTGCGTCTGAAATGCAGAGGTTGAAATTGAAGTACTTTGGTGACCGTTCTTTGGAAATGGCAATCCCAGCCCCTGTTCCTCCGACGTACCAAGGCTTGTCGGGAGAGGAAGTGGTTAAAGCTGAGGAAAATCTTTACTATAAGTAGAGATTTTTTGTCTTCGTCTTGATAGGCAAGGAACGTTGGGCCTATCTCTGCACCCTTGCGAAAGACAAGGTTAGGGATTCATATACAGGGAAAGATGTATAGGCGGGGCAGATATGCTGATTTCTTATGTCGCCATGGATTTTAAGGTTGGGCCCTCCTCATCTCTACCAACTCTTTGGTGGTGATGGTTATAGAAGAGGCAGTGATGGCAGTGGAGGAGAAGAACGAGAAGGGGGTGTCTGCTGACGCATTCCATCATGTTTTGGCGCTCAGAAGACCTTTATCTTGTTTTGTGGGGGCCAATACTGAGTCCACTGCTTGCATAGTTTTCGCTTGGAGTTCGATTGGGCTTCAACTGAGCCATGTGAGGGAAGATCTTTGTTGGTTCCAATGTCTTCTTTGTATCAGGGTAAAGAATTACTAAATTTAAGAAGAACTGGAAGACATGATGCCTCTGCATGCCTGAATAACCTATGACTTTGAACAAATAGGAAAAAACTTGTTATCTGCAAGTACCTAGAGTTTGGTGTTGATCGAATAATAGTTCGTTGTATTCCTGAGATCGATGTTCTGAAAAGCTTATTATCTATAAATCATATGTAATATCTTTGATATGAATAAAATTTGATATTTACAAAAATATGCATAGAAAAACTTCTTGAATCGACCTGAAATGTGCTGGGTATTAATTGAATAACTACTGATAAGTGATGAAACAATATTGCAATGTAGCTCGAACTGAGATGAATATGTGCTGACAATGTCGTGCTAATATAAATTATTTATGTTTAACAGGTAAGGGATAAATATTATAGGAAATATGAAACTCGAGCTGTGACAGGTCGAAAGGGGAAATGCTTGTGGTAGCGTAAGGTCGAGTATAGAGATTATTTTCTGTATTAATGAGGAGATAAGTTCAAATAATTGATTCCAAGATTTTTGGGGTTCTGTTATGAGATACAAGGTAAAAATCACACATTCGAGGGGAAGGTGTGTGAGAAACGTATAAATATGGGTAGGCTGAAAGAAAGACAGAGGAAAGATAAGGATGGTATGGCTCGATCTCAAATGATTCATCTTGCCGTGGAAGGACGATTACCCATAAAGATTGCTGAAGTACGTGAGAGGATTTTTTAAGTTCGTTTTTACAATACCGAGCTATTGGGGAGGGAATGTGAGCTCTAAGGTTAGATGTAAGGAGATCTTGTGAGTATGCTAGTTGTTTTGATGAGGCGTACTCCAGAAATTAGTGGGAGATTCAGTTAATCGAGAGAAGTTGGATAGTTTGATTGTTAAAGTTGAGATCGAATTTAAAGATCTGAGGGTTGACGAATTAACGATGTTCATTTAGGCTACCAAGGTGTGATGGATGTTGTGTAAAGTGTATCTTATGAATAATATCATTGCTTGAATGTAACATAAATAACATAAGTCAATCGGATCCTCTATAGGGGCGAATCTATTTTGAGACTGTTTTAGCAAACATTTTAATAATTTTGAACATTTGTACTGTTTAGAAAATGACGTCAATTACTATAAGTATGATAAACAAGAACTAAAAAACAAAAATACGAAAATACAGAAGCTTCTAGTTTTGTTTTGTATGCAAAAGGATATAGAGCTCAAACATCGTACAGTGTGAGTCATCATGAGTGCGAGAAGGTCAGGAAAAGATATGGAAATAGGGAGAAAAAATATGTTAAAAAATGAAGGGAGTTGTAATGCTGGAAAGGCTGTTTTATCGAAAAGGTACAAGGCGTCTAACTTGGAGAGTAGAAAGGATGCCTCGGTTCTAGAATCGAGGATGGTTCGTGTGAGGAGCAATAAATACCAGTTGCATAAGAGAGAAAGGATAAATAGTTCTTCTTCGTCTCAAAACAAATGTTTTACCACTTCAAAAAATTTGGAGAGCAATCAGAGAGAGAGAGACGAAAGTTCAGGGGATTTGATAAAGAGTTATCCAAAGGTGATAAACGGTTGAAGAAAGCAAAAGATTATGGATCTCATAAGTGGCAATACAACAGTGTTGTGAGGAGAAAGCTTGACTATACTGCCAATTCTCATTCGGATACTGAAGGTTAGTAAAGATGTATGCGATATATGTTGATGTATGCGATATATATATATATATATATGTGCATAGATGGAAGAATGATAAATACCTTATCATGTATGTAGGTCGAGCGTGAGAGGCACTTGTGTAGGTCGAAAACGTGCCTGTAGAATTTCTTTTTAAGATGGGTAGTTCGTTTGATAATGAGGTTTCAACCTCTGGTCAGACGAATGAGTCTGATAACGAAGGGGAAGGAGGATTGGAACAATTCTTGGGTTTCCCTGGTCAGTTGGTATCATATCCTCCAGGCTCGGATGCTTTTAGAGAGTTTTGTAAAGCCAAGGCGGTTGTAGGAGGGAAGCGGGGCAACTGTATAGAGTTTGCGGTAGGCAGTTTAGGGGTTGTACGGTAGCGGAGGGGGAAGAGTATGTTAACCTGTTAGCTGATTTGGAAGTGGAAAAATGAGATAGGGGTATAGATGGATCGATCTCGTTAGAATATTTCGATGGGGATATCCGGGGTGACCTCTCAAAGATTTTTCTGTGTTATTTATCTCAATTAGAGTATGGGTTGAGCCTTCCCCTCATCAATTTGGCAAATGGGATTATAAATGCAATAGGGGCATGTCTTGTTCAATTGAACGGGAACATGTGGGAGGTAATAACCGTGTGTGACCATCTGAATAAAAGATGGGAAAGGGAGGAAAAAGTGAGGAGGATAACCCTTGAGGACATTTTGTAGTTTTACGGGGTGAAGAATTTTAAAGCCAGTGGGGGATCATATTTATGTACGAGTGCAACTCGGCTTCGTTTTTTCGATCTAAATTCGGCAGGTCAAACCAGGAATGATAGCGTCATATGGGTGAAGAGTAATTTCCTTCAGATAGATGATAAAGAACCTCTAGATCTTCGGTTTAGAACTGTAAAACAACGTAAGTATAGACATGCATAGATAGAATTATTGTTATGTTTTATTGATAACTGTAGCTGATAGTAAAAATGTGTTATTGCATATATGAAGTCTAAAGTAGAAAGGAAAGAATCCTTATTAGACAAAGTTGCAGAGGAGAAGACCGAACTCGAACTTATATTGGAGGGACTCAGCCTGAGTAGAAAAAAGAGGGTTGATAGTAAGTCAGACAAGGTTAGGAAGGCACAGTCTACCAGGTCGATGGCGGGGGTCAATGAAGGCAAAAGACAAATAAGGGGTGAGGAGGTTCAAACTAAGACTCATGGGTCGGGCAGTTTAGCCCAACCGAATCTCACGACGAGTAAGATAGCTCAAAAATATCTAAAAAGTGGATGTTAAAGTCTTTACCGGCCTCGGGCGCCACAGAAAGTGGTAAGGTCGCAAAAGAGAAGAGGAAGGGGTCGAATTCTCTGGGGGAAGGTCACTGAAGTATGACCTACTGCGGTGGATGACCTTAGGGAGGTCGAGGAAAGGGCCAGGTTGGCGGCTCTCCATGGAGAAGAAGATACGAGCAAGATGGTAAGTTTTGTTGATCGGGATAGAGTTGCTTTATATGTTTCGAGCTAATCACTGAGATTGATTTGTTTTATATAGGTCGCTTATCTCGTGAAGGGGATTTGGCTCGGTATTGAAGAAGAAAAATCTACGCTGAAGAAGGCGAAGAGCGAGCTGGAGAAAGAACTAGCTCGAGCCAAGACTGAAGCCATGAAGGAAGTTAGGAGCCTGAAGGCCTCTCACGTCGTGGCGATCGGTCAGCTACAGGTCGAGGCAAAGGCAAATCTTGACGGGATGGTTAAGGAGCGTGACAGACTAGGTCGTCACTTGATGCTGAAGGGCTACTCTAGGGAGAAGGCGGATGCTATTAAGGCGAACACCTATGTTGAGGAAGAAGATGAGGAGGAAGCTGAAGCGGTGGGGGTCATGGACGGTTTGGATGGTGTTTCCCGCCAGACGGTACTCGACAATAAAGGGGATGACGTTGAACTCCCAGAAAGTGGTAATAAGAAGGTAGGGTAGACACGTGTTTTGTATAAATATTTGTAAGTTGTTTGAATTGTGTGTGAAGACAAAAATTTTGTAGATTGACTTTATTTTGCAAACCTTTTTTAGGTAGTTAGAGAGATGAGTCTCATATAAATGACCTAGAGTTTAAACTTTTCAGGGAAGAGAAACCTCTAAAGCCTTGCTGTCTGTGCAAGGGGAGCTGCAGGTTAGATTGGAATAGGTTTTTCGACTTTGGTGTTATACCAACGTTAAGTTATCAAGTAAATAGGATAGAAAAGCATGGTAAAAATCTAACGTTATTATATAGAATAATATTCCGAAAGTATGTACCTTGTATGCTGAAAGAAGATTCATGAGGTATTCATTTGGTAACGAACTCCAAGCCTTTAGTCTAAAAGTATTTGGAAGCAGATGCCTAGAAACCACATAGTCCCATTAGAAACATAGTATGTATATATTCTCTTTTCCTAAATCGAACTGCACTAAAACTTGTTATATTTCCCAGATCGAATTGGATTCATCTCACACACGTGAGGACAACGTACTTATGTATAACCGGGAATTTGCGGTGCAGTTTGATAGGATGAAAGAATCGAATGAAAACAGAGAAGATCAATACGTAAAAGCACATTTTAGACTTGAGAAGTTGAATCAGGCCATGTCCGACCTGACTCTTCAGGCCGAAGAAAAAGACTCTGAGATGAAGAAGGGATTAGAAAAGCTATCTGAGGCAATAAAACGTGCCGAGAAGCTTTAACGTCAGGTTGACGCATTGGCAATGAAGGGTAAGCAGGCCGACGCAGCTCAATACCATATTCAGGCACTGGAACAATCAGAGGAACAATTTCGATCTGATTTTCATAGATGTAGGAACGAGCTGGAGCGAATGAGACAAAAATTTATCGAAAAGGACGACGAACTGAGGGTAGCTCGAGAAAATCTATCAGCTTCAGAGGCCGCAGCTAAACATTACTAAACAGCCCTCCCCACCAAGGATATGGAATTCCAAGAAATACAATGAAGGTACGACGACTTAAACGAGAGAGTTGCTTGACTTAAAGCCAAAAAGGACCAAGCCATAGCTCGTGCCAAGAAAGCCGAGGTTTGAGAATGTTCAGGGGGAAGCAGAACTGAGGTTAAGGCTCATTTAGTTTGAGGGGATGTAGTTAGTCTTTCAGGTCGCATTAGAGAGCTAGAAAGTGACATATCTTGAATTCAGGGGTATGTTTAGAAGGGAAATGCAAATTTGAGGGAATGCCAGCATAAATTAGATGTTGCTCCTGTCAGGGAGAAAGTTCTGGAAGGGGAGATCAAAGCAAAGGAACTGTTGGTGAAGAAGAAAGAAGAATTATTGAAAGATCTGCTGGCTAGGGAAGAGTTAAACGCAAAAATTGGGAGACTTCGTGCTCGTGTAGTAGACTTAGAAGCCCTGAACCTAGCTGAGTCATCGAAGTATATTGCCAAGTTGTAAGAAGATATAATCTATCATGATAAGGTTGATGCGAAAATAATTAAATGGAAAAATGATTGCGTTATGTCACGCCTCGAGAGGTTGAAGGTAAGATTTTCAACAATGGCAGTACCTAATGCATCTCGATCTGACCTGTTAAGGGTGATCGTTACATATTTTGTAGAGAAAATAAAAAGACTTGAGTCAGAACGGGATACCTTGTTCAAAACTCTGTCGGATAAGGGATGCATCTGTGGAGCTAGGATAGATTGAGGGGACTGTCTGGGCGTCATGGAGACCCAACTGAGCCCTCAAACTGCTAAATCAATAGAACAAGGTAAAGCTAATGTGGCCCACAAACTGAAAGAGAGACCTCTTGATGTGTGGAGAATCGCTGCTGATACTCCCTCAATAAAAAAGAATTATTTGTAATATAAATTTGACTTAAAATAAATAGTATCTATCGCAGACACATTGAAATAGATGAAAGCTAGTATGACCATTGCCTTATCTTGTGTCTGGTGAGGCCTTTAATATAAAACAAATATTTAACATTCGTTTTAATCGCAGAAATGGGTTGAGTTAAACCAAGTAAAAACTTGATTTGAACTATAGAAATATCTCAGACATATTGAAAGAGATGAAAGTTAATATGACCTTTGCTTTATCTTATGCTTGGCTGAGTCTTTGGTATGAAACAAGTTTTTACACTTGCTACAATCGCAGAGATATAAAGATTCAGCTGAACCAAGTGTTATCATTGATCTAGCCTACTGAGATGATCCAAACAAGTTGAAAATGATGAAGACTAGTATTACCTTTGCCTTATCACTTGTTTGGCGCAGAAATGGGTTGAGTTAAACCAAGTTGAAACTTGATTTGAACTATGGAAATGTTATAAACATATTGAAAGAGATGAAAACTAGTATGACCTTTGCTTTATCTTATGCATGGCTGAGTCTTTGATATGAAATAAGTTTTACACTTGTTACAATCGCAGAGATGTAAAGATTCAGCTGAACCAAGTATTATCCTTGACCCAGCCTACTGAGATGATCCAAACAAGTTGAAAATGATGAAGACTAGTATTACCTTTGCCTTATCTCTTGTTTGGCTGAGTCTTTGATGTGAAGAAGGTTTTTACACTTACTACAATCGCAGAGATGTAAATATTCAGCTTAACCAAGTGTTATCCTTGATCTAACCTAATGAAATGATCCAAACAAGTTGAAAAAGATGAAGACAAGTATTAACTCTGCCTTATCTCTTGTTTGGCTGAGTCTTTGATGTGAAACAAGTTTTTACACTTGCTTCAATCACAAAGATATAGTAAGAGAAGCCAATCAAGTGATATCCTTGATTGAACTTGGAAAAGATTGATTGTAAGCTTGTATTATCTAGGCTTGAATTTGTAAAGTGTGGATGAATGTTTGTGAAGAGAATGGCATTGTTCAAAAAAAACTTTCATTGATAAGTTCAGAATTTACATTGGCTGGAGATAAGAATCTCACTTTTGGAATTGAAAAGCAAATAGCGAGTAATGGAAATGGAGTAGTAAGACGCCTAACGATAGTACCGTTTCAGTCATCTAGCATTCCAAGGATTTGAAATGGGGATTCCCTCTTCTGTTATGAGATAGTATGATCCCAGGCCTGAGAGACCTGTGATAATGAATGGACCTTCCCAATTGTCGGCTAATTTTTCAGCGTAAGGCTCTCTGCGATGTTGAGGAATTTATCTGAGGACAAGATCTCTTATTTGGAGAGTACGACTTCTAACTCGGTTATTATACGACCTAGCAAGCATATGATGATATCGACCTAAGTTAGCGATGGCACGTTCCCTGGTCTCATCTATCATATTGAGGTTGCAAGCCAATTTAAACTCATTTTCCTCGTCAATTAGCTTGTGATCATGAACTGGATGATGATATTCAGAAAGAATAACTGCCTCAGTACCATAAGAAAAGATGATGATATTCGATACGCATACAAGACGTGAGGTAGTTTGCGAACCCAATTTCCTTTTTTCTATGAGTAAAGCTATTTTTTGAGTCCATCCACGATAGTTTTGTTGGTGATTTCGGCTTGGCCATTACCTTGAGGATATTATAGATTTAATGGTGAGTGGATGATATTGCGGTGATTTAGGAAGGTTACGACCTTATCTCCCACCAATTAGGACCCATTATCGATATGAATTAGGTGGTGGCACTCGAATCGAGTGACTATGTAGTTCCAGATAAAATAGATGGCCTCCTCTTCTCTGGTTCGACATAGTAGAATTGCTTCTACCCATTTTATAAAATAATCGGTGGCTGCAAGTAGGTGACGGTGATTACCAAGAAAGTTAGAGAATTTGCCGACGAGGTCTAATACCCATTTTTTAAATGGCCAGAAAACCTTGCTTGCATGGAGTTCGTACGCAGGGGCGCGTATCATATGTCCATGTCTCTGGCAGGTGTCGCACCTGCGAGAATATTATTTTGCTTGCTTACGCATGCCGGACCATAATACTCCTTGAGTTATAGCTCGGTTTGCCAATGATCTACCTGCAGCATGGGAGCCACAAGTTCCTTCATGTAATTTGCGGAGCAGTTCGTCTGCTTTTAACTTTGAGAGGCACTTGAGGTAAGGCCCTGTAACAGAGAGGCGGTAAAGCATACCGTTCTGAGTAATGTAACGCTTCGAGTTGTTGATCATCTGTCAGCACTCTTTTGGATCTGCTGGGAGTGGTCCGTTACACTTTTTATCGACACCGAGGTAGGCTAAGGAAGGCTTTCGTCTATCGTCGTCACCCCCTTTATCGCCCCCAGTGTTGATCGTGTATACAGATATACAATCAATGTTGGGGGTTAAAATGATTTCGATCTGGAGATATCGAGCTTCAGTACATAAGACCCCGGCTAGATATGCCAAGGAATCGGCGTGTCTATTTTTACCTCGAGGAAGATATTTGAGAGTTGCTTTCGCGAATTTACTCATCCTATCTGCAACGAGGGCTGCGTATTCGATCATATTCTCATTCTTCTTGTATTGCTCAGAATAATTATGAACGATGAGTAATGAATTGGTATAAACTGAGAGTTCAGGGATATCGAGCTCAAGTGCAAGGTCGAGTCCATGAATGAGAGCTTGATACTCGGTGACATTACTTGAGGCCTCAAAATCCAAGCGGATTAATTTCTCAATTTTGTCATTTGAAGGGGTAATCAAAACGATCCCAATTCCTAACCCTGCGGGTCCTGCTGATTCATCTGTGAGAAGCCTTCACCCTGACGTAGTGATCCAGTCAGCTCGTTCGTCAAATGGCTTGGGAGTTGGATTCTCTGGAGTACTTTTGATAAGGTCCGGGTCGTGCCCCTCCCACTCGGGATCCTCCACGGGAAAATCTGTGAGAAAATCAGCAACGGCCTAACCTTTTTGGAATGACGTTGTTCGAACTTGATATCATGTTCGCCCAAACTAACTGACCATTATTGCACTCTTCGTGACTTCTCTATTTTGGACAAAACTTCTTGAAGTGGGTAGTTTGTCATAACTTTGACGGAATGTGCTTAGAAGTAGTGCTTGAGTTTTTACGAAGTATAAACAAGGGTGAGAAAAAGTTTCCCAATTTTATAGTACCTTGTTTCTGTTGGTGGGAGTATTTTGCTGATGAAGAAAACTGGTTTCTCTATTTTCCCTTTCAGGCGAATAGGAACCGAGCTGAGATAAGTATCTGTGACTCCTAGGTAGATTATCAGTTCCTCATTACCTACTGGGGTACTCGTTATGAGAGACCTCCCCAAATAGATTTTGAGATCCTGAAAAACTGCTTCACATTCTGGTGTCCATGTGACTTCCGCAGTTTGCTGAACCTTTCCTCGTTTGGTACATCCGCAGAGTAATAGAAATAGACAATGGCAGCGGTCTGAAGATTTAGAGACAAAACGGTTGATCGCGGTAATCTTGCTGAAGAGTTTTTGAACGTCTTTTAATGTCTTTGGAGAAGGCATGTCGAGGAGAGCCCGAATTTGATCTGGATCGGCCTCAATCCCTTTCTTGCTGATGAGGTGGCCGAGAAAGCGACTACAATGTACCCCGAATTGAAGCTTATCAGGGTTGAGGCGCATTCTGTAAGATTGAAGTATGTTAAATATTGTGTTGAGATCTGAGATGTGATTATCTGACTGTATGCTTTTGCACAAGAGATCATCGATGAAGACTTCAACAATTTTTCCCAGGTGTGCCTTAAACATAGCAGTCATCAATCGTTTATATGTGGCCCTAGCATTCTTGTACCCGAAGGGCATGACTTCGTAATAGTAAAGGCCACTTTCGGTGATGAATGTTGTCATTTCTTGATCTTTTTCCAGAAGTGGGATCTGATTATATCCTGAAGCAGCATCCATCATAGATAGGAGATCATGGCCTGCAGTAGAATCGAGGATCTGATGAATGTTGGGAAGAGGAAAACTGCCCTTTAGAGTATGTTTGCTCAGATTTGTGAAATCTAAGCAAACGTGGACTTTTCCATTTTTCTTTGGGACAGCACAATGTTGGATATCCAGTCCGAATACTTGGCTTCTCGAATAAATCCCACTTTGATCAATTTCTCGATCTCGGTGTTAACTTCATCTCGAAGACAGGTGAAAGTTGTTACTATTTTTGTTTGACCGCTGTGGCGTTGATGTTGATGGCTAACTTGTAGCAAGCCGTGGCTAGATCGACTCCGGGTATTTCTTCGAAAGACCATGCAAAAACATCTCGATTGAGGTGCAAGAACTGGATGAGAGCATCTTTCTCGTGCTAAACACCACTAAACCTATAACAATACTCTAATATAAAACAAGAATTGGAAACATGTGTTTTTAGCGTAGAAAACCTCCAAATAGGTAAAAAAGACCACGACCTCGTATGGAAGATTTTTATAAAAAGTATATTTATTGCTTTCACTGGATATCTTTATTACAAGTAATCTCTAGAATATATAAATATTTTTGATCTCGTAAATAAGAAGTTTTGAGTGATTTTTCTAGTTTTTGTCTCTTCTGAAACTTTTCCTTTATATAGGCTTCCCTACAACTCTCCATAGTGCTAGAACACGTTTCCCAAATAATGTGGTTAGTGGCGGTTGACTGAGTAACTAACGAGTTCATAGGAGACAGGTGTCTTTGACCTAATAACATTTTTTGGGTTTAGCTCGACCCACGTTCTTGAGTAGTTCATGGGGCTGGTTGGAATGTTTGACTGGAGTATTAGGTGTTAAAATTGTGTGAGCCTGAGATGGAGGTAAATCGAACTGCGTGAGCTCGATTATGAGTGAGATCGAGGGATATGTCCCTAAACCTAGTACTAATGCTTCAAGATCTGTATATATTTTAGGCTAAAATATTAATGCAATTTCATAGGAGCCATACTAAAATATTAATGCTTAGAGATCTGACTATAATATTAATGTACTTTATCACGTATTTAAGTTTTTCATAAAGTTGTATGTGTTTGCCAATTTATTTTCCAATTTGCGTATTTAATATGAGTAGATCGTGCTTAAAGCTATTGATTTGAGATCCGTGATTTTGGAAGATTGGAAGTCGCCAAAGTGACCCAAATATTATAAAGCATGGACATCAAACCGAGAACGTAATACGATTTATTTATCTCAAAATATTATGAATTTTCCCAAAGGCTGATTGACTTTTATGAAATTAATAAATTAAAATAGGGTAATTGATATGTATTGTAATTTGTGTTTGAAACTAATAACCCAAAGATGGAGGACCTAACATAGTTTGGCGTACACTTTAATTAGCCATATTATATTAATGTTATAACTATTTGAGTGGACATTTTATATATTGCAATTTAAACCCAAAGGTTGATTTGTGATGATATTATCAGTTCATCATCGGAATATAATTTGGTTTTAATTTCTTATATTCTAACTCGTGCTTAATTTATCTATAACTTGTAGCATTAATATTTTTGTGATCTTTTAATTATTTTACAATACCAAACCCTATTTTGGTGCATTTGCATGCTTCATTTGTTCCAATTTTCAATATAACTAATGTTTCAGACTGGAGTGAACAAATTCATTTTTACTTAGGTGTTCTGAATCTTGATTTAGCACTCTTGGCTAGGAAAACCCTGCTGATCTTTCTACTAAAAGCAGTACGGATGAGAAGACATTTCATAAAGCTTGGGAAAGGTTGAGCAAGTTAAGCCTTATGTTTATGCAGATGACCATAACGACTAATATCATGTCTTCACTTCCTAAGCCAGAAAATGTAAAAGAATTTTTAAAATTTGTGGTAGAATGTTTCAAAATTGCTAATAACTCATTAGTTGGGACTTTAATGGCTAAACTAACTACAATAAAATATGATGGTGTACGAGGCATGCATGAGCATGTCTTAGAAATGACAAATCTAGCTGCTAAACTTAAAACGTTGGGGATGGAAGTGAATAATTCCGTTATGGTTTAATTTATTTTAAACTATTTGCCTTCTCAGTTTGGTCCATTCCAAATTCATTACAACACTATTAAGGATAAGTGGAATGTGAATGAATTGGCCAACATGATTGTTTAAGAGGAGGAAAAGCTTAAACAACAAGAAAATCATTTAGTTCATCTTACAATACAAAAGGCTATAAAGTATTGGAGGAAGCCTGATAAGAAACAAGGATTAGTCAAGGTTAATGGGCCTTCTAATGTTACTAAGGCCCTTAAGACAGAACTCGATAATAAACGTAATAGGTGCTACTTCTGTAAAAAGATGGGGCATGTTCAAAAATAATGTCAAAAATGTAAGGCTTGGTTTAAAAAGAGAGGTAATCATTTAACTTTTGTATGTCTCGAATCAAATATTACTGAAGTTCCTTTTAATACTTGGTGGATTGACTCGGGTGCTACTGTTTATGTTTCCAATACGATGCAGGGGTTCCTTACGACCCTGAACGCGAAACCAAATAAAAAATTCATATTCATGGGGAATAGAGTTAAAGCTTTTGTTGAAGACGTGGGGATGTCTCGTTTATTCTTAGACATTAGACATCATTTAAATTTATCGCTTACCTTCTATGTTCCTTCCATTTCTCGTAATTTGCTTTCTTTATCTTTTTTAGACCTTGATGGTTTTTTTTTCACTTTGGGAACGGTTCTTTCAGTTTATTCAACAATTCTACTTTTATTGGTTCTGGTATTTTATGTGATGGCCTATATAAATTAAATCTTGATAACATGTTTGTTAAAAAGCCTTTTTAACCCCGCATCCTAATTTTGGAATGAAATATGGCATAACTAATAAAAATTCCTCCATCTTGTGGCACATACGGCAGAGGCATATCTCCAGAGAAAGAATGCATACATTAGTAAGAGATGGGGTCCTTCCGAACCTAGATTTTACTCATTTCGGTGTGTGTATGGATTGTATTAAAGTCAAACTAACCAAACACACCAAGAAGGGTACCACAAGAAGTACAAAGCTTTTTGAAATTATTCATACAAACATTCGTAGACCTTTAACCACTCCCTGTTTTATAGGAGAAAAGTATTTTATCACCTTTATTGATGATTTTTCACATTATGGTTATGCCAATTTATTAAGTAAAAAATCTCAAGCATTGAATGTCGTTGAAGTATACATTACTGAGGTTGAAAGACAATTAGGCAAAAAGGTAAAAGTCATTAGGTCAGATAAAGGTGGTAAATACTATGGTAGATATGACAAATCGGGTCAGTACCCTGGCCCAATCACCAAACTCTAAGAAAATTTTGGTATTCATGCTTAATACATAATGCTAGGAATGCCATAGCATAATAGTATCGCTAAAAGGCATAATCATACTTTAATGGAAATGATTAGGAGTATGATAAGTAATTCAACTTTACCCGTATCTTTGTAGATTGAAGCTCTAAAGACCGTTGTATATTTATTAAATGGAGTTCCTAGTAAGGCAGTTTCAAAAACTCCATTCGAGCTTTGGAATGTATGGAAACCTAGTTTAAGACATCTTCATATTTAGGGATGTGTATCGGAGGTTAGAGTTTGCAATCCACGTGAAAATAAATTATACCTTAAAACTATCAGTAGGTACTTTATTAGTTACCCTAATAAATCCAAAGGGTATAGGTTTTATTGTACTACCCATAGTACGAGAATTGTTAAAATCGATAATGCAAGATTCCATGAAAATGGTACAATTAGTGGAAGTAGTGAATCATAAAATGTGGTTATTGAGGAAGTTAGGGTGGAAGTCTCATTACCCATAACTTCTAATTCTGCTGTTGTTCCTATGGTTGTTAATCGAATTGACAATACCGAGTAACAATTGGATAATCAGCCACTCCATAATGAGGTTGTCACCAGCGAACTGATAATAGAGGCACCACAATAAATAATTTTAAATTACTATGTGGTATACTTACAGGAATGACTATGAGGTATACTTACAGGAATTTGAATTTGGCATAGGGACTATTAAGGATCCGATTTCATTTTCGCAAGCCATGGATAGTAATAATTCTACTAAATGGATTGATACTATTAAAGAAGAGTTAAAATTAATAGATCAGAATGAAGTTTGGGATCAAGAGAGTTGATTGCAAATGGGCCTTTACGACCAAGCGCGACAGTAATGGCAATATCAAATGATATAAAGCCCGACTTGTGGCCAAAGGTTTTACTCATAAAGAAGGTAATGATTACAAGGAGACCTTCTCACCTGTATCAAAGAAGGACTCACTTAGAATTATTATGGCATTTGTGGCTCATTATGATTTAGAGTTACACTAAATGGATATAAAAACTGCTTCTCTGAATGGGAGTTTAGATGAAGAAATCTATATGAATCAACCTGAAGATTTATCCGAAGAGGGGAAAGAAAATATGGTTTGTAAGCTTAAGAAATCTATATACGGTCTTAAACAAGCTTCCCGCCAATGGTACATTAAGTTTCGCGATACCATTATTTCTTTTGGTTTTAAGGAAAACATTGTTGATCGATATATATACCACAAGGTCAATGGGAGTAAGTTTATATTTTTGGTTTTGTATGCTGATGATATCTTACTTACTAGTAATGATCATGGTCTCCTTTACCAAACTAAGAAGTTTGTCTCAAAGAACTTTGAAATAAAAGATTTAGGTGAGGCATCTTACATGATTAGAATTGAAATCTATCGAGTCCAAGCATAAGGATTATTAGGGTTCTCTCAAAAAGCCTATATCAATAATGTTTTAAAGAGATTCAGTATAGAGAATTGTTCAGCGAGTGATGCACCAATTCAGAAAGGTGATAAATTTAGTCTTATGCAATGCCCAAAGACTGAATGGGAACGTAAATAGATGAAAAAGATTTTGTACGCGTCTACCGTGGGAAGTCTAATGTATGCGCAGACTTGTACTAGACCAGACATAATCTTTGTCATTGGTATGATAGGTAGATATCAAATAAATCTAGGGATAGACCATTAGAAAGTTGTAAAGAAGGTTATGAGGTACTTGCAAGGAACGAAAGATTACATGCTCACATTTAGGAGGTCCGATCATTTAGAACTGATCAGTAACTTAGATAGATTTTGCTGGATGCCCTGATAGTAAGAAGTTTACTTTTGGTCATGTCTTCCTATTGGTTGGAGGGGAAATTTCAGGGAAAAGTGTAAAACAAGATAGTATTTCTTCATTTACTATAGAGGCTAAGTTTATGGCATACTATGAGGCCACATATCATGGTTTATGGTTGCGGAATTTTATCTCAAGACTTGAAGTCATCGACTCTATTACCAAGTCGTTGAGAATTTATTGTGATAATACCATAGCAGTTGTTTTTCCAAGAATGATAAGTATTCTAATTGTGTTAAGCACATGGAGATAAAATATTTATCAGTCAAGGAGTCTGTTCAGAAATAATGAGTATTCATAGAATACATAAGCACAATACTTATGGTTGCAGATCCATTGACTAAGGGATTACCACCAAAGACATTGAAGGAACATGTTCAGAGTATGGGTCTTGGGCAGATTCCATCATATTTTTCTTTATAGTTATAAATTTTTTATTTGATTATTCTCTTTAGACATCTTATTGAGATCTTATTATAGTATGTTTCTGATATTTTCTTGTTTACCATTATGTGTACACATGTATGTGATTGGATGAATGGTAACAAGAAATTATTTTGACAAGACATTATTGATGGACCTTTTATAGGCATATTTGCTCACACCTATAAACCTTACTTACGATCCAAGTTAAATAGTTTATTATTGATGTAGTGCATGGAAGGAAATGTGTCTCAAAATTGTATAAGACCGCCATGACTCGCTTTAATAAATTATTTGATTTTGGTATTATGATGACCAATAAAGATAGCATGACTTGGATATATTTTAAATTGCACGCGTGTCAGTTATTTAATCGTTGAGCCCATTTTGAGTTAAAATTTTTGTAAACATAAGTTTTATTGAGTATGATTTTTAAAACCACTTCATATGGGTCAAGTAGGTGAATATAAGACTTATTATAGCCTACGTGAGAAGGGGTCCTTTAGTAATTATAGGATTTTAATTATGATTATCCAAGTCCTAATATGAAACTAATCCTATTTGTTAATGAGGTTATGGTTTCCTACAACTCTCTACTTTGATAAAAAAATAGTCCTAATTGAAATAGAAAACTAGGTCATCTCTCTACCTATATAAGTGTGTCCAGCCCATCAACTAACATACTATCTCAAGGCAAAAGTTATAGGAGAGAAAACCTAGTTGTCACTGCTCGCCGCCGATTAAAAACATAAGAACATACCTCAACCAATCAAGTTATGGATCAAGGTATGTGATTATGTTTCTGCACTATTGTTTATTGTGATTATCGCATTAAGTCCTAGGTCCTTATAGATCTTTAATGTTTATATATCTTGTCATGTTTTACACTTTGGACTCATGTTCACAGCATTCAGGCTTTTAAAGGTAGATTTGTTTTTTATGTAGGCTCTTATCTTAAGTTATTAATCCTTAACAATTAATAGGATCTTATGATTATTTTTATTGATGTTTTACAGGTTTGGCCACCAAAAAGGAAGGTAGAGATGGAAATAGAAACATGTTCATGGAGAAATGTTATTATGGGGCACTTGAGTGTTAATACTTGGACGTACTTTTATTTATATTATAAGATCATCATAATTAATGAAATTGATATAAGTATGAGGCTTTGAGTTTTAAGTACAATTTGGAAGATTTTAGACTAAATATAAGATAACACAACAAAAGAATATAGTTCCAAATGGGTGATACACTAGACAATATATATTGGCTTCTCTTATTTAAATAATTAATAGGGTGTTTAAAATTGACATGGAACAAAGTGCCCTTATTGAAAAGAAAAAAAGTTAGATTATGTAACATAACTCTTTAGTAGTTTTGTCAAAGTCCATGCATAACAATGCATTAGACCATAACAAGCCATTTATCTTAGGCAATATTTGTCGCTTCCCATCTATCAAATGATTTGTTTTTCTTTGTAGGTTGTAATTCATTAACTTATATGTTTCCCTTCCAATTGTGAGATGTGAGGAACATGTTAGTACTGAAATAGTATTGTTTTGAAGAAATGTTATGTTCTTAATTTTTGTCTTAATAATGCCTATAATATTTTATCTCTTCTATAAATATTGAGCTCAATTAGTGTGAAGTCGTGCTATTAAATAAATTTTAGTTGCTTATTTCCTTTGGGTTGTCTAGGACAATGTAATTTTTTTTTTCGAGTTAAATTATAAATGTTGGTATTTACTGGAACCTTTTAAGATTCCATATTTTGGAGTTGCATTGGTTAACTAAATTACTTTTAGAAAACTAAAATTTCTTTGAGTAATCCAATAGGTGTAGGAACTAAAAGAAACATTGGTTTATTTTCTTGGGGAATTTGATTGCAGAAGAAATTAAGGTATCTATTTGTCCTATATTTATGTGAAAATTATGTGTTTGCCTTATATTCACCTTCATTGGATGTAGATTTCTGTTTTACTCTTACATTTAGGCCATTTGCATTTTTGCCTTTGAGTAGATCTAAGCCTAACTTGATTTGAGTCTAAGTCTGAGTGGAGAGAAAAAGAGACTCTGACTCTGACTCAGATGGCATATTGAATCTGAGCGGAGAGGGAAACTTTAAGTGAAAAAATCTAAGCCTGTGCAAAAAAAGAACACCTCTAATTGCGATGAGTTAGTCCAAATCACTTAACAGACTCAGACTTAGACCTCTGAAACTGACTTGGTGAAAAAACAAACACCGCCTTAGAGTTGTTACAAGTAACTTATGGTTCAATACATCATTTTTCCTCCCATTTTGATGAAGTGTTCATATTATGTATTATAAATATTGAAGGATTAGTTTGGTTATAATTGCATTGTCCATGGTACATTTCATGTAGTAAATAAATTTGTAAGAATTTTTTTTTTGAGCTTTTATATTCTTATTTCCAAAGGTGAACCGCCGGTTATATAGGAAGTCTTAACCACTATGCTTTTAGTTGGGCACTATTTATGTAGCTACTTTATGGAGAAAATGCCAATTCCACTTAACTTTTATAAAATTCAATTATATAAGTCATCTCCATTTTTAGGCATTATGAGTTGGTTTTTCATACTATTTGTAATAGCCTAATTCCGAGATTCGGACTTAGCCTTTACACCAAGGATTCTCATAGCATCAAGAACGAACACTAACATAAAATTTAGCGTGGAAACCCTTTGAATAGGTTAAAAGCCACGACCTCCCTTAAGGATTTGGAAAGAGTAATGTTATTGATAGCTGCTAGATTATTACAAGAAATGCTCTGAACATTTTGTAGAGACTTTCTTGATAGAAAAAGTCTCCCCTTTCTCTGTAGTTTTATGGACCTATTTATAGGTCTTATAATATGATCATTATCTTTTTTAATGACGAACGTTATGGTTTTGAAGAGTCATAATGATTGTGTAATGCCTTGAGTAACTCCTGCTCCATAATGTGTCTTCCATAAATGTGCTACGTGTATGTTGACGAGGTCGAGTGGTCGTATGATGGTCGAAGATGGAGTACGTGTATGTTGACGAAGTCGAGTGGTCGTATGATGGTCGAAGATAGAGCTTGAGTCCGAGATGCGGAATAAGCTCCTTATATAAGACGGTTCTCAGCCAATAGTACAAAAAGCATCATGGGTGAGTGGTGTTGGCTGAGAAGGTTTTTCTCTAATCGTTACCTGACGTTGTTATCTTGATTCTAATGCAGTTTATTACCGATGTCGTCGATGTTTATTTTCAAGATTTTTGACCTGTAATATGTAGTATGTTTGGTCGAATTGAGCAAACCAATAATCGATATGTAATATGCAACCTGTTTGGTCGAATTGGGCAAACCAATAAGCGACCTATAATGTATTTAGATGGGTGGTTAAATTGGGTGAACCAATAAGTGACATGTAATGTGTAATGTATAATCTGTTTGGTCGAATTAGGATTAACCAATAAGCGACCTGTAATGTATTAGATGGGCGGTCAAATTGGGATAAACTAATAAGTAACCTGTAATGTATAAGATGGGCGGTTGAATTGGGATTAACTAATAAGCGATCTGTAATGTGTAATCTGTTTGGTCGAATTAGGATTAACCAATCAGCGACCTATAATGTATTAGATGGGTGGTTGAACTAGGATGAACCAATTAACAACCTATAATATGTAATCTGTTTGGTCGAATTAGGATTAAACAATAAGCGACCTGTAATGTGTTATCTATATGACCAAATTGGACAAACCAATAAGCGACCTATAATGTATTAGATGGGAGGTCGAATTGGGATGAACCAATTAGCGACCTGTAATGTGTAATATGTGTGGTCAAATTGGACGAACCAATAAGCGACCCGTAATGTATTAGAAGATTAAATTGGCTGAAGCAACAATTCTGTATATAGATGTGTTGGTCGAATTGGGATAAACCAATAAGCGACATATAATGTATTAGAAGATTGAATTGGCCAAAGCAACAATTATATATATAAGTACTTTTGTGAGATAGGTAGAAAAGTACTGTGATATGTAATCTGTTTAGTAAATGAACTTATATTCGTAAAGAATGTCGTAGAAGAACTCGATCTGAAGACAGAGCCTGAACAAAACTTTATCGCAGGCATTGAACCCCTAGATAGAGCAGTACCAGTAGAGCTAAGATGGTAAAGAAATTGAAATAAAAATTATTTCGGTCTTGTTAGATATGTTGTCGTAGGACTTATCTGAGATGTTCATGATGTTGTTGAAAAGATGAGGTCGAGTATTGCTAAGGTGGCTTTGAAGCTGAAGTCGAGCTTTGTGTTTGAAGCTGAAGTTGAGCTCGCCCTCAAGTACGATTTATTTGTATGTTGAAGGAAGCGAGTAGTAGCTTCTATGCCGACCTCGAGTACTTTAGTAGATATCTCGAGATTCAAACCTTCCAGGAACTCTGGCATTTAAGCAAGCTTTCTGTTGATAAGAATCCTCTTAAGATTTTTGCCAAAAGGTATGTACCCAGATACCATTATTATAATGGCGGCCCGAGCATCCCGCTATGAAAATTAAGACATGATAGGCATTGTTATAGTTAGAACGCATTCTCCGGCTCGAGCATCCCTCAAGTACGTCTTCTCGTTGTTGATGTGGTTTGTTGTATATCAAGGCTTGACCAAGCTGAGCTAAGATAGCATATGATATGAGAATTTATCGATAAAGAGAGAGCTCTTCTAATGGCTATTTTCGACATATCTAAACATTGTGTACGCCATTATGTTGTGTACATCATAATACTTGACAATTTTGTGATGAGTTTTGGCCTCCTGCAATGAGGTTTGTTATTGAGCTCGAGTGAGCAAATAACTAGAGCTCGCATTCGAGCTTGAGAACATGACCACGAACTATTTTTCCAACTTGAACACGAACTATTTTTTTTAAAGAGCTTGAACACGAACTGTTTTGTGAACTTGAACATGAAATGTTCTTTTGTGGGCCTCTTTAATTCGAACTTGAGAACAAACTATTTGTGGGCCTTAATTCGAACTTGAGCTTTGTTTTCCCACTCAAGCTTGAACTGTTTTCCCACTTGAACACGAACTATTCTACTACTTGAGAACGAACTGTTTTCAAGCAAACTCGAGCATGAACTATTTTCCAATGAACTATAGCACGAGCTTCTTGCTTGACGATGATGGTTTACTGAAACTGTTCATCTTCTAAATAAAGAGAATTGCCTAACCTGTAAAAACTGACATTTATGTGCCTCCTTCTTCGTGCTTGTAGTTCAGTGGCTTAATTAAGGCTGTAGTAACCTTATAAGGTGCTCATCGCAGGTGATATGCTCCGCTGAAGGGATAGAGACTTGAGTGATTGTAAAGAATCTAGGACATCGAAGTGGAGCCATCGTTATGATAATGCTTTCTCCATGATTAATGAAACCATTTAACAAGTCAGTGAAGGTGGATGTATTTCATGTAACGGTATTTGCAGTGTCTTGAGAGCAACCTGTAATGGCCTGTTTTCCAGAAGGAAAACCTTCGCTAATACTTGTTCGTAAGGATTGTGCAATAAATAAGTATCAACAAAGATTTTACGTGGAAAACTCAGCAGAAACTGAGAAAAACTATGACCTCGAGGAGGATTTGGTATAAAATCTAGTAGATGCTAGTTATTACAAGTTTCTGAGTGTTGCTTATGTTTAGAATATAGAGATATCAGATACATGGTCCCTTAAAACCTATTCTCTGCCTGTATTTATAGCATATACAGGCAGTTTACAAAAAGAAAGAAATAGTCTCCTATTCTGGAGGTAGTGAGCGAACTTTGCATATCTTTAACATTTCCTTCTTGACTGGGGTACAACAGCTTTTTTTGGTGCATTGAGGACTTATAGATCCTCCTAGAATGTTGGACTGTCTTCGACTACAGAATGCTAAGATATCTTCGATTACAGAATGTTGGCTTCATTCTTGTCAAATCTGGGGAATATGATACTACAATCGCCCCATTCTCGACAGATGTACTTATAGTTGTGTCGAGAAGAAAAACTTGAATCAGAAGAGGTTGCTGAATAGTTGCAGAAGTCAACATATGTCATTACCGAGGTCAAAGGGATCTGTATTTGGTCAAGTATGTTCCGAGGTGGAATTAATGATGTTCATTGAATGTAGGTAAAAATGATGGGTATAAATAGAGATTTTATTGAAGGTGGATAATGGTGTTGGGTAATGAGGTCGCCCCAAGTATGGTTGATTATTAAGTCTGGGGTCGAAGACGGTGATTTGTCAGATGAAATCTGGCGTATATTGAGAGATAAAAATGGGTTATGTGATCGGAGTAGAGCAGCGAGGTGGAAACAAAGAACAAACAAAAATGAGATGTTTCAGTTGGAAATTTCATCATGCGTATGTGAAGGTAATGTTTAGAGTCAATTGAGGGGTGAAGGGGTAACTGTCTTTACTGGCGATAAAGATATGAAGTATGGATGGGTGTCTAAGGATCTTGTCGAACATGTGGGTGTGTTTGCAATTTTTTATTACCTTTTCTTGTTGAAGCATCTGGTTAGAAGTTCAGTAACTTGAGACTCATTGACCTCTGAGGACCAGAAAGAGGCTTTAATGTCTTATTCTGGTGAAAAACAGACAAATAAAATATTGACATGTCGGGGAAGTTAGCAATAATAGTTAAAATGTAATAGAAGACAATATTAAGTATTATAAGTGAATACTCGAAAGATATAGATGTCGAATGTAAACATGAGTATGTAATCGAATGTGAGAGATATCGAATGTAAGGAATGAGTTGAAATAAATAAATATTTATTTGTGAATTGATTTGTTTATGTGTTTGTTATCAAGTATCCAATATGATTACAATATGTGCGATAGAATTTTGTCGAATATTGGCAAGTGTATAAAGTCGAACGTGTATTGTTATGTCGAAAATGTGATGTACCTCTCAACTGTAGGGAAATAAAATTGTGCTTAAACGAAGTATGAGTGAACAAAATTAAATCAACTGACATTGAAAATAATCCCTTAAATATAGGTATTTGCGAAAATATGATAAAAGAAGGGAACGTTGATGCAAAATGAATATGGCAAGATCTTTTTCATTAGGTAATGGTATGAAGTATAAAGAAGATGAGGTATATTAAATATTGGAAAAGATGGAGCGTACACTGACAGATATGAATGTGTCTGTAGATATTCTTCGAGAGTTAGAAGGTCTGAAGTATGAATGTAAAAGTTTATTAAGGGGTAGAAGGTTAAGAGGCAGAGATGTCGAGAAAAAATGTATAAAGCATTGCATTCGAAGAATTGGACCGTCGCCAAGTGGTGCGACGAACAGTCATGTGAGGGTAATAAATATGTCAGAGGTAGGCGACCGTTCAAATCATTTGCAGACTAAAAAAAATTTGAGGGAGAGAACTGTTGTTGCTCGTTGCTGAAGTTGTTAGATACAATTGCGATGGAGAAGATTTGTGTGTTGATTGAAAGGGCAAAACGAGCAAAAGAGAGGAATACGGAAGCAGCACGGCAATAAGGTTAGTAATTTTTACAATTTGTTTCAGAAGTAGATGCGTTTGGTAGAGATTAATCAATAACGTATAATGAAGTGAAAATGAATAAGAGCCGTCCATGGAGGGGAAAGATTAATAGCGACAGATGTGATTCTATGAATGTGATATTTTAATTTCTTTGTGGCAGTGATTCTGAGTTACGTAAAAATGGAGGAGGGGAGTTAGAAGGGAAGTAAAAGGGAGTGGGAAGGGCGTTGTAAGTACGGCGCTGTAGGAGGAGATAGTTTTAAGGGAACGAGAGATGCGGAGAGGTTTAGGATTGTGCGGTTATCGCCGGATTTCGCGCCGGAGAATGAGAATTTGTACAAATGGAAATAACTGGCTTTTGCGGGAAAAGTTATAACGTCTTCGAGAAACTATTCAACTTCCTATAATTTTGATAAGAAAATAGTAATTAACAAGGTTATCAAGGTTACTGAATTAAATGAGATGAAACATCGAGAACTGATTAAATTGTTTATGAATGATTAAAAATCTAAGTAAAATATATGATATGGATTCGATCGAGAACTATGTATAAGTATAAATATAAATGATTGTAGCAGATGGGAAAGTAATGAGGTGTTGGAGAGTGATCTCAACAACGAGATCTATTATGAATATGTTAACGTAAGAATATGTATATATGTATCACATATGAAAATTTCTAACTGTGTTAAAAATATGGAATATGATTTATAGGTTCTTAAATGGTTGATCCCAATTTAAATGAGGATAAAGATATATTAGAGAGTCTCGAAGATGTAGTACCTTTGATGATCGACGTGAGAATGTGTGTACAACAGTTGGGGGGAAGATACAGGGTAGGTTCGAGCAGTGCAGATACAGGGGGTGGGGAGTAGTTTAGGGTAGTCCCTAGTGTGCATGAAGCATCTGAGAAAGAGGGGATTGAGACTGGTGTAGATCATGAGCCTCAGGCGAGTGATCGAGAAGAGAGTGGGGATGGGGAAGAAGATGTTGAAGAGGATGAAGAAGCTTGTTATGGAGAGGGTTTAGAGACCAAAGAAATATTAAGATTTAAAAAGAAATATGGTATCCCTGATGATGTTAGATTAGAGAAGTATTAATACGAAATGATCGACCAGGATATACCTCTAGATGGTATTCTTGTTCTTCGAGAATAGATAAATAAAGGGCTAAAGTTACCCCTGAGGGCGGATCAAAAAAAGTTAATGAATTTCTTCGATGTAGCCCCAGGTTAATTCAATCCAAATGTATATGACATGTTTAGGGTATGTAGTGTGATAAATGGTAGACTTAAAGCCAGAGGGGAGGAGGTAATAACGGTAGATGATTTGTGTGTATACTACACGATGAAAATGAACCCGAAGTTAAAAGAGTATCATTATTTGGTGAGGTTTTTGAAGAGAGTGATGTTTTACGATATGGTATCCACTGGAGGTCGATATACCAAAGACCGATTACTAGTTTCTGGAAATTATGAGTTTGATCCTAAAGATCCAGGGGAGCCGTTTAAAAGAAAAGTGTTTCATCTAGGTATGTGGATAGGTAACTTAAATGTTTAAGCTTGATGAATTTTCAGATGAAATGGATATGTATAAAAAAAATTGTCTGTTTTGTGTTTACAGCATTGAAGAAGATCGGGAAGACAACTAAAGTAAACGAGAAGTTGTATAAGATAAGGGAAGGATTTTTTGGCAGGATCGACAATTTAGCGACGAATCAAGATCAGTTAAGTAAACTTTTTCAAGAAGCATGGATAAAAAGGTCGAGAACAAAAGGTACTGAAGTGTCAATTATCGGGGGAAAGATATCAGCGAAAAACAAAAGAGCTGCAGATGCAAGTTTGCTACTGAATAACCCGTCATTAACAGGCTATAGCACGGATACTGAGATTGATGCGATGCTAGGGGAGTCTTTAGGTAAAAGCAAGAGGAAAAGGAAGGTAAATGTGGAAAAACTTTCGTTGTTGAATCCGAAGAGAACTACTCGACAATCATCATCCGAAGTCGTCAAAGTTGCTGATAAACCTATTATGGGGAGTGGTTTACTTCCACAAAGTTCGAGTAGTGCTAATCCCAAGAAGACAACTGCTGGGACTGCGAAGATGAGGTTAGGGGAAGAGTTTGAAAAGGAGATGACGGAGATGATGGAAACTTTTTCTCAGGGGGCTAGTTCGTTGAAGAAAGAAATGGAGGACTGCATGGTGGGTATTGATAGCTTGGATACCTTTTTAGGCGAAGCACAGTGTAACTTGGCGAAGGTAAGAAATCTTAAAGCTTATGCTCGAATGAAAAGTGTGGTAAATCAAACAAATAATCATTATATGACTTTCATGCATATTAAGATGGTGATGAGTGAAGCAATGGGACAGGTAGAGGGTAGTAGTGACCTGGCCAACCGGTTGGTTGGGTACAAAAATATTGAGAAGGAGTTGACTACGGAGAATGCCAAGCTGACTGCGACGCTAAACAGGTATAAATATGAAGCAAATAAAGTGAAGAATGTGGCATTGGCGGAGGCGAAAAAAGTGTTGAAGAAGGAAAAGAAAGAAACTTTGGCGTTGCAAAAAATTAAGTTCGAGAAAGAAGTTGATGGTTTGCGAAGAGAAATAGAGTTGGAGCATAAGAAAATGCTCGATGAATTGAAAACTCAGATGAATGAAGAAAAGATGCCAAGAAGTGAGGATGCACTTTAAGGAGCAATTTGATGAGTCTGAAGAGAGAAAGAAGTATTACAAAGGAGTTATGAAGTTTGGGGGGCTGCCATGTGATGACAGTTCTGATGACGAGGTACCACAGACTCCGAATGTGCGTAAGGGAACTAAAGTCGTTGGCAATGAAAAGATGATGGAGGTCGAAGGTCAGCTTCCCAGGGTCGTAGCAGATGTACAGGTGCCCGAAGGTGCTGTAAATAAGGAAAGATTTCCTTCGTAAATGTTAAATTTAGGGTAATGAACTTTGGTTTTTTGAAATGTTGTAACAAATGGTCAGTGGGACCGAAAAAAGTTTAAATTTTATGTGTGTAGGATATTTATGTTGGTTGAATGTTTTGATAATTAACTATTTTGTTTTGAAAATAAATTAAAGTAGTGAAGAGACCGATTATCAGATAAATACTTATAAAGTATAGATCGAGGACAATTCGAACTAGAAAGAGTTCGATTGTCAGACAAATACTTGAAAAGTATAGATCGAGGACAATTCAAAATAGTAATGAAAATCAATTTGTCAAATAGATAATTGTAAAGTATAGATCGAAGACAAATCGAAGTAGTAAAGAGGTCGATTGTCAGATAAATACTTGTAAAGTATAGATCGAAGATAAATTGATGTAGTAAAGAGGTCGATTGTCAGATAAATACTTGTAAAGTATAGATCAAAGACAAATCAAAGTAGTAAAGAGGTCAATTGTCAGATAAATACTTGAAAAGAATAGATTGAAGACAAATCGAAATAGTAATGAAAATTGATTTTTTGGATAGATACTTGTAAAGTATAGAACGAAGACAAATCGAAGTAGTTAAGATGTAGATTGTCAGATAAATATTTGAAAAGTATAGATTAAAGACAAATCGAAGTAGTAAAGAGGTCGATTGTCAGATAAATACATGAAAAGTATAGATCGAAGATAAATACTTGAAAAGTATAGATCGAAGACAAATTGATGTAGTAAAGAGGTCGATTGTCAGATAAATACTTGAAAATTATAGATCGAAGACAAATCGATGTAGTAAAGAGGTTGATTGTCAGATAAATACTTGAAAAGTATAGATCGAATACAAATTGAAGTAGTAAGAAGATAATGATAACAAATTGCTTATTGGATTTGAAGGAAACGATTACAGGGTATCATCTGTAAAAAAGTTTAAGCGGAGCAGTATTCCATAGGTATTCAAGCTGAACTTCATCTTTAGTCATAAGCCAATAAGTTCCACTATCTGCTTTATGGCACACAATGTACGGTCCCTCCCATTTTTCTGATAATTTTCCTGAGTTTTTAGGTCGGGTATGGTCTTGTATCCTTCGTAGAACAAGGTCTCCAATACCAAATTTCTATTCTCAAACTCTCTTGTTGTATGATTTTTTCAATGTATCATGGTAACGACCCAAATTGACAATGACCTCGTCTCTGGTTTCCTCGATCCAATTAAGGTTGCAAAGGAGTTTGAGCTCATTATCTTTGTCAGTAATTTTGCGCCAAACACTGGGGAGATCGATATTTGAGGGTATGACTGCTTCAGTACCGAAAGCCATCATGAAAGGCGTATACCCTGTGGATACTCGAGGAGTGGTACGTTAAGCCCATAATATACTAAGGAGTTCATCAACCCATCTGCCTTTCTTGTCATCGAGGAGCTTACGTAAGCCAGACTTGATGCTTTTGTTAATGGTTTCAGCTTGTCTATTGCCTTGAGGGTAATATGGTGTGGAAGTTGCGAGCTGAATCTTGAATTTATGAAGGAAAGCAAGGACTTTAGCGCTAATAAACTGTTTACCATTATCAGAACGTATCATTTGTGGATAACCAAATTGGGTAATGATGTGTTCCCAAAGGAATTTGATGACCTCATTCTCATCAGTATGGCATAAGGGAACTGCTTCGACCCACTTGGTGAAGTAATTGGTGGCAACCAAGACGAATCTTTTGTTTCCCGAAGCTGGATGGAAAGGGCTAATGAGATCGATTCCCCATCGCTTAAATGGCCAAAGGACATTACTAACATGTAAGTCGAGGGCGGGGCTCTTGATATCATGAGCGTGAATTTGGTATTTGTAGCATTTCCGAACAAAATCTTCACAGTCTTGTCTCATTTTGGGCCAATAGAGTCCCTGTGTGAATGCACGCTGAACTAGTGATCTACCCGAAATGTGTACACCACAAATACCTTCATAAAGTTCTTTAATTTTATCTGAGCCTGTTTCTGCTATATACATTCGATATGTGGCCTCCTCCAGTGAGTCGATATAAGATACCATTTTGAACTGTGAATCGGGGGCACTTAGCTAACAGGGATCGAGCTTCTTCTTTGTTATTAGGGAGGATATTAGAGTTAAGGTATGTAGAAAATGGTTTTCTCCAATCTTCAGGGTCGTCATCTTCAGTAACGGTCAAGTGGAGTGTGGAAAAGATATCGAGACTATAGTATTCGAGAGTTTCGGTGTCCAAAGATCTTTTTTCACTGTCTCCCAGTATGGCAGCAATGTAGGCTAAGGCATCAGCATGAAGATTTTCTTGCCGAGGTAAATATGAAATGGTGGCATGCCTGAATTTTTTCATTTTATCTTCGACCAGGGCAGCATAATCAACCATCTTGCCTGTTGTTCTGAAAGTTTTATTGTAATGATTGGCGACGAGTAAGGAGTCGACATAAACTGCTAATTCTTCAGCTCTAAGAGTAAGTGCGAGATCAAGGCCGTGCAAGATGCCTTCATACTCTGCTTTATTATTGGTTACATAGAATTTGAGTTTAAGAGCTTTTTCTATGCAATGATTGGAAGGTGTGGCGAGTAGGATGCCAATTCTGGAACCTTGTGGTCTTGCTGATCCGTCTGCAAAAAGTCGCCAACCAGAACTCTTAGACCATGTGTCTGGTTCGGCAATTGAGTCGTCAGTAAAGATTTCTTCGAGTTCTTCCCAATCGGGATCTTCAACTGGAAAATTTGCCAAAAAGTCGGCTATTGCTTGCCCCTTGATTGATATTTGAGGTTTAAAAGAGATGTCATACTCACCAAGGAAAACAAACCATTGTTGAACTCGTCGAGATTTTTCTTTTTTGGAGAGTACGAGTTTGAGAGGGCATTTTGTATTGGCTTTGATGGGGTGAGCTTGGAAGTATAGACGGAGTTTTTGAGAACTGTAAACCAAGGTGAGCAATTAATTTTCTGTGGTAGTATATTTCTTTTCAGCAGGCATAAGAGTTTTACTGATAAAGTAAATAGGTTTCTCGATGCCTGCATCTTCTCGAATAAGGATAGAGCTTATAGAATCATCAGTTGTGGATAAGTACATGGTGAGTAATTTGCCATCACTGGGAGTACTCATTATAGGAGGACGCCCCAAGTACCGTTTAAGATCTTGAAACGCCAGTTCACAATCAGGAGTCCATAGAACTTCTTTTTGCTATTTGTTCAAAAAAGTTGTGGGGTTGCCACGAAGAAGAAGGTAAAGAAATTTTCATCAATCAGATGACTTGGAGATGAATATGTCAAATGCGGCTATCTTACCGGCGAATTTTTGAACATCTTTTTTTGTTCGAGGAGATGGCATTGCCATGAGTGCTTTGATTTGAGCTGGATCGATTTCGATTCCTCGTTTGCTGACTAGATGGCCCATGAATTTTTTGGATGCAATGACGAATTGACATTTCTCTAGGTTGAGCTTAATCTGGTATTGTCGAAGGATATCGAAGATAGTTTGGAGGTGCTGGGGATGATTTGCTCTTTTCAGGCTTTTACAAATCATATCGTCGATATATACTTCTATGATGTGGCCTAGCTGTTCTTTGAACATTTGAGTGACCAATCGTTGGTAAGTAGCGCCAACATTTTTTAACCCAAAAGGCATTACTATGAAATAGTAAAGTCCTCTTTCGGTTATAAAAGTTGTTTTTTCATAATCTTCTTCGACGAGTGGAACTTGGTTATATCCTGAGGCGGCATCTATCATAGAAAGAAGCCCGTGTCCTGCGTCTGAGTCGAGAAGTAGCGGAATCAATGGTAGCGGAAAACTGTATTTGGGTGTAAATTTGTTAGGTTTTGTAAAATCAACACAAACTCGAATTTTACCATTTTTCTTTGGCACGACGATGATATTGGAAACCCACTTCAGATATTTAGCTTCTCGAATTAAACCGACCCGAAGGAGCTTATCAATTTCTTCGTTGACTGCATCTCAAAGTCGGGGAGCCAAATTTCATCGTTTTTGTATGACTGCCTTGCTGTCTGGAAGGAGGTTGAGGTGGTGGCAAGCGATAGAAGGATCGATTTTGAACATTTCTTGAAAAGTCCAGGCGAAGATATCAATGTTTTTTCTTAAGGAGCTGTATCATGGCTTCTTTTTCGTCGAGTAATAGCTTAGATCCAATGAAGGTGTGCGCCCGGGGCCATCCACTTCAACAATGTCAACCACTTGAAGAGTTTTACTGTATGAGGGTTGATGGTGGTATTTTCGCACATGCGTGTGACTGCTTGGCTGCTCTTAATTTTATAGACTTCGTGATCCGTAGGAAAACTTAGTGCTAAGTGGTAAGTCGATAGTATCGCTTTGATCGAATGTAACCAGCTGCGTCCCAAAATGCCCAAATACTTGGACTTTACATCAATGACAAGAAATTTGACGAATGTGGTTTCTGAACCTGCTTGAATGGGGAGAGTGATTTCTCCTGTGGCGGATTCTTTAGAACCATTAAAGTCTGTGATTGTTATTGTCGAAGCTTTGACGGAATCTGTAAGGCCTAAAACTTTGATTGCTCTTCAGAATAAGACATCTGTGGTGTTGTCGGTATCAATGAGAAGTGTATGTAACTAATCCTACCCCACTTTAAGCATAATAAAATGTGGGTTATCATGTGAGTATTGTACATGGCTGGTGTCACAGTCCTCAAATATTATCTGGTAAGGACATTTGGATTTACTGGTGCTTGGAAGAAGTTTTGTTGATTTGCCTTAGGAAGTCATTTTGCAGCAAGACGTAAAACGATCGTCTTGCTTTCTTTTCTTCCCTTTTTCTATCTCGATCATGTATAAATGTCGAGTTGGGCCCTGGATATGATTCTGCTCGACTTCAAAAGTTTTTGCTTGTTCATCGAGAAATTTTTGAATGTCGACAACATAATGATGGAGTCTTCCAGCTAAGAGGATACAGTGAAAGATATGAATGATGGAGTAGAAGCTATCAGTTTCATGACTACGTACATTATGATACTGACATAAGGGTTTGTTTGGAAGATTTGTAATAACCTGTGGTGCACAATAACACTCGTCTCCCATTATCATTGGTAAGATAGTAAAGAGGGTTGTTGTCATTGGTGGCAGAATTGGGACAGGTCTATCTGGCTTGCCATCTCTTCATCGAATGTTATTAGTATTTTTGGTAAACGGCTTCGGTGCTATTGTAGCGACTGCTCTTTAAGAAGGAGTCGAAGATACTTCTCGAGAATGTATGACGGAAGAGCTTTTCATCTTATCTTTCCTCGAGTGCTCCAGCTTGATGTAATTATTAACCACGTCAATCATTTCAGTGACCGTACGTGGTTTATGTATAGTAAGTTCTTCGCGAACTTTTGAGTCGATGTGCAGGGCGGAAGTGAACGCTGGAACCACGATTTTGGGGTCTGAATTTCCAATCTTTCGTGTTTCCTGCAAAAATGTTTATAAAAACTTGCCAAGGTTTCTTTCGCGCCTTGCTTGAAGTAAAATAAAGAGTTCACTGTGATTTCGCGTTCCCTAGCATGAGTGTAGTTGGACTCGAATAGATTTTGTAATTGGATGAAAGAGGTGATGGAGGCTTATTGTAATGTATGGAACCATCGGAGTGGTTCTTCTTTTAGGCTCATGTTAAATAGTCGACAAAGCATATGGTCGAGCTTGGAGTATAACCCAACGGCGGCTTTAAAATGTCAAACATGTGTAAGTGTATCGGTGAGGCCTACATACTGGATAAATTTAGGCATATGGAAGTTGTTTGGAATAGGCATATTTTCAAGATATGGAGAAATGGGGTTTGTTTCGATCCTGTCGAGCGCAGATTGTCGGCCTGGGATATCATAGTTGATTGCTTGAATTTTTTTGTTAAGGTCATCCAGAGTGATGAATTGCTGCGGAGGAAGAGGTAAGGCTGCAACCTGAGGAACAAAGTTGCCCTGTCCCTCTGGTCCTAATCGACATCTGATGGGTCTTCTTTCTGACGGAGGGGTCTGGTAACGTGTACGTCGACTTCCATCGGTTATCAAGGCAGAAGAAGTTAAGCCAAAATGTCGAGAGGCTCTATTAGGATTTTCATATCTGGATCAAGACATTTGTTGGTCGTCTTCCCTAGGCCGATCATCACGTTGAACTGCTCATGATCGATGTTCACTTCGAGCCAGTGGTGGCGATGTTTGGCAAGCTGTTATTCGATCTTGTATTCTTTACAATCTTTTTATTTCCTTTTGATGGGTTTGACTCTGTTGATCTAGGGATTTTTTGCATTCGTCTTTCTCCATTTTGTAGAGCTTGAGCGTGAATACGCTTATCTTCCAGTCTCTGGTTTTTCTTCGAAGCCATTTGTTTCTAAAGTTCAAAAACCACACCATGCAGATCAAGGGCACCTAGAATGTCCTGATCTCTTACGGTACTAGAATGGCTTCTTAAGTTCATGTTTGTCATTTGAACGGTGTTCAGGTTGGAAATGGTAGAAAAAAGTGTGGTATATTCCCACAGACGATGCCAATTGTAATGGCATATTTTCTGGGAGGAAAACCTTCGTCAATACTTATTCGTAAGGATTGTGCAATAAATAAGTATCAACCAAGATTTTACGAGGAAAACTCAGCAGAAACTGAGAAAAACCACGACCTCGAGGAGGATTTGATATAAAATCTAGTAGATGCTAGTTATTACAAGTTTCTGAGTGCTACTTATGTTTAGAATAGAGAGATATCAGATGAGTGGTCCCTTAGAACCTATTCTCTGCCTGTATTTATAGCATATACAGGCAGTTTATAAAAAGAAAGAAAGAGTCTCCTATTCCGGAGGTAGTGGGCAAACTTTGCGGATCTCTAACAGTTCCTTCTTGACCGGGCTACAACGGTTACTTTTGGTGTATTAAGGACTCATAGATTCTTCTAGAACGTTGGGTTGTCTTCGACTACAGAATGCTAAGATATATTCGATTATAGAGTGTTGGCTTCATTCTTGTCGAATCTGGGGAATATGATACTACACAACCATTTGACAATGTATTTTGCTTCTCCCTCGCTGGAAAATAGAGGCAACTTGGTTATTAGTTGTAGTAGTAGCCATGGCAGATGAAGTAGCCGAGTGAGATGCTCTTCCATTGTTATTAGCTCCCATAAAAAAAATGGAGGGTGATTGGTCTGTGGAATTTGCCCTTATCGATTGTTGATCCATACTTGGCTTACCTTTCACTTTCCTCTCGTCATCGGTACCATTAACAGAGTCACTAACAGATTTCCTTTCTTTAGGAATCTGACCTTGACTTTTCTTCTCCTGTGTTGCCTGTGTAACAGCATTAGTTGCCATGGCAATCTGGTAACTTTACCTAGCTGTGTCAGAGAGAGACTGAAATATTGTTGGACTATGTGCCATAGATGAAAAGGCAAGACCTGGTAGGGTAGACGCAGTTCCATTAAATGGGGCAAAGAACATGGCGAATGCTTGAGAGGGGGTGAGGTCCATCGCATCGTAGATCATATGAAAATGTCAAGCTCATCTTTAAGGATCGGAGTTGCAGGAGCAGAGTCGCCTGCCATTATTGAGGTCGATCGAAGATCGTTATATCAAGCAAATATCGTTTAAAGCCTTGTTATCCATAACCATGTACTCATCTGCATTTTCCACAAGCTCATGAACATAGAGGGTGGCATTGTATGGCTTTTAACTATGTCTTTGATATCACGAAGTATCTTTCGAATTTATTGGATTGTATTGCAAGAACCTCTTGGATTTCTGGCTTGTGTTGCTTGACCAGGGAAGACATATCACAATGCCATGTTTAAGTGCCATGTTTGGTCCGTAATAACCAGATAGACGAGGTGCCAATGGTGGCGGCAATAGTGAACCATTTAAAGAGAACAACTGCGGCTAACCACTGCGCTAGCAACTGCGGCTTCTTCGAAAGTTCATTAATGATGAATTTGTGCTCTAAACTGCGGCAATAAGGGACATCGTCCCCAAAAATTTGAGGAAGCTCTACAACATACAATATGGTTTGAATGAGTTATCGCCTAAACTTGATCACTACACCGTAAGCAAAATCTACCGTGAACAAGGCACAACATTGTGATTCGATGAAATTCTCCCATCATCGCCATTGTACGAAAAAACTCTCATTGTTGAGGTTGAACAAAATTCAAACTCGATTCAAAGACGTTACAGCTCGTTAGGCAGAGTCATCTATCATTATGGAGGTCGAACAAAAATCTATTATTGATGAGGTCGAACGAAGACCAATCTCGATTCAGAGGGAGAGAGAGACCTGTTATTCTTCGGCCTACGTCGACCATTATGCGTTAGAGCTCTAAAGAGCCATTATTCAGAGTTTGATCAAACTCAGAAGCATTCAGAACGCTCGCAAACAGCAAGCAGTCAGAATCAAAATACCTCATAAAGGGTAAATTTAGGGTTGTTGAGTGATCAAAATATGGTGAAACTCGTCTTTGAGTCTGGCCATGGCAATTTGGATAGCATCATCAAGCGTATTATCGCCATCGTCGATGGTGGATGAGGCGAAAGAACGTTGGATTGAATCGACAGCTTTGAGATATCGTTCGCCTTTGTTTTGATCATCACCTTGGAAAATCATTCGATCTCGTGCTTCTTCTGAGGGTGATGAGTCCTATTATAAGATGAACTCTAGTGATTTCATGGTCTCCAAAACTCAGAGTTTCAAATGTTTAATATTTGGAGAGAGAGATGACAATATAGGTGGCAATGAAGATGATTGTGAAAGAATGTAAATTTTTTCGGGAAATCAGATTTGGTGGGGAATTGTAGAGCTTCGTGAACTCGAAACCCTTATTTTCTAAAATTGAGTGAGAGAGAGAGAGAGAATAAAGCTCTTTCCCTTAAATTACAACCAATCCCACTTGTTTATGGATCACAATTTAAAGAGAGAATCAACAGTTTCTTATACAATAGGTTTGATAACTTCGTTCCCACAGACGGCGCCATATGTAATAGCATAATTCTGGGATTCAGACCTAGCCTTTACACCAAGGATACTCAGAACGTCTAGAACGAACACTAGCACAAAGTTTAGCGTAAAAAACATTTAAATATGTTAAAAACCATTACCTATCTTGAGGATTTAGAAAGAGCAATGTTATTAATAGTTGCTAGATTATTACAAGAGATGTTCTGAGCATTTTGTAGAGACTTTCTTGATAGGAAAAGTCTCCCCTTTCTCTGTAGTTTTATGAACCTATTTATAGGTCTTATAATATGACTGTTATCTGTTTTAATGACAAACGTTATGGTTTTGATGAGTCATAATGATTGTGTAATGGCTTGAGTAACTCCTACTCCATAATGTGTTCTCTATAAATGTGTCACGTGTATGTTGACGAGGTCGAGTGTTTGTATGATGGTCGAAGATGAAGCACGTGTATGTTGACGAGGCCGAGTGGTCGTATGATGGTCGAAGATGGAGCTTAAGTCTGAGATGCGAAATAAGCTCCTTACACTATTGGTATCTTATAGGTATTGAAAGTTCAGTTACTATATTATAATTATTGTTTGTAAGATTTAGGCTCACAAGTTCCCCTACACATTGATTAATTTAATTAGGTAAATTTTTCTCACTTTTGGTTATTCATATAGATCTTTAGCTCAATTGGAAGAGCGTTTAGAAATGGGATATCGAGTTTTTCAAGAGATAGCGGTTCTAATCCACTAAGATCCTATATGATCTTAAATAAAATATGATAAAGCGTACATATGAAAATATTTCCATAGAGAACTTTTAAGCCTAAATCATTATTCCTTAAAGTATAGGAAGCCCCAAAATTATAATTGATGCACATTTAAGATAGTTTAAGTTATGGAACTTTTGGACGAACCTAACATCCCTGTTGCCAAGGTAAGATTTATTGGATTTATTTATCTCATGTGCAAAGACTCCTGCAACTTTGTGTGAGTATCTTTTAATGCAGTCAATCCAAGTTGCAATCAATAGCCTAACATATAGTGATTAGCCATGTTTTATCAGTATTCAATTGTATTTAATTATATTTAATTGCATTATTCTTTATTGATTAAGCGTGCGTAAATGATTTAAATTATGTTCAAAGATAATGAACAATGACCAAAATAGTATTTGTAATAGTACTTTAAAATAGTTTATCATGAATATTGCATATGGGAAATAAAAGGATGAAATATTCATATGTTTTTCGTGCTTTGCATCTAGTCCCAAGTTATTAGTTCTATAATTTGTCACTTCCGTTAGAAATTGTTTATAGTTTATTAGTGCATGAGATTCATTTTTGGATTAAAGGAATGGTAATGGTCACACCATTTCTGGAAACACATTGACATATTCACCAATAGTGTTTTTTGTTAATGTATTTGTGGCGAATATATGAGGTGACAAACAACAAAGCAAGTGTCCATATCTTTCAAGATGGTATAAGCCTTCTTCCGTCTGAGTTATATTTTATACTTTTCTCTCAGTAATGGATTATAGTTGTTGTTCCTGTTGTGGCGATATAGCCATCGATTTTTCATAGAAATCATTTTTAGGAAGAAAAAAAAAACTCATAACCTATGATGGTCAAATTTTATTTAAAAACTCCAATCAAATGGCAGTGATATTTGATGAAATATATATAAGGAATTTACCACGACTCATTTTTGGCTCCCTGTTCCATTCTTCCTAATGATGATTTTGTTCGTGCTAAGCACAAGCTTGTTTTTTACTACTAGAAATATATTGTTCTTTGAACATGGAGTCCAAAGAAAAAATGTAGTGGAAAACCACTTACAGGACCAACTTTTTATACATAGAAGATCTCCCAAAAAAGAATCAATAGAAAATGTTGCTACCCAAATGATCTTTTGATCTCTAAATCAATGATAGAATTACGTCTTCTCATATGTCACCACCTATTATCAGTAGGCACAACTATTCTTCTTAGACTCATGTTATGGGAGAACCCAGCCAAAAGTAATTGTTCACCCTGTACTTTTCTTCACCGCCTCATAATAATCCAACCCCTTTTATGGGAAAGATCCACAATCACTTGCAAAACAAAGTTACAGTCATTTTCCTACTGTTAAATTGGGAGAGAAAATAATACTATATTATTTTCTTAATTATCTTTGACAAAATTTAATAGGTTTGGAAAGGGGAGTTGCACGGCCGTAGGGCATGCAGTTATACTAATAGTTAGAGCATCTCGAGCAGTGTGGGTTTGGGTGTGGGCTCTGACAGGTTGGCCCACAAAAAACCCAACCTTTTTCAGCAGTGAGTGTGAGTTTTTTTTTTTAGTCCGCGGTGGTAGTCTTTAGTCCGCACGGTATTCATTACTCCGCACAACTATTTATCTCACTCACACATCAATAAAAAATATATAAACGCGGCGATAATCAAAACACCGCGCGGTAATCAAAAGTTCGCCAAACTCGTTTTTTTTAGTTTGATGAGCTCAAACCCAGCTGGGTTCTGACACAGCTACATAAGCCAACCCACACCCGTTTTTCAGCTGTTGGGAGGCCAAAAGTTTGGGTTTGGGTTTGAGTTGCCTAGATGAAGATACTCTTATAATGACGATTAGACAATTCCGATTTCAAATTCAGCAAAATAAATAAATAATAATTTTACGATTGATGTTCAGCATTTAGGCTTCAAGCTTCAGAATAAACATTTGAGAATCAGAAGAAAAAAAAAAAAAAAAACACAAATGACCCCTTTCCTACTGACGTGTACATTGGCTTAATAAACTTTGGCCGGTGTATTTACCCTTCCGAGGAGCCCAGCAAGCAAAGGCAATGGTATTGAAGACTCTCCCGATTTACCGTATTTGTTTATTAAATTAATAAAATAAATAATTATCTCTGACCAATGAGATCGTTTTCTTCTTCTCAATCTTTCTCTCTCCTCTTTTCTTCTCTCTTCGAGCAAATTAAAGAAGTGAAGAAAGCAGACATCAAACCTGCTGATGATGATGGCATTAAAGCTCCACAATTAGGTCAAAATCGGTACTTATTTCGATCTCTCTACAATAATTTCGATTTCAATTCTTGCATTTTATCATTTAATTAGATTAGATGATTGATTTTGATAAAACCATGAGTTGTTTCTCTCTCGATCCATCAAATGATCATCTGTAATTTCTTGATTGTAAGTTATGATTTTGATCATCGATGAATTGGGGAAAGATTGGATTTTCACGATTTAGCTCATAAAGGGATAATTTTGTTTAATTGGGGAAACATTGACTGATGCAGGTTTGGTGATTTTATGTTTTTGATTGATAAGATGGTAGAGCTATGCTAATTTGAGTGTGATGAAACTTGGGAAAGAGTATTTTCGGCGAAGAGATTGTATAAGGAGATGGGTGTGAGTTACATGGCGGTATCGGCTGTATGTACAGCTTTAAGCTTTGTAGGGCTTCAATGGTGGACTATATCGTCATTGGAGGAACTTAAGTTAGGTGGATTGATTGGGGAGAATGCTGTTCACTTGGGGAATGTTAACCATGTTCTAGAGCGGCTTTTGGAGTCATATACCTCAGTAGTGCTGATTGTGAATTTCACGCTTAATGTGTATATTCTATTGATTCTGTTTCTCAAGGTAAATATGCTTTCAATGCTAGAAGCCAATATATAGACCATGTTATGGCTGTATATCTACTTGCTTGGTTAATGAAACTAGTGTAATTGAACTTATCAAACATTTGATGTTGTTCTGATGGACAATTCATCTTTTGATTTTGCTTGCAGACTATATTTTTCGGGAAGTTACAACCATCTGAGATATGGAAAGTGCTAGAACGTCTTGGAAACTACGTTGTTTACAAGGTACATGTTGTTTGTAAAGGATATCTTAGGTAGTTCTTTTTTCCTTGTTTTTATATTTTCATTGGTTCCGAGCATTGTTATCAAATTGTAATTGTATCGTAAATGATAAAGCCCAAAATCGTATAGAATCGTAAATCGATTATGTAAGCAAAACTAGGATAGCCAAAGAACTCATCATCCATCGACTTAATCAAAACTAGAATCCTAAAACAAACATCTATGATTAAGTAGTCGGGAAAACGTCAATCCAAATTGGTGCTCACAATATTACATGGCAGTAATAATTTATCTTCTTCGTTTCCATGTAATAATGTTTCCACAACAGCCATATCCAAATAAAAAAGACGTGAGAGCACATGGATTTGAGATTTTCTTTTTGAAATCTGGCAGTATTGGGCCAACCGAAAGTTGAATCCTAGGATGTGATATGAATTGTAAGATTCATGCTAGAGTTTAATTTTGAATCTTAAGATTCATACAAATGTGATTTTACCCTAGGATTTAAATCGGTTTAGGTGATTTTAATCATTGGACTACATTTGTAAATCTTAAGATTTTGACAACAATGATTCCAAGTTCTGCTACTATTTGATACAACATAAATCTTTATTAACGACCTGACGGTATTTAGGTCATAAATAAATATGTAACTTTGTTTGCTAAGTTGACATCGTCCTTACTTGGTTAATGTCCAAAGTTCACTAATTGATGTGAAATAGTGAACTGATATTGATGTGAGGGTGGATACACTCACACACACCACCACCATCACATGTCATCCTCCGCCAAAGCCTTTTCAGCTATCTTTTTTTTATTTGATTTTTTTCCTAATTCTTGAGTTTATTTCTTGTATACAATCTAGTTGGAGTATATGCCCTCTTTTGACGATGTAGCTTGTATCCCGACTGTTGCTATTTTCCGCCCCACGGGATTCATATTTCAATAATTGTGCACATGGTTATTTGTATTTTCTCTTCAGGACTCTCTTGAGCTTTTTATTGCTTTCTTAACGGAAGTTTCTACTTTCAGAAAATTAGTTTATCTTGCAGAGTATTCAAGTAGTCAGCAATGTATGTTGGTTTCCTCTATCATCATGATGGATTGCAGGATTTCAGATATTATATCCTGGGCTCTCTTTTTGTCGATATACTATGTGATGGCAGCCTAAGATTCTAACTTATTAGTTTCAAAGCTTATGAGTATTACTTGAGAGATATCATTTTCGTGCAGCTAGATAAATTTTGCAATGCTATTTTTCTTTCAGTGTCCATTGTGCATTAAACTTGGTAATTCATTGTGCATGTTTAACAGGGAGCATTTCTTCCATTGATACTGCCGCCAACAATATTTCAAGCAGCCACATGGTCAACTTGGTTGACACTGCTTTGTACCTTAAAGGTACGTATCGTACATAAATATTCTTCGTTGTACCATATCAGTCAATGACATGTCTTACATTTGATCCATAGATGTTTCAAGCATTGGCTAGAGAACGCCTTGAACGGTTGAACGCATCCCCTTCTGCAACTCCACGGACCTATTTTCGCGTTTTTTCCGCCTTGTTATTGGTTCTGTCAGTTGATATCTTCTGGTATTGCATCCCCGACCTTTCCCTCATTTATGATGATGAATTAATTGTTTCACCCTAGATCTTGTGTTGTAATTTGTAAGTTATGAAGCTTGCTGTAATATAGCGGATGATCTGAAATTGAGGGACATTAAAAAACATATAGAGATGAACTTTTAAAGACAATAACAAGTATCTACCATACTTTGCCAATGCTTGATAGGCACCTCACTGATTATCAATCAATAAAGCCATATTAATAGTTATCATTCTTTGTACTTTAAAGGTACTTACCATATATAAATATCCCCTACTATACCCTATCAGCTAATGACATGTTGTAATCCTTATTCATAGATGTTTCATTAACTGGGATGCACCATTAATAACACTTAACCATAACCAGCTTTTGTTTGATGTGTTTCACAAACAATTCTCTCAAATTAGGTGGATAAAGCAAGTTGACCTAAAAAATGAAAGCCGTGAAAAATGATTTTAGCAAGGAAATTCATTGCTTCATTTCATTTGTTTTCGATTGATCATTGATAAAAATTGGGTCGTGTTTATGAATTTTGAAGAAATATTCAATTAAAGAAACCAGTCAGGAGATTATCCGAGAGAAAACTGTAGTTTGTTTGGGTTAAATATAACTATTAAATTATCCTGAGAAAGAGAAATCACTACCTGTGAAAGTAAAGGAACGCTCGATGTTTTTGAAAGAAGAAATGTACTAAGGCTGTGCTTGGTTCACTGCACCGTGATGCAAATGCACTCTCACGGCAGTGATTCGAGGCTTACGAGTGATTGATGGGCAATGATGCACCACAGTGCATTGCAACAGGGTGCAGCCGGAAAAAAAACTTTGTTCACAAAATAGTGCACCTGCTTGCAGGCCATTTTCAGCGGTACTGCCTTTCAGTCGTCTCAAATCGCAATTTTTCAATTTTGAAAGTTATTTTTCTTCCCCAAATCACTCTCCCTCTCTCCAATTTTTTCGAATCTCTTTTTTGTTTATCTTATCACCATTACACATTGTGCTTGAATCTCTCAAGTCCCTAATCTCTCCCATCTTCCCATAGTTCCAGATCTCTCTCTTTAAAATTTTCAGGGCGTTCTGATATCTCCACCATCCTCCATTAATGGAGAAAGTGTGTAGCTGCTGAAGATGTGTTATGTTTATAGTATGTGATTTGAACCTTTGGATTTCATCGTAATGTTGTAATGGTAAATCCGACGGTTAGAATAAACCTCTGGCCAACCTTAAATGACAGTAGGATATATTGGATCATTTGTGGTGCAATGCCCATCCAATCACTCTTCATGGGGTTTATTGCAAGACCATGCATCGCATTACGGTGCAATTGCGTTCCTTTGCGGAATGTATCCGCTTACGTTGAACCAAGCACAACCTAAGACTCCACAGTTGACAAGATCACATCTGTAACTGCTTAAAACCTTTCTGCTGCCAAGGCATTAATAATTGACACTTCAGACTCAGGCTTTTTAATATGGGGCAACCTGACTCTTACTTTCCCTAAGCCCATCTATTGTAGTGGAATCCCCCAATAATGGCTTTATAAGGCTAACCAGTTGATGATGGAAATATGTGATATTCCATTATATAGAGGCGATAGAGTGAGGGGATGAAAAAAATGACTGTGCACTATATCCTGAATCAGCGAAGACTCTAAATTGGCTGTGCACTATATCCTGAAAAAAAAGTGAGCCACCATTGAAAGCTAAGTACCTCGTAAGACCCCATCTGGGAAGGGCAGATGAATATTACTTTTTTCTTGGAGACGGAAATATGTAAAGGTATATATTGATTAGACTAAGATCTTTTCGGGTGGCAAAAAGTACAATGCAAAGCCAAAACTTAAACTTCAACAAGAAGAAAAGACAAATATTCACCCCTCTCCGAAGAAACAGAGGTTCTTCTGTTTGCAACTAGGTCTTTGAAAATAAATCTTCATGATTGTTTAGCAAAAAACCTATACAAAGGAACGACTTAAATGTCTTAAAACTTGATTACTCCTATCGTCTTTCCCTTCCCGTGAAACGATGAACATTCCTTGCTTCATGGAGAACCTTGGCAATAGCATAGGGAGAGAGATCCCAAAGAATTCTTCCAATCTCCATTATATTGCCCTTCCACTACATGACTTAAAAATCTAGTAAAGCCTCCTTATAAAAATAAACCCAACGACGCCGAATAAGTTAAAAAAGTGCTTCCACCATGGTTCAAAAACTCGGACTCGGGACTTGGATCGCCCACGGCCGATCCCGAGTGGATCGTCAGAGTCCAAGTTGGAACGGGCGATCCGTCCCCAAGTTGGTCCGTTTTTGTATTTTTTTCAACCAAAAATGTGATATATGTATCTTAAGTTGTGCTTTGTTCTTTTTATAGCTTAAAAAAATCAATCCAAATGCAATATTAAAATAGGTCTAGTACAATCCGCACTAAAATACAAAATACACTTTACACAAAAGATACACATATAAAGATAGTTCATATACTCAAACACAAATGATACAAATACACCACACACCAAAATACTTGAAATACGAGCTTCATAATAAAGCAGTTAAAGCAGCTAGATGATTAGATCACTCATTTGCTTAACCAAATCATTATGGACCTCGATGATAAGGATGCACTCCCCAATTATTATTGTAAGATTCGGAATAGCCGTTTCGAGGAATCGAAGTGGAAGAAGTATCACCCTGTTGATAAGTGATACTAGTATCATATTGCCCAGGCTATATCTCGAACTACCCGTAAAAGCTATAGTATGGATCATATGGGGTTTGATAAGTTCCATGCATAGTCCTCCATCGAGAATCATTAGGCACACCATAGTGTCCGTACGTACCAGAAATCCGTGTTGCCCTGAGTACATCTCTGACTGACCATAAGAAGAGATTGAATAGTCCTGATTGACTCCATAATCACCAATACTGATCTTCTGAAATCCAGCATAGATATTATTTATTCCTGTTGTTGTTTGGGTTTCGTCTTCATCATCCTCACTTGAAATGGATATTAAGTTCCCAATTTTACTTCTTTGTCATTCATAATCACTCGTAACGTGACCGCCTTTTCTAGATCCATGATCCCCGTCTTGCGTTATGGTATCATAATCTAGCTGAGTATTGTTCAAGCCGATATTAGCTTGATTGTCATCATGCCACCCATTTCTGTCTATGTTATCAGTACCGACTCCACTAGGGCTAGGAGAACTGGTTACTAGGGCTAGGAGAAGTGGTTTAAAAGGGAGTATTATAGTCATTGTTTTTGTCATCACCCCTGTATGTACCATTGTATAATTGAGGCAAACAACTAAAATGGCTATAACCATTGTTTTTGTCATACCACCTTTTGTCATTCATACACTTTTGTCATATCAAATAACATTAAAATAATTAAAATCAATATTAAAACAAATTCAACGTTCCACCGATCCGATCTAAGAAACTCATGAAAACTCTCCTGAGTTGGGACGAGTTGTCCGGAGTTGAAGCTTTTCCGAGTTTTCAGCCAAACTCGGATCGGACCAGACCGATTCCGAGGTAACTCGCCTGAGTTGGTCTGAGTTTTCGAACCATGGCTTCCACACTTCCATCTGAAATGCACGATGTGGAAGTAAGTGATCAACTATCTCACCCGTATTACAAATTGTTAGAGTTTGTATGGTTTTATCTATTTTCCATGTATGGGTCGTGGCTTACCACCATCACGTGAACCACTCTTTATTATTTATACAAGACTAAAGAGGAGAGCCAACTTATTTAGTTAGTCTCTTCGACACTTTGAAGGCTAACATCTCTCTCTTTCTTACTCACCCTTTTGATTGCAACCCGCTCTTAATAGGTTTTGTTTTGGGCTGTCTCATTGGGTAAATACACTGACATGGTATCAGTGTAATAAACCCTAGAGAATTATATTTTGTAAACCCTAATTTTCATTGATTTGGGATAAATTGGTGATCGATTTGGATTTCATTCATCTTGTGGAGGTCGTGTGGATCCTCTTTAGGCAATTCAAGAGGTAATTTGGAGTTTGGGTTGATTTACCAAGGATTTGATGACAACAAGTGTATTTCCATTTTTGGATTTTGGGTACTTTTTCTGGTGCATATTTCTCCTTAGATTTGGTTGAGTTTTTGTTAAAATGGTTATTGACGATGTTGTTGAAGTGAAGGGTGAACAATTTGGTAACCCTAGCTTCTTTGGAGGTGGTATGATGTCTATTAAGTTGATGGACGACACCAACTATCTTTAACGGGCCGAGGCAATTAAACTTTTTCTTTAGTCACAAGGAAAACTTGATTTTTTGACTTCGTTAACTCCGGTTGATGAGAATTAATGTGTGATTTGGTCGAAGGAAGGTGCAATTATCAAAACTTGGATGTGGAATGTGGTGGAGCCCGATGTGAGTATTAATGTCTATTTTTGGAAATCTGTTAAGGAGATTTGGGAAGTTCTTAGGAAACTCTATCTGTCGGAGAAGAATACATCGAGGATATTTGATCTCTACGAAGAAATCTCTCTCCAACAAGAAGACATGTCCCTTGGGGAGTATTATACATCTCTACGTCGCAAGTGGGAGGAGTTGAATATCTATCAACGACTCACGACGGAGTTTCTTTTAAAAGACAGTGAGAGGAATTTTGTTTGCCTAAGCTCCTTTTTAGTTTAAGACCCGAGTATGAATCGGTACGATCACAAATTCAAGCAAGTAAGGATTTACCAAATTCACATGAGGTGTTTGCTAGTTTGTCCCAAGTGAGAGTGAGGCAAACTTTCTCGGCTAAGGAGAAAAATCAGCTTTTGTTGCTCCTTATCCAACCCCTCGAGATGATGGGGGTGTCTATTATCGGGGTTGCTTTTGCGGTGGATAGCATGGTAGCAGTTTTCATGGATAATATAACCTCTCTCTCACGCACACTCTCTCTCTCTCTCCCTCTCTCTCTTTCTCTCTTTTTCTCTCTCTCTCTCTCTTCTGACTACAACCCATAATGAGGTTTGTTAAGGCTATCTGTAGGGTAAATCCATTAACACAAACAAAACAAGCATATTTACAACTGACGAACTTGTTATAATGCGATTGAAGATTGCTGATAATCTAAGTCACATGGTCTTTCCATGGGGACTGCACTTATCTTTTCTATTAATCATCAAACTTTGATTGTGCAAGGACCATTCTGAATTTTCTAAGACTGCTAGCTGTTGAAGAGTGGTTTCCAACGAGAGGGAGGAGTATCCGGTGTTTGATTCTGTATGATATTGCTCCATCTGACTTGAGAGGATCATGAGGGCCTTCACCAATGTAGGGAGTGTTTTGCTAAATGTCATTTTTGAAGATGGTGGGCCTCGTGTTTTCACTGTTCTAGCGCGTGCCGAAAGAGTTGTGAGTCAACGCATAGGGGACTCTTCTTTGTGAATACGTTTCAATGGCTTTATGGGAGGAATTGATAGTTTTGTTCAAGAAATTAAGGAATCGGTGGCTTTATGCGAGAAAGCGATCTTCAAGCAGAACTCAACGGTCTGATGGCAAGTTTGTTTGTCATACTAAAAGAACATATAAGATTACAAAGTAACTGTTTAGAAATCAATGTTTGAAGGGATGGAGAGAGTATTTAAAAGATAAGTGTTAGATGTTTGAAGAAGAGAGTGAAAGACAGCCTATAACATAGGATTCTGTATTTACAAGGATGTGAGAGAGTCAAAAGGTTTTGAGTTGGGTGGAAATTGAATAGGATGAGCATCAAATTTAAGTTAATGATTATCTGCGTGCCAAACACCTATTTTCTTAGCGAATATCCTGGATATCCCGATTTTCCTGTGTGACAAAATATACAGTAAATGTTTAATACATTTTGTGTGTGGAAATAGTAGGCTGCGCGTCACTCTTATTTCTCTATATTTGCAAATGGTATTTAGCATACAAAAGCCACTGAAAGGAAGTTACACAATTGCATCAGTGCTATTTTTTATATCTATATAAGCAGGCCCTTACAAGTATTTCTGGTTTACAGGATAAGGGTTTGTATAACTATATATGGATCTCTAGGTTCAACTATGTTCCTGCTGTTATTCTTCGAGCCTCTCAGTATTGCATTTGAGACACTTCAGGTAATCCTACCAGAACACTTAGTTATGTACAAGCTTTTCTTTGTTTATGATTTTGCAATTTTCTCATTGTCAATTCAAAATCTAGTCTGAGAAAGCTCTTTTCTATGCAAAAATACTTTTTAGGCCATTATGGTCCATGGATTCCAGCTTCTTGATATGTGGCACCGCCATTCTGTGGAAAACAGCACAGATTGCCAGACTTCACAATTCTTTGATAGATCAGCCGCAGGTATCCTTGAATTTTCCAACTTTTTTGTAATATGATTTTTAACAGCTTACGTAAGGGGGACGAGCTATGCCTAATGCCTTATGGGACCGGATCAGCAATTGAAACAAACCTTACCTTTTAAACAAGTTGGCACCTTTGCATAATAGAGGTAATACCTCAATGGTTTGGTGCAATTTATCCTCCCAATTGATGATATTGTCCCACTTAGCCACCTCCTGTAAGTGACGGGGTTTGTTTGTCTTACAAAATGTTCAGTGCTAAGTGAGTGAAAGCCTACATGGATCTCATACCGGATCAGCAATTGAAACAAACCTTACCTTTTAAACAAGTTGGCACCTTTGCATAATAGAGGTAATATTGAAAGGATTTGACCATACCTCAATGGTTTGGTGCAATTTATCCTCCCTATTGATGATATTGTCCCACTTAGCCACCTCCTGTAAGTGACGGGGTTTGTTTGTCTTACAAAATGCTCAGTGCTAAGTGAGTGAAAGCCTACATGGATCTCATACCGCCAGATTTTCCCGACGTGGATTATCACAATCCCCATCTTAGGAATGTCGTTGGTTTAATATCATTTGTTACACCACCAGTTCAGCCTATATTGTCCCCGTTTAACCACTTCCTAGAAGTATAGATTTTTATTTGTCCAACAAAAGGCCAGGTTTTAGTAAGAAATGTGCGTCTACTTACAAACTTTCTTCTAGAATGACAATCCGACACTGAGAGGATCCTACGCGGAGTGCCTTACACTTTCACTTAGAACCAAAGCCCTTTGTTGGAATATAAAACCCCACACCTAACAATTGGAATCGTTGATCATGTGAACCTCTCGCATCAATTTCGCAACTTCCTCGTTGGACTTTAACCGAAAACTCTTCGACACGTCTTCGTCTTTCCCACCTAATAGATCAATCTCATGGTGAACCTTTCTATCTGTCGTCTCTTCGTGGTGCCTCATCTCCATCGAATTTTTTTGAATTCTCCGTAACAACTCCCGCCTCAATCTTCAACACGTTTTTCCCTACTCCGCCCACGAAATTGGTCGCACGGGGAACCTCTCTCTCCGTCGGTATCTCGTGGTGGTTAATCTTCAAACCATCTATATCGTTTTCAGCACCTACACTTGCCTAAAACTCATCTTTTTTGACATTAAAGTTATCAAGCATCTGAAACGCATCCCTTGTCAGATCTGTTTGTTAAAGATAAAAATATTTGCAATCCATGACGATTCGGAATCCATACTTCATTGGCTTCTCTCCATCGAAGTATGAATTCATCCTTTTCTAATCTTTGTTCTATCCAATTTTTCATGTAGTCTTCTACTTCACAGTCTTTCCACCCGAACTCATCCCATAATCCTTCTAAATCTTCTTGGCTTAACATGGCAACGCAGAAAAATACTGTAGCAATGCACAAATTGCTGTAGCAACACAGAAATTACTGTAGCAGTCCGTGTAAAAAAAATCCCCGCCGAATCTTGCTAGCTCTGGCACCAATTAGGGGCTCTCTAAATTACTTGTATTCTTATTCAATGTGGGATTAAAAGTATGTGTAGGTGCACACATATACTCCAACACTCCCCCTCTTATTGATACGAACACAATATGTAAGAAAGTAAAATAGATAATCCCTCATAAGGATTCAATCACTCCCTCACTTATAATGAAAATTAAGGCGCCCCCTAAAACTGATTAAACTTCTAAACAATCTTTTTGTAGCGTAAAAACACTTCAAAGCTTCACATATCCCTTTTGAAATGGGCGGCATTCCGACTTGCCATTTTTCCCACATGTATTTGTGAAATCAGCGGCACTAACCGACTTGCCAGTTTTCTCATTCAAAGGTAATGTAAATATCTTGAAGAGACATTGAGGTAAAAGGGAAAGAAACAAAAAATTACTCGAGGAAGAACAAAATCATAACCGTGGTGGAAGGAATTGATTATCTTCACCCGATCTAAAAAAAGAAATCGTATCTCGCGATAGGAAACAATAGAAAAAATTTAAAATAATCACTAGAGGAAAAAATAATCACTCTAGTAAGGAATCACTCGAGGAAAAAATAGAAAACAATTGAGGAAGAGAAACGATAACCTTGGTGAAGGAATTCAACTTCTTCACCCGATTCAAAGAAAGAAATCACATCTCGCGACAGGAAAAGATTGCATCTCGATTTTGTAATTTACACTTGTGAATTTGGCAAATAAGATAATCACTAGAAGAAAGAGAATCGTCCTAGGAAAGAAAGAAAAATCTCTTGATCGAGGTAGAAGGTAGTGTAACATCTTCATCCGATCCAAAGAGAAAATTGCATCTCGCGAGAGGAACCAAATAAAAGAAAAAACGTCTTTCACGAAACAAGTCAAGAATCGAGTGCTTAATCAATAGAGAAAAATATTTCTTTGAGAGGACTCCAAAGGTAGGAAAGTTAAACTTTGATCACCACCTAGAAGGTGTATTAGCAAAACCAAACTAATGTTAAAGATGATAGGCCTTCCCAAATAAATTCATACAACAAGTTACCCCAAATAAGAATATCAACACCAAAATAGGGTTGCTTTATAGCAAAGAAGGCCCTGACAATATCACATCTCATACTAGTTAGCAAACTCACGAACAGAAAGCGGAAACTTTCTTTTTCATCTTTTTCTTTTCACCAGTAGGCCGAGATTGTAGAGTTGTTGAAAAACAAATCCATCTCTTATTAGTTTCAACCGCAAAACTTAATTAAGATATGATGTTATCATTTGAAAAGCAATCATAACAACAAGTCAGCAACGGAAGAAGAAATCGCAGCAGAAAGAGATCGAACAAACACGAGCATTCAAACCGCAACCCTGTAAGTAAGTGTGAATCTGAGCATAATTACTTTATAATCAGCAGCAACAGTTGCAACAAACAACACCATGTGAAAAATCCCAGTAACATTTTTCTCCACTAACTATGAAGAAGCAAAACCTCATTTTTTTGGAATCAAGCAAACATCTTCGGGTTTGCAGCTAACAAATTCAAATAGGGGCTCTTGGCATGGGTTTACATCACATAAGCATATTTTTCTCTTTCTCCACAGATTAAACACAAGAGAGATTAAATTTTTGGGGAACTCAGAGTGACAAAAAACAATGTAGAGAGAGAAGAAAAACCTCATCAAAGAAAGAGAAGATGGAAACCCACAATTAGCAAAGGTTGATAAAACCAAAGAGGGTTCAAAAATACAAAATAAGCACCACATCAGACTTCGAATTTGTTACAGATTTACTTTGGAACATTTGAGGCTTTGAACCCAACCAAAAAACTTATGCGATTTTTTGAGAACTGAAGATGACGAACCATACTCGTGAGAAGGGATTTTATAAACATACGACATCGACACAATTAATCGATGATGATAGATTTGAGGAAAGTCTAATAAAGGCAGCGACATTAAAAAGGCCTATAAGGAAAAACAAGTAAACAAACTAAAAAGAAGACCTTAAGTCTGTTGACGGCTGCCTTCGCCGGCGGTGGCGGTAGAGAGAATACCTCAAGGTTACACAAGAATCGAAACCGTTATGATACAAAAAAAAAAAAAATATTACAGGATTTTTTTCCCGAGTAATCCAGCGACGGCAATTGCCGCCGCCGGCGGAAGCGAGGAACCGTTACGTTGTCTTCAAGAACGCAACCGCTCTGATACCGTGTAGAAATAAATAATAGGAGAAAACTTTATTAACTCTTCAATTGATAACTAGATTACATCTTAGACTCCCTTTATATAATATGGGCTCTCTAAACTACTTTTTTTCTTACTCAATGTAGGACTAAACTAGTATATGTGTAGATGCACACATATACTCCAACAACCTCTATATTGGAGGTGGTGAAGCGTGGGCGTTATAAATAGTATCAACGCGTGGGAAGATAGACCCACATCTAGTAGAGTCCCCGCCCTTAGTTAGATTCAATAGTATGCTTCATATCTCAATTACCACCACCTTTTGTGGTACAAAAGAAAATGATGTAGGTGGTGGTTAAGTGGGGGCAATATCAGGGTTGAAGTGGAGTACTACAGGTAGGCCTATGAATTCGACATTAATGATCTTCCCATTATAGAGAAGTCACAAAATTCTATCCTGTTTTGGTACCTCTGCCCCTTCTTGTAGGTAATGTATACACAAAGGTTACCATCGGTCCACGGATCATCTTTCACTTACCTATATACTTGCGTATTTGCAAGTATTAGTGTGAGAGTTAGATCATTCTGATAATGTTTATATAGATCTGATGGGTTAATTTTTCTCCTGCTTTACTCGAGCATGCTCTGCATTTAGAAGGATACATTAATTGCTATGATTTTGAAAGCAATCTTTATAAGCTTTCTAAGCAGAGTTGATAGCCTTACTTACCTATGAACTTCTTTTTTAGGGGGATAACGGAAACATCTATTTTCCGGAAATTAGAAGCTTATCCAAAATCAATACTACTAAATTGAAACCACCCAGCTGCAAATAACATATGAGATGTGTATAAGATGTTTCTTGCAATTTAATACTGATCATAATTGAAATAATTATCAGTAGTTTTGGTTTTCTTACATGAGTGTTTGTATTTACTTATTTTTTTCTCTTCAGGGTGATGCTTCTCAAATTGTAGTTTCTCAATAGAAAAGTGTGATTGCAGGTTCTTTATGGGAATGGAAGGGCATTCTTATTCGGAATGTTGGTTTTTTCCTAGACATAATGACCTTATTTATGGCACTTGGTCATCACTTGAACGTTTGGTGGCTTCATGGGATGGCGTTTCATCTTGTGGATGCAGTCATTTTCTTGCATATACGCGTAAATGCTTTCTTTCCATTTGTATATTAATATTTTAAGAGCATCCTAAAATTGCAAAACATGGGTAAAAATGGAAAAATAAAAATATAGCCTGGGATAGATGAAGGATATCGTAAATAGTAAACTACTCCCCCCCCCCAACACACACAAACTCCAAATGGTTTCCACCTCTAAAACTAGCAACTCGAGGTTCAATTCAGAAAACCTCAAACTTTCACTTTACTGTTGTATACAGATATAACTTAATGTAATGCCATTAAAGAGCATTTTTAATTTGTACATTTTTGAATCATCAGATTGAGGTTTTCTGACTTGAATCATGAGATGCTGTACCTAATCATCAAATTGAATCATGAAGACATCCTCAATTCCTGCTCTAATAGGTTCCTTATGCACACTGTACAGGCATTATTAAGTGCGATTATAAAGCGTATCAAAGGATTTTTCAAGTTAAGGAAAGCTTTAGGTACCCTTCATGGGGCACTACCTGATGCAACATCAGAGGAGTTGCAAGCATATGATGATGAGTGCGCTATTTGTAGGGTAAGCTAGCTTTTTCCCGCTTGTAGTTTCTTATATTTTTTCAGAAGTCTTCCGAGATAACTTAATGCAAAAATGGCAGGAACCAATGGGCAAGGCAAAGAAGTTATCATGTAATCACCTTTTCCATCTTGCGTGCTTGAGGTCTTGGTATGTTCTACATGCTCATCATGTGTATTTGGTTTTAGTTGTTAAAAACTACGTTTGCGAAAGCTAAATTAATTTTAATTAAAACTATAATCTCTCAATTGCATAAAATAAAAGGTCAAAAGACAGGATTTATGAGATTTACCCCAAACTCTACATCTTTCTAAGGCTAAGCCTTTCTCTCTCACTCAAACCAATATAACAAATAAACTAAGTTTGGGTTCTCTTTTATAGGAAAAGAGACCTAGCACAAATAGAAATCCTAATACCAATCTAATTAGAAAACTAGTCATATTATTCAAATAGAAATAACTAAATAAAAAAGGTGCGCACGCGACGTACGAGACGTGCAACTCGTGGTCGTGGATACGACCACGATTCCTATCAACTCTCCCCGTCTAAGAAGAGTTTGACTACGAACTCTGGCGAGAAAATCTGCAAGGCATCAATATGAAACCAAAAGTGCACTCTTAACAACTCAAGAATACGACCACGAATTTTACCGTAACTTGCTAGTATACCTTTTGAACGTTGTAACACATCATCTCGAAGCTCATGTTGGTTCATTGTATTATCAAGTGCGAACACTATACGTTGTACTTGGAGTCGACAAAACGTCAGACCCATAAAGTCGGCAAAACGTCATTCCCACAAAGTCGAAAGAACGAGTTAGAAACTCTATCCAATAAGGGTCAACAAACGGAACTATTTTCGGTACACCCATCTGCGAGAAATTACTCCCTCCTGGTTCCCAAATATGTCCCTGCATAATGCCAAAACTAATTGCCCCCCCCCCCCCGCGTCAACTCTTCTCTCTTTGTCAGTGACCCATATAACGTGAATGCTCTTCGTGACGCTCCCCGCCTTACCCGCTGGTATGGGAAAGGATCTATTGCGATCACCCATTCAGGCATCACCTCTGTGCCTTTCAAATCTGCCATTGACCCCGTAAGACTGCAATTCCCCTGTAGTAATCGTGTTCGCCCCTCTGTTCGGAGTCGCTCGTGGCGTGCCCGAATCACTGTTGTGGGCCCACGATCCCTTTTTATTATTGTTCCCCTGTCCATACTCCATCGCCAGTGCAAACTATTACAGCGGCATGCCTGTGCCACCCGAGGGCATGCCATGTCCGATGCCCGATGATACTGTCGCTACGGCTGCTGCCCGCCATCATGTGCCCTGCCCTACTGTAGGCATGCCCTGACTCATGCCCATGGCACTCTTTCCCGTGCCCTGCCTTGACCCGTGGCATGCCCAATGTTGTGCATGTTATACCCTTGTGACATGCCTACGTCTTCTCCCAAAAATCCTTGGTTCATTTCGTCCTCAATTTTGCATCTTTCGCGAACCTCAGCGGCGATGGGGGCCTCTCTTTCCCGTGTTTCGGCCACCGTAGTCACTGATGATCCTTCCTCCGTCATTGGCGATGTAATCAATTTTCCTCTGATCGTTTTTTGAATTTTTGGCAAGGGTTTCGGATTGGGGTTGGTCTTCTTTGGTTGGGCTTCCTGACATTTGGAATCGTTGATTATGTGAACCTCTCGCATCAATGTCGCAACCTCCTTGTCAGGCTTTGATTGAGAGCTCTTCGATACGTCTCTGTCTTTCCCACCTGCTAGATCAATCGCATGGTGAACCTCTCTCTCCACCGCCTCTTCGTGGTGTTTCATCTCCATCAATTTTTTTTGAATCATCCGTCACAACTCCCGCCTTTGACCTTGCGATTTCGACAACACCTACACTCGTCCGAAACCCATCTTTTTTGGCATTAAAGATATCAAGCATCTGAAACGCCTTCCTTGTCAGATCTGTTTTTAGCATAAAAACATTTACAATCCATGACGATTCAGAATTCATACTTCATAAGTATGTATTCGTTCTTTTCTAATCTATGTTCTATTCAATTTTCTATGTAGTTTTCTACTTCACAGTCTTTTTACCCGAACTTGTCCCATAATCCTTTTAAATCTTCTTGGCCTAACATCGTTGTAGTAAAAATCACTGTAGCAATGCATAAATCACTGTAGCATGTAGCAGATACAGAATTTACTGTAGTAGTCGATAAAATAAAATTAAAAAAACCGTAGAATCTTGCTAGCTCTGGTACCAAGTTATTAAAAATTACATTTGTGGAAGCTAAATTAATCTTAATTAAAACTATGATCTCTCAATTGCATAAAATAAAATGTTAAAAGACCTAAGGTTTATGAGATTTACCCAAACTCTACATTTTTATCTCACCCAAACCAACATAACAAGTAAACTAAGTTTAGGCTCTCTTTTATAGGAGAAGAGACCTAGCACAAATAGCAACCCTAATACCCATCTAATTAAGAAACTAGTTCTATTATTTATAATAAAGAATTAAATTAATAGAAATAACTAAATAAAAAAGATGCGCACGCAACGTACGAGAAGTGCTACTCGTGGTCGTACGACCACGATTCCTATCATATATGATGCCGCTTCTTCAATTTGCACAACTCCCAAGTTGCTAATCAGTGACTATTTTGTATTTAGGTTTGCTTTGTGTATCTCATTAATATCTTGCGTTCATTATTTCTTGTGTGGTGCTAATGAAATTCTCCGTGCCTTTAAGATACTTCGTTTTATTTCCAGGTTGGATCAAGGTCTAAGTGATATGTATTCCTGCCCCACTTGTCGAAGACCACTTTTCGTAAGTAGATCTGTAAACAGTACTTCACCTTCCTCTGGCGAAATCCCTACTGACGAACAACTTGTACGTCAAATAAGTTCCGCATTGGATCACCAAAACCCACCTACTCAAGGTCTGCCTATTGGAGTGTTACCTAACCATACACGGACTCCTTCCGAAACCATTCCATGGAGGTTTGTTTTACTTATTTATTTATATCTTTCAGTTTCTTGTTAGGCGTCCCTGATAATCTTATTATTAAGTATCACTACATGACAAGTACTCTTGTACAACGACGATTTGGTAATTGTCAATTTTTTAGCCGGATTATCAAAAACCCTACTGGACATCACTTTTGTTATCATTTTTTATCTGTTTCTATTTGCACTACAGAGTTGGGTTGGATTCTAGTTGGAGTCAGGGTCTTGATGGTGCTGGTCCATCTAATAATGCAATTCGATCAGTTGGATTGGGCCGAGTCCAGATGATGATGAGACATATTGCATCTGTGGGCGAAACGTATGCCCAAACTGCCCTTGAAGATGCGGCTTGGAGCCTTTGGCCAATGCCACATCCTCAGACGGCCCCAGGTACCTCTGCTCCCACGGCAGTAGCAGCTTCTACTTTAAGATACACTGGAAACACTGGAGGTTTACGTTTCAGAAATGTTACTCCATCTGTAAACGAGAATATAGCAAATATACTCTCCATGGCAGAAACTGTACGTGAGGTGCTGCCTCATGTTCCGGATGAATTAATTTTTCAGGTAATCCATAATCCGTAGTTCTAGTTTCTACTTTTATATTATAACATAACTGTTAGTCCTCGCATTCCAAAAATTTATCATTTCTAATTTCACCTTAACTGAAATGCAATTAAAGGAGAACCGTGTAGCAGTTTTATGCGTTAAACCTGTCCTCTTGACTTCCTTTATTTCTGTAAAAGTTTGTGTTTTCTTTTGTCGAGTTTTGTAAACTCATATTGACACAGACCAACTTAAACTAAAGCTTGGCACGTGCGGCACTCGAGACACCTGTCCCAAGTAAGCCTAATTACTCGTCTCTATCAATCGTTTAACAACACAACATCGCAAAACATCACATAATCTCAACGCAACACAAACACTGTACAAATGGTCTTTGAAGGCATCATTTCATTATATATCAACAACTATTACAAAGCACTATTACAAGCTTAAATTCCTTCTTGGGTGTATTGGATACAAGTCCTCTACATATATAGCAAAATGGGAAACACCTAAGTTCTAAAAGGAAACATCAAAAGTGGAGACGAAGCGTACTCCCCCTTTTTCCTAAGCTAACATTTACAAAAATAAATGAAAATTTGTACAAAGCTTTCTTACAACCTAAGGATACTATTTACAAAGCCTGGACGTCACACTCTCTCCCACTCAGCTTGGAGACGCCCTCGTCGACTTTTTCTTCTGCTTCCACATCTGCATGTTCTCTTTCCTCTCTTGCTTGGCCTCAATCTTCCTTAGTCGGACCAGAAGGGGATGAGAATCTTGGTGCTCCCAGCTGGCTTCTGTTTCTGGCAGATCCTTCCACTTCACAAGGTACTCGTAAACTTCCTCTTTGGTGTCCGGGTCAACATGGGTCGCTTTGTGAGCAAGAACACTCTCTAGAACTTCGCTTGAGCTGACTGGCTTGAGCGGAACATGAGGCCTGACGGTACTTCTGCTTGGATCTTCCTTGTCTTGGTGGTAAGGCTTTAGAGCACTGGCATGAAACACTGGATGGATGAAGCGAAGGTGGGAAGGTAATTGAAGCTTGTAGGAAACCTTCCCAACTTTGCCAATGATCGGCATCGGACCAATGTACTTGGATACTAGCCCTTGGTGTATTCTGCCACCTCGCTGCTTGAGATGGGATCTCTTGATCAGAACAAGGTCCCCAACTTGAAAAGGATCTGGTCGTCTCTTCTGGTCGGCTCATTTCTTCATTTTGGCTGACGCTTTCTCCAGATAGGCCCGGGCAATATCGGTATTTCTCTGCCATTCCTTTGCAAACTGGTAGGCTCTCGGAACACTTCCTTTGTAATCGGAGGCCACTGTGTGCGGTGTGAGGGGCTGCTGTCCTAATAGTATCTCGGAAGGACTCTTGTTGGTGGAGGAACTCTTCTGCAGATTAAAGCAAAACTGTGCTACATCCAAAAGTTTGGCCCAGTCCTTCTTGTTCACCCTGACAAAGTGCCGGAGGTACTCTTCAAACATTGCATTGAAGCGTTCTGTCTGACCATCTGATTGCGGATAGTTACTGGTTGAGAAGTTGAGAGTGGATCCCAATAATCTAAACACTTCCCTCCAAAACTTCCCAGTAAATCTCGGATCTCTATCGCTGACAATGTCCTTTGGCACGCCCCAATACTTTACAACGTGCTTCACAAAGAGAAGCGCTGTTTTCTCTGCCGTACAAACCATTGGAGTTGGAATGAATGTTGCATACTTAGAGAATCGGTCGATGATCACGAGTATGGAACCATATCCTTTAGTCTTGGGTAACCCAGATCTAAAGTCCAGAGAGACGCTTTCCCAAGGTCGTGTCGGTACAGGAAGTGGTTCCAACAATCCAAGTGGCAAATCCCGATCAACTTTGTCTTGCTGGCAAATGTGACAAGTCCGCGTATAATCCATCACTTCATTTTGATCATTTGGCCAATAGTAACCTCTGTGCAGCAAGGATAGAGTTCTCCGCCATCCCGGATGGCCTGCCCAAAGAGTATCATGACACTCATTTATCAGCTCCCTTCATAGTCCTGCGAACTGAGGAACATAAATCCGCTGTCCCTTCGTGTATAAAAGACCATCTTCTACCCAGAACCATTTTGTCTTCCCCTGTTTCACCAAATTAATGATGGCCTGGGTCTGAGGATCCACCGCTAACCCTTCGCGAATCCTATCTTGAAGAGTGCTGGTAACATAAGAGTGAGACAGTTCGGCAGCTGTAGAGATGGCCGCAAGTTCAGCCTTACTGCTTAATGCATCCGGCACATTGTTCATCCTCCCTGGCTTGTGCTCGAGATCCAAATCAAACTCGGCTAGAAACTCTTGCCAACGAGCCTGCTTTGAGGTCAACTTCTTCTATGTAAGGAAATGGCTTGCCGCACTGTTATCGGTCTTCACCAGAACCTTCATTCCCAACAGATAGTGTCGCCATACTCGCAGACAATGCACAATAGCTAGGAGTTCCTTCTGCTGGGTTGAATACCTACTCTCTGTGTCATTCAGCTTCCTGCTCTCGTATGCCACCGGATGTCCCTCCTGTAACAATACCCCACCGATAGCAAAATCAGATGCATCGGTATGTACCTCAAACGGCCTGGAAATATCTGGCAAGGCTAGGACTGGATTGGTAATCACCGCATGCTTCAGGTCCTCAAAGGCTGCTTGACATTTCTCGGACCAAGACCAAGATAGGTCCTTCTTTAGAAGATCTGTAAGGGGTGCCGCGCGTTTCGAATACCCTTTGATGAACTTGCGGTAGTAGTTCACGAGGCCAAGAAAGGAACGCACCTCTGTAACCTCCGTAGGAGCTCTCCAGTCCTCAATAGCGCAGACCTTTTCCATATCCATACGGATCTGTCCTCCGCCAATAACATGTCCAAGAAACATAACTTGTTCCTGCGCGAACGAGCATTTCTCCAACTTGACATATAGCTGGTTTTGTCGCAAGACTTGGAATACCAAGCGAAGATGCTCAAGATGTTCTTCCATAGTGCGGCTGTCTATAACAATATCGTCCAGATACACCACCACAAACTTATCGATATATTTCCGGAAGAGCTCATTCATAAGAGTACAGAAAGTTGCAGGAGCATTGGTCAGGCCGAATGGCATGACAAAAAATTCATATGCCCCATACCGAGTGGAACAAGTCGTCTTCGGTTCGTCTCCGGCAACAATCCTGACCTGATAGTAACCCGATCTCAAATCAAGTTTAGAGAAGTACTTCGCAGATGTAAGCTGGTCGAACAAGTCAATGAGCGGTATCGGATACTTGTTCTTCACCGTTACCTTGTTCAGGGATCGATAGTCGACACATAATCGTAGGCTTCCATCTTGTTTCTTCTGAAATAAGGCCGGGGCACCATATGGCGCCTTTGAGGGGCGAATAAAACCTGATTCCAATAGTCCATCAAGCTGTTTCCGAAGCTCTGCTAGGCGGACTCATTCTATATGGCCCTTTCGTAGGAGGCTTGGTTCCAGGAACTAACTCAATCTGATCGATAGGCCTTCGTGGAGTCAACACCTTTGGTAATTCTTTCGGCATCACATCCTTGAATTCCGTAAGTACCCGGGAGACTTCCGTCGGCAGGGTATCATGATTCTGATCATCCGACTTTAACCGTAAGGTTGCAAGGTAAGTCAACTCCCCTCGCCTCAGTTCCTTCTCCAACTGAAGAACTGATAATAGTCTGCCCTCATCTTTCTGCGTGGACATCTATATGATTGAGGGATTGTCACCAAAAATCCCTAAGGAGTTGACAAACGGCATTGGCACGGCCTTGTGGTAGCGAAGAAAGTCTATTCCCAAGATAATCTTGAAATCATCCAATGTCACGGCTAGAAGGTTAACTTTTCCGCTCCACTGTCCAATCTTAACCGGAACCAACTTGGCAATACCCTGTATCGGCATCGCGGCGGAGTTGACAGCTTTCATCCGGCTAGAATCTTTCACCAAACGCAGTCTCATCCGGTTCGCTTCCTGAATAGCGATAAAACTATGGGTAGCACCTGTATCCACCATCGCCAAAGTGTTTTGCCCATTAATAGTGAGATCCACGTACATGAGTCCCTTTTTAGGCTTAACCTCTGGCACTTGAGTGGTCATGGCATTGCACAAATAAAGAGAACCCCATATGAGTTTCACCACCATCATTTTCCTAAGTGGCGTCATTGGCTTGATCCCCTTGGGACGCCATTAGAGCATTCAGGGCCGTCTTCTGAGGACACTGATAGGCTTTGTGGTTCCCTCCACAAAGAAAACACTTCAAGTTCCCAGGACGTCCTTGAAACCTGGACGAGGAGGAAGCGCCACCATTGTTACGTGGCCTGTGGTACTCCCTCCCAGAATTGGAACTCGAGGCACCACCTGTACTTGCTCCCCACTTTTGCCCTGGCCATAACCTTGGTCTCCCCCACTTCTAACTTGGTAACCACCATTCTTGCCCTTATTGTAGTTATTGGAGGATCCCGTTCTTTGTTGCGACTGGGAACTAGACTGAGACTGGGCCGGTCGACGCTCACCCTGCATAGGGGTGTAGTCGTTGATGCGCTCGGCAGAGGCCATTGCGGAGGCCTAATCTTGAACCCGTTGCCTTTGCAATTCATTCTGGATCCAGGGTTTCAGACCTTCCAAGAAACAAAACAACTTATCCTTTTCAGACATGTCGCGGATATCTAACATCAAGGCTGAGAACCGCTTCACATACTCACGGATGTTGCCGGTCTGCTTAAGTTGTCTTAAACTCCTCCGAGCAATAAACTCAACATTCCCGGGCAAGAACTGATTCTTCAGCTCTTTCTTCAAGTCATCCCACGTTCCAATGGTACAGTGACCGCTCTGGATCTCAGCATACTTGGTGCGCCACCATAGTTTAGCATCACCGGCGAGGTACATGGTTGTCATCGACACCTTTGCACCTTCGCTATCAGGCCTGACCACATTGAAGTACGTCTCCATATCAAAAAGGAAGTTCTCTACCTCCTTTGCGTCCATCGCTCCCTCGTACACCTTGGGTTCGGGGACCTTGATCCTGGGGCGGTTTATACCGCCGCCCAAAGGTGCTGGTTCTCCATTTCCAACAACCTTCACTAGGAGATTTACCTTCGAGGAAAGTTCAGCCATCTGATCCAGAAGAGTAGCCATATGCCCTTCAACCACTCCTTCTAACGAAACGAGACGTTTGCCCATATGGGCCTGATCGTCCGAGAAACCGTCCAATCGTTCCTCCAAAGTCGTCACCTGATCGATAATCCCACTTAGAGCTTGCATCTTTTCCTCTAATTGGTCCAACCGCGTTCGGGTATTCAAGGGCCTGGGATTAACGGGTGGTCCTCCCACATGCGGGGCAAGGACCTGGGCGGGGTCAGTAGCATTCGGACCTTCCGCCATTGCAACTAGATCGCTTTCAACTAAATCGCTCTGATACCAACTGACATAGACCAACTTGAACTCAAGCTTGGCACGTGCGGCACTCGAGACACCTGTCCCAAGTAAGCCTAATTACTCGTCTCTATCAATCGTTTAGCAACACAACATCGCAAAACATCACATAATCTCAACGCAACACAAACACTGTACAAAGGGTCTTTGAAGGCATCATTTCATTCATATATCAACAACTATTACAAAGCACTATTACAAGCTTAAATTCCTTCTTGGGTGTATTGGATACAAGTCCTCTACATATATAGCAAAATGGGAAACACCTAAGTTCTAAAAGGAAACATCAAAAGTGGAGACGAAGCGTACTCCCCCTTTTTCCTAAGCTAACATTTACAAAAATAAATGAAAATTTGTACAAAGCTTTCTTACAACCTAAGGATACTATTTACAAAGCCTGGGCGTCACACATATAGCCCCTTCATTTCTGTAAATCATGTCATACGACTTCATTAGTGATGCATCTCTGAGCCATTCTTTTATGCTGTAACTTGGCATTTGCTGCATATGTGCACACGAAAAATCTCTGCACATCAGTTTAGTTTTAATTTAATTATGCACCTTTTAAAAGAAAGAAAACACCTTATGATGCAGGACTTGCAGCGGACGAACTCGGTTGCTGTTACTGTGAATAATCTGCTTCAAATGTGAGCACTTGTTGTATTTTATGTAACAGTATGCTCGCTGAAAGAGCTCAAAGAACTGAGTAGCCTGTATATTCAAATATATATAAAGCTAGGTGACAGGTACTTTTAAGAGGCTCTTGAGTTCTCTTTCTTTTTCTTTTTTTGCGTTTGATTTTCTATCTACTTTTTCTTAATTTTTTTGAATACGACATAACATTTGTATATAACAGCATGGTATATAAGGTATTACTTTCGTGAATCCCACAGTTGCAGTTTGCTAACTCTATTTGAACTGGATAGGCTTTATTTATATTTGAATGTGCTGGTTTTGCAACTAAAAGGTTGGAAATTTATGGCTGCTGACTAAGAGAGGATGTAAGATTCTAAATCTGTGAGTTCACTACGCGTGTGAGGTTTTGGTTTGCTGATTGTATGAACTCGTATCTTTTCAGATGTAAACATCCTAATCTGGGATCATAAACTATAGACTGAGAATTTTGAGGTCGTGAAAACGAAATTACGAAACCCAGTTATCTTTTTGAGTATCAAGGGTTCCATAAGGTATCCTTGGTTCCACGCCTAAGTGATTCCATGGAACTTGTGTAACTGTAAAACTTGGAGAAACATAATTCCGGGGTAAAGAAAACCGGTCCTGTTTGTCTCATAAATCAAGTGAGCATTGGATATTTTATTTTTATTTCCATGTCAAGGAGAACGTTGCTAAAAGCGCAAAATTTGATCTAGAAGCTAAACAACAATGAAGGATCCAAATGCTTTCCTTCTGAAGCTCCATTGGTACACACCATACATTGATGGCATTGTAAATTGGTAATTGCTAACAATTAAGTAAATCCGAAAAGATTAAGAAACAAGTCGGGTCTTTTATCTTTTTTATTTTTTTTCTTTTGCCAAACATTTTTTTGCAACAATTTCATTGGTGACCTTCTTGACATGGCGCAACTCCCTGTCGAAAAGAAAAAATAAATCACGCAACACTAAGAGCATCTCTAGCAGTGCCAAAATGGGTTTGGGTTGGTTTTGTTTTGTCAAACCAAACCCAAACCCAAACTTTTTTGATTTCCAGCAGTTGAATTTTGGGTTTGGGTTTGGGTTGGCTGAGCTGGCGCTGTCATAATTCAGTCGAGTGTGAGCTCCTCAAAAAAAAAGAAAAGGTTTAACGTATTTTTAATTACCGCTCGGTGTTCTGATTACCGCCTGGATTTAGCATGAAACCATAATTTCATTGGTGACCTTTTTGACATGGACACAACTCCCGATAGAAAGAAAAAAAAAAAAAAAAAAAACTTAAGGCAAAACACTAAGAGCATCTCCAGCAGTGCTAAAATGGGTCTGGGTTTGGGTTAGGTTTGTTTTGTCATACCAAACCCAAACCCAAACTCTTTTGATTTCCAGCAGTTGAATTTTAGGTTTGGGTTGGTTGAGTTGGTGCTGACATAACTCAACCGAGTGTGAGTTCCTCAAACTAAAAAAAAATGAGTTTGGCGTATTTTTATTTATCGCACGGTGTTCTGATTACCGCTCGTAATTAAAAGTTCTCTTATCCTCTCAAAAATCATCGCCCCAAATGGCAAACTCTAGTACCAGTAGTAATTACTCAACACCGTTGACCCCATCCTCCCAGAACCCACCTTCAAGACCATTCTCTCAACACCCATCATCACAATTCACTCCTTACCTCTACCCCAACCAATCGCAATTCCAATCATATACCCCACTTCTGTTTACCATGTCGTAAGGGAATACCTTCGGAGGACAGTATCAAAATCCCTTTACACTCTCTCCACCACAACCTTAGGCGTTTACCCCGTATTATCAACAATATTCGGTCACTCAACCTCTAAATTATTTTCAGAACTACTTATTCAATGGTGAATCTACCGAGTTAAATATGGGTTCCGCAAATGCAACAATACCTGTTGACGTTACAACGGTCGGGAAAGAAAAAGGAAAAAGAAGAAAGAAAAGAGCACCCGTAAAATAAAGATAAAATGTACAAGTCCCGGATGATGTTGATTTTTTGGATGAGACGGATGATGTTGGACTTCATTAGACGAATACAGACTTCACGTGTCTCGCAATGGCGTGGGTAACGGCTTCTGTCCAGACCACAAGTCGCACAAAGGGTTTCACTTTCTATCAAAAGCTCAATATTACATTTAACAGAGACCTCGAGTGCCCCACACGACGATCATGTGGGTCGACCAATGCTCAGTGGTATCCCCTTAATGCACAATGTGTGATATACAAGAGAATAGTTACTCAAGTACAATTTCAGCACGAGAGCAGAAAAACTGATGATTATCGTATACTTTCTAATTTGCTTTAACTCAATTTTGTTTATTTTTCTTAGATATACACGTTATTTATTTGTATTTCGTAATTTTGGGAATTGTAGGAAAAAGATACACATAGGATATATCAAGGTATGAATGGCGGCAATGACTTCAAACACTGTAAAGCGTATAAGATTTTAGCACGAGAACCATGATGGGCCAGCCTAAAGAATGATGGTTTGAACCATGCGGGAAATCTACCGAGAAATGTGGCCTTGAGAACATCGCACAATTCTTCTTCGGTGGACTCGATTGGATCAAACAACCTATCGGAGGATCCCGACGACCCACCTACATCTCAATCCGTTCACCAAAATTCATAATTAGATGGTTTGTTGTATGAGGGTGGAGCGAGGCCTATCTACAAAATTTTTTTTAGAAAAAGCATTGCGAAAAACAAGGGCGTTGATAAGATTATTGCATCCGGCAAAAGTATGGCGACAATTCTAGAGGAGATGAAGTTGGAGAAGAGACAAGCGAATGAAGAAAAGGAAAGAAGAAGAGTGGGAGCTAGTCAACAATGGCAAGCCAAAATAGATTTGGAACAAGCATGAGAAGATCACAAAATCATGGATAAAAACATGAGTAATCTTTCTGGACATGTATTGTAATACTATCAGCAAAAGCAAGCTGAGGTCATGGAACGTCTCAACAAGAATAACGGACCAAGAACCGGTTTAGGTTATTAAATGTAATTTAACTTTGCTGAATGTTGTTTAATTTCCAAGAACGTAGTTTACTTTCCAATAATGTATTCGTTTGAAGAATTTACGTTGTTATTGAAGAATTTAATCTTTTGAAGAAATATTTTTTTTCGAGAATATTGAGTTAAAACAAATACAATATTAATGCAATATCAAAAACTTGTTCAATAAGAAATCATTAATTCATAAGCTTGTACGACAAAAATCATTAAATTATACAAAGTTCTCAGATAATACTTGATTATAACACTAGGAATGAAGATTTCCCTTCATGGCCCACAAATGCTCGATTAGATCATCCTTTAGATCAAAGTGTATTTCTCGACTTCGAATTAGGTTCATTTTCGCTATAAAAGCTTTTATTGTTCCGCGTTTGCATACAATAGGTTTGCCTTAAACAGTTTTGGGATCGTCCGGATTGTAGCCTAAGTATGACGGGAATGAACCTCATTCTTCTTCGAAGATCATATTGTGCATTATCATGCACGCCTTCATGACATTGTTCAAAACCTCGGGTTTCCACAATTTAAACAAATTTTTTACAATATTGAACTGTGATTGTAAAATCTTAAACGCCCCTTTCACGTCTTTTCGGTAACTTTCTTGTTGTTGAGCAAAAAAAAATTGTAACCGAATTGGATATAGTTTGGACAAGTATTCCCCATTTGAGGTATGAGCCATCCGCTAGGTAATAACCCATATCATAAGCTTTACCGGCAATTGTATAATTGCAAAGTGGAACGATACCATCGGCGAGGTCGGTGAAAAGATGTGATTGGTGTAGGGCATTGATATCATTGTTGGCCCCTGGAAACAAAAAAAAAAAAAAAAAAAACCAAAACCAAAGGTCGTGTGAAGCTACCGCTTCAAGAATTATAGTCGCCTTGAGGTAATGACCAGTAAATTGACTGTGCCATGTTAAGAGATAATTTTTATAACCAATGCATGCAATCAAGGTTTCCTAACATGCTGGGAAACCCCCGTGTCTCTCCTATAGCTTTTAACTTTTGACGTCGGCCGCGTGCGATGAGTTTCATGAGATACGAAAGAGTATTGATAGACGGGTCAGAGGTGTTCCACTAGCCTATATTCTACGCAAAGCCAAAGACGAATGGCATGAGAAATTCAACTAACCATTCCCATTCGAGACTTCAAACGATATTTTTTACCAGAACTACGTCCCGCCTAATGAGTTTTCTACAAATTATTGACTTTCCAACTATGGACGGGATCCGTTCTCTCTTAGTAAATGGTCTAAGTTTAATCCCTACATCAGTCGTGAACGATGAATTAGGTTTAATTGTATCTGTTTTAAGCTTAATTTCGTGCGTAGAACTATTATTTTAAGAATTGTAATTGCATTTCCATTTAAATTTAAGTTAGAGTATAAATTAATCGATACAAATTGAATTTAAAGAAATGGGACATCAGGTTGTACAAGTACTTATATAGAGGAACAAAAGTCTATAATATAAATAGTTCAACACTGATGCAAAAAAAAAAATGTTTACAAGAACACTCATCTCACAACTATATCTACTGAGACAGACAAATATCATATCCAGTACCCCCGCCTCCTGTGAATACTACCGGCTGCCCTGGTTCGAATGCCAGGTTCATGGGTCGTCTGCCTAGTTCTAGCACTATTACCATCTGGTAGCGGCACTACCTGTATAGTCGGTGTCGTCCTCAGCTATAAGTTCTGAAAGGGAGAATAAAAATTTATTTAGATTTTAACAAAATAAATATGACCTTAAAAAGTAAAAATAAATAAATAAATAAATAAATTACTTACATGCTTATATAATTACTCGTTGATAATGTCATAACTCTTCGTGAGAGTAGCATTTTGATCAGTCAACGATGTAATTGTCTCGGCATCCCGTGCAGACTTTAAAAGGGCGACTCTCCGCATACTCAGACTCAGGTTCCATAACTTCTCTGAGTCATAGGAATGAGGCACCACTGGTGGCTATCTCAAGTGGTGGATAGGGATGGTTTGACACCTCCTTGTCCACTCCATGTTCTACCCCATGTCTGGCCCTATCTCCAAGTCGGGTAAACTGAAGTCCCGAGATAAGCTATGAACCTTTGCTAACGTAACCACAACGGGTATAATACCAGACCTGAGTGCACTAACCCCAAACAGATCTATGTTCCCCATCCTCTGCAAATCTGTCAACAGGTGGGCAACCTCAATAGTTTGGTTATGCCAGTATATGTCATAAGTCATCTGATAATCCGTATCAAATCGGGTTGTTATAGAATAAAAAGGGTTATCGTTCTTCAGGGATGCATAGATAAAAATCACAATTTTATTATCAATTAAGTAAAAAGGAATTGTAAAAAGAATTTATAATTAAAAACACTTACATGAATTCCATAGATTTCCCAAGATTCTCCATAAAAACATTGATAAAAACTTACAATTCTCTGCAAGAAAGCTACGGTTCCATAGAGTAAAAGATGAACTACAACTCTTTCTTATCCCTAACTTTAACCTGACAAAATCCTTATTTCCCTCAACCACTCCTGATTTTGTGGAGACCTTTTTGATAGGCTTGACTACCAAGTCTTCTAGCAGCTCCAGCAGCTCTTGACAACAAGGTCATCTCTAAGTTCTTGACAACATATCGTCTCCAACAGCTTTTCAGCTTGTAAGAGTTGGGCTTTAAGAAGGGTTTAATCATAAATGTCTCTTTACCTGCAATAGTCAAACATACTTCAATTAGGCCTAGTGAAACATAAAATAAGTTCATAGATAATGTAAATTGAAGGACAAAAATAAGCATTTTTCATGCCTATCAAATACCTCCAAACTAACATATTGCTAGTCCCTTAGCAAAAGAAAAGAAAATTAAGCTCTTTCGTGGTTTCTTACGATTACATTTAGCGTATGCAACAAGCCTTTCAGCCTATAGGTTACCCATATAGGACAAGTTGTGTCTCGTGAGGGTTTTTAGTGAATATACCCACAAAATTCTATCACAGACGTTCTGGTATTATAAACAACTAATAATTATTGCTCCTGGTATCTCTGAAAATGGACTGAATTCATCTCAAAGATATAATACTTAAACAAAGGTTAACCATTAGATACGTTTAGAATTTATCTAGTCAATTTTACTACAATCAGATAAAATCATGTTTCAGAATTTCATCCATTTGTGTAGTGAATTTAGTTTCTGGAATCAAGGTGTTTGATAATTCTTCCAAATAACCTTAGCCTTATCTTGAGTGTGGTCGAAGAAATCTAGAAGTTTGTTTGACAAGTGCCCTTGTTTGTTCGCTATCTTTTATTAATCTTTCAGGGAAAATATCTATCCACACAAGTTTTTCATGGTAAGACTTTTGCATTTTGAGTTTTCATTTACTCTTTTATACGTGCAACTTGTCCTCCTCCACATAGTTCTCAACTATACTCGTAGAGACTCGGTTTTTACTTTTTTGGTTTCTTACTTTCACATTGATTCATGGCTTGCCTCGAGATTAATACAAATTCTTCCTCTTTCAGTTCTTATCTTGTGAGGGGCCTTAAATTGTGAATGTCTTTTTTTTTTTTTCTTTTTGTACGAGTATGTCAGCTTCGTGAAAGAGCCAATAACTTGTGAAAATACATACAAACCCTTAGTATGAATTTATGAGAAGTGAAGTTTTCCTAGGTAATTGTCTCCCTCGTTACAAATTCTTCCTAACCCAAACTGTTGATTAATCAAAAGGTGACAGTTAGTTTTAATAAAACCTTGATAGCATAACTACGTGAAGTGCAATTATAAGGGTGATTTTCTTCTGAAACACATCTAATAGGATGGTAGTACCAAAAACAAAAAAAATCATAATGTACTAACAATTTACAGTTTAAAATAAACCATAACCTTATAATTTTATCCCAAGAGCAACTCTAAGAATATCCAAAGATCAGAGTATACTAAAGATGTGTCTACAATACCAGAATATCCTAGAAAAACAACTTTTCTTAGAAAAAGTTATGAAAATCTTATTTACCCCCACCCTCAAACTGAATCAGCATGTGTCCCCACAGTTGCCAAATATGAAAAGAATAGGAAAAAATCTAAAAATATTACCTGAACATGATAAGGGTTGCCTCTCACAAGCGCTAAGTTTAACGTCTTCTGCCAGACGATGGTAGGTACCCTCAAACAAGATAAGACTATGGGTAGAAATAAAGATACCTATGTTTCATATGATGGGTCCCGTAGATTCATATCCTAGCTCGAATCCGTAAAGTACTCGTGAAATGGTTTAAGTCTCTGCCCATTTACCTTATTAATGTGACCAGTACGAGGGTAGAGAATTTCAATAGCTCCATGTGGGAAAATAACTTTGACAATGAACGGCCCGGTCCAATGGGATTAAAGTTTTCTGGGAACCAAATGAAGTCGCGAAGAATACAATAGAACTTTTTTATCCACTTCAAAAGTCTTTCGCAAGATATTTTTATTATGGAAAGCTTTGGTTCTTTCTTTGTATATCTTTGCAGATTCATATGCATCTTTTCGGAACTCATCCAACTCATTGAGTTATAGCTTCCGGTGGGACCCAACCGTTGAAGTGTCAAAGTTAAGCGTTCTTATTGCCCAAAAAACTCTATGCTCAAGTTCGACAAGAAGATGGCATATTTTGTCTTAAACGAATCGGTAAGGTGACATTCCAATCGGGGTTTTATATGCAGTACGATAAGCCCAAAGTGCATCAATTAATCTTACAGACCAATCTTTGCGATTTAGGTTAACTATCTTTTGGAGAATATTTTTGATCTCCTGATTTGAAACTTCAACTTGCCCACTCATTTGTAGGTGATAAGGTGTTGCCACCTAATGGGTTACACCATACTTTTTGACAGGGGCAGCAAAATTTTTGTTGTTAAAATGTGACCCTTCATCGCTAATGATAGCCCTAGGTGTTCCAAATCGAGAAAAAATATTTTTTTTTTTAAAATTAAGAACAACTACACTGTTATTCATTTTCGAAGGGATGGCTTCAACCCATTTTGATACATAGTCCACTCCAACAAGGATGTACTCATATCCAAAAGATTTGGGAAAATGACCTATAAAATCAATTCCCCAAACATCAAAAGGTTCAATAACTAAAATAGGGTATAAGAGCATCATATTTCATCGAGAAAGGGCTCCCATTTTCTGGCATCTTTCGCACGCTTTGCAAAATGTATGTGCATCGTGAAATAAGGTAGGCCAATAGAAACTGCATTGCAAAATTTTTGCCGCGGTCTTCTTAGAGCTAAAGTGGCCTCCACATGTTTGGGTGTGGTAAAATAATAAAATATTGGTAAACTCAGACTGGGGAACACATCTCCTAAGGATTTGGTTAGTACAATACTTAAACAAATCTGGATCATCCCAAAAGAAGTACTTCACTTGACTAAAGAAACGATATTTGTCAGGTTTAGTCCAATGATCGGGAATGGTATCCGTAGCTAAATAATTAGCAATGTCAGCATACCACGGCAACTCAGGAACTAAATTCACAGCCATAAGCTGTTCATCAGGGAAGGATTTCCTAATCGGTAAAAACTCATCAACAGACTCAATCACTATACGGGAAAGATGGTCAGCTACTACATTGTCAGACTCTTTTTGTCTCAAATCTCGAGGTCAAACTCCTACAAAAGTAATACCCAACGGATTAGCCATGCCTTAGGATCTTTCTTTGACAAAAGATGTCGAAGCGCGGCATGATCCGTGTAAAAATCACTTTAGATCCTATAAGATAAGATCTAAATTTTTCTAGCGCATAAATAATGGCCAGGAGTTCTTTCTCTGTGGTCGTGTAATTCAATTGGGCATCATATAACGTTTTACTAGCGTAGTGGATGACATGGGGGCGTTTGTCAATCCGCTATCCCAAAATAGCGCCTTCAGAATAATCAGAGGCATCACACATTAACTCGAATGGTTCACTCCAAATAGGTGGTCTAATAATGGGTGATGTTGTGAGCTGGGTCTTAAGCTTATCAAAAGCTATAAGACAAAGTGCATCAAACTCATAGACTACATCTCTGACCAAAAGGTTGCTTAAAGGACGAGCAATCTTACTAAAATCATGGATAAAACGACGGTAGAAACCTGCATGTCTTAGAAAGGAACGAACGTACTTTACATTTCGTGGTGGGGGAAGGTTAGAAATGACATCTATTTTGGCCTGGTCAACTTCAATTCCTTTTTCATATATGATATGCCCCAAAACTATCCCCCTTTTTACCATAAAGTAACATTTCTTCCAATTTAAAATAAGATTCTTTTCTTGGCATCTGAGTAATACTAGAGAAGGATGATGAAGGCACTGGTCAAATGAGTTGCCAAATAATAAGAAGTCATCCATGAAAACTTTAATCAATCGCTCTACCATGTCAGAAATAATGCTTAACATGCAATGCTGAAACGTCGCAGGAGCATTGCATAAGCCAAAAGGCATACGACGGTAGGCAAATGTACCGAAAGGACATGTAAAACTCATTTTCTCTTGGTCCTCGGGTGCGATGGGTATTTGGTTGTACCCAGAGTAGCCATCTAAGAAACAATAAAATTTGTGCCCAGTGAGTCGCTCGAGCATCTGGTCAATAAAAGGTAAGGAGAAGTGATTTTTCCTAGTGACTGAGTTAAGCTTCCTGTAGTCTATGCAGACTCTCCATCCAGTGGTCGTTCTAGTGGGTATAAGGTCGTTATTCTCGTTCTTTACAACGGTGATTCCTGACTTTTTTGGGACAACATGGATCGGGCTAACCCATGAACTATCAGAAATGGGATAGATGATCCCAGCATCAAAGAGTTTTAAAATCTCTTTCCAAACTACTTCGGCCATAGTCGGGTTCAATCTCCGTCTTCCTTCCTTGGACATTTTGGCATTATCTTCTAAATTAATTTTATGCATACAAACCGATGGACTAATTCCTTTAATGTCCTCTATACTCCAGCCAATAACTTTCGTATTTCCCTTAAGAACATGAATCAACTTCTCTTCCTGAAGGGGTTCGAGGTCAGCGACAATAATGATAGACATAGTTTCATCAGGACCTAGAAAGACATACTTAAGGTGAGCGGGAAGAGGTTTAAGCTCTATCTTTGAGGAGGTTACTTGAGCCTCTGGAATGGGTTTCTTAACATCTAAGATTTCTTGCTCATATTCTGGCTCTGAAATTTCTAAAGCTGAATCTAATAAGGTTTTCACCTCATGGATATACGAATCATCCTCACAATCTCCATTAAAGTGGGACAAAAATGCCTCTAAGGGATCTGAGGTACTTGACCTCTCAAAAGTGTTACTCAGAAGACTCTGGATCATATTGCACTCGAGTGGTTTATAATTAGAAGGGGAATGCGACGCATTAAAAATATTCAACTCTATTGTCATGTTCTCGAAGGTCAACTTCATAATTCCATTACGACAATTGATTACCGCATTAGCTATTGCCAAAAAGGGGCGACCAAGAATAACAGGGATCTCGTCCTCAGGTTTTGCCACTGGCTCAGTATCTAACACAACAAAGTCTACTGGATAAACAAACTACTCAATCTGGATCAACACATCTTCAATTACACCCCTAGGAATCCCAATAGTTCGGTCAGCTAGCTGAAGGGTCTTATTAGTGGGTTTAAGTACTCCGATATTCAATTGCTCATAGACAGAGTAAGGAATGAGGTTCACGGCGGCACCTAAATCAAGTAGAGCTCTTCCTATTTTACGTGTCCCAATCGTACATGAAATAGTAGGGCATCCTGGGTCCTTGTATTTTGGAAGGGATTTACGCAAAAGGACAACACTAACATGTGCATCTAAAAGAATAGACGTATCACTCTCGTGAACATGAAAAGCCTTTTTCGGGACATGTATGCGTCGCTTTAAAGTGCAAAGATCTTTAAGGAATTTTGCGTAATTAGGAATATGCCTTATGGCCGTAAGGATAGGAATGTTAATCACACAATGCTTAAAAATTCCTAAAATCTCCTTATAGACGTTACCCTTCTTAGCAAGAGTTAACCACTAAGGAAAAGGAGTCAGCGGCTGAACATGTGTTATCGCGGTTTCTTCCTCACTCACAGGTTCTTCTATGGGTTTATTTTGAATTTCCAGCTCGGGTTCCTTAGGCATTTTTACCAAATTATCAACTTTCGTACCACTCCTAAGAGAAATGATGGCGTTGACTCCATCACGATTGGAAGATCTAGGATGTTCAGTATTCCCTTTAGGATTAGCTTGAGTTTGACTAGGAACATTCCTTTGTCTCTCGTGCTTATCTATGTTGCCATTTGACTTATTTGTCCCTCAAGTTTGGCAATAGGCGACTGGGTTACTTGTATAAATACCTTAAAAGTATCTTTTAAGGACGTGGTTAGAGTAGACAGATTCCTATTGTGCAGAGGAACATAAGGCACATTAAGGGGAGCTTGGTATGGCAGATTTTGTTGCCACAAAAAACTAGACTGATGTTGGTTTACTTGATTATGCGGCTGATAAGGGACACTACCAGAAGAACCCCCTTGGTAATTTCTATTCCCCCGAGAATTGGAGTTGTTGGAATTATTATTCCATCCACCATTGAAAGGTTGGCTATTGGGACGTTGATACATAACATTGCCCTAGTCTTTCCTACCCTCTTTTAAACTAAGCACTTTAGAGCAATCTTGGACCAAATGGTCCGAACTTTCACAAACCATACAAAGTGACATCGCCACATGGTTAACAAAAGAAGTGGTAGGGAGTTGCTCCCTTTTCCTGATCTCTGAGTTCTCAATTAAATTAAGAATAGTTCTAAGAGTGGCAAACTCTGAGTTAGAGTCCACTTGGTGCTCATTTGCACTGTGACAAGGTCCTTCCTCTCTCATAGTTTGTCATTGGTAGGTCTTATCAGCTACATCATTTTAAAATTTCCAAGCTTCGGTGTCAATTATCTCATCAAATGTACATGCACACATAGACTGAACACGAGCTCTAGTGTCATAATCTAGACCTTCATAGAGTGCTTGAACTATATCAATTAATTGAATTCCATGATGTAGGCATCCTTGCTCTAAATCCCTAAACCTTTGTAGGTAATCATATAATGACTTTCCTCGGCTTTGAGTGAAGCTATAGATACTCTGTCGTATCTTAGCAGTTTTATGGTCAGGGAAATATTTTTTCAAAAACTCCTTAATGAGTTGTTCAAACGTGTTTGCAGAGTTCTCCTCAAGAGTGTACAACCAATCGCGTGCGTTTCCCATAAGAGAAAAAAGGGAATACACGTAATTTGAGAGAATCCTCTGTAATACGTTCAAAGTTTAAAATAAGCATATGATCGTTAAATCCCCTAAGATGGTTATACGGGTTTTCAGTGGGACTACCATGAAATTTGGGAAGCATAGACAAGAATCCCGGTTTTATCTCAAAGTTTCCTACATTTTTAGGAATCAGAATACACGAAGGTTTACTCACAATTGTATGATGCATTCGATTGCGAAGAGTGATTCTCTCCGCAGCAGCAGGTTCGGGACCGTTCCTAGGAATAGCAAGTTTGGGACCATTATATTGATTCTAGCTGTGTTCTTAGTCCAAGCTTGGGTGTTACCCCAATTTAACATACAACTCAATCAATTTATGCGCACACACTAAAAGTCCTAGCACACACTAAAAGTCCTAAGAATGATGCAAGAAAGCTACAAGCACTCAAGAACGTTTTACTGGTGTCTTTTTTTTAAGTTAAGTTGTGAACCCGGTCTCAGGGTTCAATGCTTCTACTCCTGACAGTAGATCAGTTTGCACTTGAGTTGTTGTACTCGCTTTGGCGATAGCTCGTATGTTATCTAGTCACCTAGATGCACTTGTGCAGGAAGGCAGGGCGAACCGCTTAGAATCACCTATCTACACTAGCTATGCCAGGGAATGTACGTCCTCCAGCAAATGTAACCACTTATCAGGTTTTCCTAGTGAGCGTGTTGCTCCAGGTCCGAGCGAAGCCTTTTGATTAACTATGTTTTTTATGGCTTCTTATATAAAAATCTTTTAAAGTGGTCAGGACTGTCGATAACAAAAAGATTAAAAACCGGGTGATGAACTCCCAGGGTCCTAATACGTGGGCACGCACGGGTGATGAAATCTTGTTTTGATTCACCCTTATCTAGGCGTTGTTGCAAAAATTAAACATTTGATCAATCAAACAATAGTTACACACGATGTACTGCGACAGGGAGGGTGCGGTGAAAAGATGATTACCTACAGGGAAGCCTTTTTAGGGGCACGTTTGGTTACCCTGGTGAAACCGTTGGGAAGGCCTATTCAGGATCGTTTGCAAAGTACGCGTTAAAACGATTTCCGGCATGAATAGGGGTTCTGAAGCTGTACCTGCAGCAGATTACAATTTCTTCACCTTAAAGAGCATCACTCATTAAATTTTACATAAACATTTTCTCAATTCTTACAATATTAAATACATAAAAAAATTAAAAATAAACAACTAAAGGTCTTTTCAGCTTTGTCGCTTTTTTTCTTTGATGTTGGCTTTGCGCTTTGCTTTAATCAACCATATCCATCTCCTTCAATAACTGAAAAACAATGCAAAATTCAAACTTTAAATCATAGTTCACTAAAATTAATCCAAAAATAGAAACTCAAAAACAAAATAAACTACTGTAGCAGCAGAGTAAATATAATAAATTACTGTAGCAGCAGAGTAAACACAATAAATTACTGTAGCAGAGTAAACAAGAAATGTTGATACGATTTACCGTGTCCCAAACACAATCCAAAATCACAGCTACCAAGCTCCAAAGATTCAACAGTAATACTTGATTGAACAGCGCAAGAATTAACAGTTTATTAGCAAGTAGCGAGAACATGCAGGTTCTTATAGCAACAACAACAACAGTAAGCAGGAGGTAAATTGTACTCCGGCAAACAACACAACAACACCGTTATTAACAGTGGTAGTAATAACAGTTTTAACAGTAATTTGAGAGGCAAATCATGGCTGAAATCCAAATTAAACCACCTGCAAAATCTAATCACAACACGACAGTCTAGCAAGCAACAAACAAAAACCAATTACCACAGTCCAATAATCAACAGGAACAAACTCAAAACTTCAATCAGAAATCCTCTTCTCTTCAGCCAAAATGATCACCAAATAATCCGAGAAACAATCACTACCACCGTAGTGCAATCATCATCTCTTCACACAGTAAACCTCAAAGCATGAATTCAAACACACCCACAATTACTAAATTCGTCAAAAAACTCAGTAAGTCAAGATCGTTGAGAAAAGAAATTCAGAAACGAATCGAGAAATTAAAGCCCTAAATACCAAGACATTTCAAATAGGAAATAGATGTCACGATATCTGTAATCAGAGTCTTAAAAACAGATATTCGAGATGGTGCTTCAACAATGGAGGAAACAAGGGGTAGAAGAGAAGACTAAAACAGAGGAATTCAAAAACAAATCAGAGCAATTCAGAAGTACAAATCCCCCAAATCATTGATTAAAACCCTCAAATCAAAGAGAGTTTTTTTAGAAAGATGTTGTAAACCCAAGTGCAAACGTGATTGCTCAGAGAAACTGTGAAAGAGATAGCGGTGTTTTGAGAGAGAAATATGGAGATTTTTGTTGGAGATTTTGGAAGTTGTTTAGAGAGAGAGAGAGTCGGTTTTGGGAGTCTGAGAGAGAGTTTTTGTTTTGATGGAGAAAGTCGGTTTTGTGAGAGAGTTTGAGAGAGACGTGTGGGAGTTGTTACTTGAGTGCAAACAACTTTAACGCGGTCTTTTCACTATCACTCGCCTGACATCACTCTAACCTGCAAAAACACAAAAACAAATACCTCAGGCGCAACAAGAAGCAAAATTACTAATAAAAACAACGAAGAACTTGCAAACGAAATAATAATTTAATAACAAAAATACGATTTTCAAATCGATTGCATCCCCGACAACGGCGCCATTTGATAATTCGTATCAAATCGGGTTGTTATAGTATAAAAAGGGTTGTCGTTCTTCAGGGATGCATATATAAAAATCACAATTCTATTATCAATTAAGTAAAAAGGAATTGTAAAAAGAATTTATAATTAAAAACACTTACATGAATTCCATAGATTTCCCAAAATTCTTCATAAAAACATTGATAAAAACTTACAATTCTCTGCAAGAAAGCTACGGTTCCATAGAGTAAAAGATGAACTATAACTCTTTCTTATCCCTAACTTTAACCTGACTAAAATCCTTATTTCCCTCAACCACTTCTGATTTTGTGGAGACCTTTTAGCTAGGCTTGACTACCAAGTCTTCTAGCAGCTCCAGCAACTCTTGACAACAAGGTCATCTCTAAGCTCTTGACAGTAAATCATCTCCAACAGCTCTTTAGCTTGTAAGAGTTGGGATTTAAGTAGGGTTTAATCACAAATGTATCTTTACCTGCAATAGTCAAACATACTTCAATTAGGCCCAGTAAAACATAAAATAAGTTTCTAGATAATGTAAATTGAATGACAAAATAGACATTTTTCATGCCTATCATCATCTTTGACTCGTCCATCACAAACTGGCTACAGCTAACGGAGCCGGACTCTCTCAAAGTTTCTAAATCAGTGAGACTAAGGTGTAGGGACATGTTGGACGAAGGATTCATAGAAATACCTACATTGCCAATCAACTGCCTCCAATTATCTATGCCCCAAGTAATACTCACAATTTCTATTTGGAACTTGAAGTGGCATCCTCTTTAGGACAGCTCTGAAGTGATATGTATGTTATCTAACTCTAACGCCGCAGATGTATCCCAAGGATGCCAGTTGATCGAATCAATAGTCTAGTAGTCAATGAGGTATTTGGCTATCATAAGCAAGTTCCTTACCTGGTTATTTATTTTCAATCTGTTCCCCTTCTCCCATGCTCTGAGGCGAGGATACGACATCATCTTTAGCGCATTGCTGACAATAGGGTGACCAACCCCACAATACTCGTAGAACCAATACTACATTTGGTAACAATACAAAAAATAATAAGAAATTCCATTTAAATATTATAGGAAAAAGTGTTAGTGTACCTCAATAAGTTACAAAAATCCAATGATGGCACCCCCGGTTGTGACTTCGGTATCCAAGCCATGGTACAGAGAAACAAGAATAACGGAACCCCAGTCATATGAAGGAGCTTCATCCAAATCGGTCACGGCCTCGATATATCTAAGCAGAACGGTGTCGTTGGCCGTTTGGAACCATAAATGTCTTATCATGAAAAGGATAAAAGTATGAGCCACCGTACTATCATTAAATCGATCATCTGTGACGGTAACGTACTTCCTTAGATGTGCAATGATGACGCTCCCACTCTTTGTCTTGTTGGATGTAATGCGGGAAAACAATTTCTGGGCCTCGGATATAACATTTCATCGGTCGTCATACGTCAATGGTGTAGGATTTTTGCCAATTGGCAATGATGTAAGCATTGTGAAATCCAATGGAGTGATCCCTATCTCCGCACAAAGGAAGAGAAAAAGTATGTGTTGTCGGGCACCAACGCTTTATTAGCACTTGAATTAGTCGATTATCGAATTACCTACTTTGATATCCATGGGCCTCCCGAATATCTTTACTACAGGATCCCTTATTGTCAGAATTATGGAAATCTCATTCCAAACTTTTATCACCGTAGTGAATGTGTCGTGCGGACGCATTGAATCGCAATTCTCTTCATTGGAGCATTTTGTAAAACACTTGATTAACAAAAATAACAAAATCACTTTTGGACAAAAACTTACTGTGAGATCCTTGTAGGTGTGAAATATGTGAGTCACGCCGTCTGGGAGATCAGTAATAAACCACATCTGTGGAATATCTTCTTCGGTTAGATGTGATTGGCCTTGAATTTCTTTTGGTTCTTCAAATACAATTTATTTTTTCTTTTGAACCTTAACCGAATTACGGCTTCCCTTGAATATCTTGTCACTCGGAAATTAGGGTTACAACTCGTTCGAGTTGGTTTTGCTGAACAGATGACGCGGCGGTGTTCTGTTTACCGCGCGGTGTTTTGATTACAGAAAAATCAATAAACGAAATCCACGTCACCCCAACTGCTGGAAGAAAACGAGTGTGGGTTTGGGTTTGTGGTTCTGACGTGTGGGTCAGGTCGTCAAAACCCACACCAAATTGCTGGAGATACTCTAAGAAGTAAGGCCGAACTTTTTTGTCCCCACCACAACAACCCCCACATGAAGGTATGGAGTTTTAGTTAGTTTTTTTTTATATTTATTTATTGGTAAACCATATATTAATAAGCATAAAAGGTTACAAAAGTAGTACCATCCTCCTCTAGAACTGGATATAACCATTCTGGGGGAGAATTGTACCAAGTCTAGCTAGTCGAGTTACCCATAGGTCGACTAGCTAACATATGTGCAACAATATTGGCGCTGCGTGGCATAAAGTTAATACAAATATAAGGAGAGATGTTCAACAAAATAATACAATCTTGCAAGATAGCCTTCGTCGTCCACGAGATGTTTGCTGCTCCAGTTTTACAAAAAGAGACGATGGCTTCCGCATCTGTCTCAATGATAGTCTTCGTTCATCCTCGCTCTCGTGCCCGCTGGATACCTGCTAGGACTGCTAGTGCTTCCCCCTCTTCCGCAGAGGCCAATCTACAAGAGGAAACCCGAGCTGCACCAAATACATTGTTAGTGTCCCGAATAACCAGGCCAATGCAATTAACACATTTATTTTTGCAGAAAGGAGGCATCAACATTTATTTTTCCCCAGTCAGAAGCCGGTATACCCCAGGGAACCTTGATAGATATCCGTTTATTTAGAAAAACCGGGTTACTATCAATAATTTTATTAATGGTTCTCGAGATCCGGAGGGGATCCGGATTAGTATTTTAAAAAGTCCAGGCACAACGCGCCTTCCAAGATAACCAGTAAAGAGAGAAGGTGATAGCAGTCTAGGTAGATCGATCAATCGGCCAGTCCGTCGGGGGCAAAAGCCACATCTCAATCCATTCATGTACGGACAGGTGTTCAGCCTGGTGAAGTAACCCGCCAAGGGATGTACCAAACCAGATTGCACGGGTGAAAGTACATTTCAGGAGGAAATGATGTAGAGTCTCCACAGGGGCAAGACACAGAGGGCAAGACGTATCGGTTAATGCTAAGTGGGCCGCAATTTTTGCCCGACAGGGAATCATGTCGCGAAAACATTCCCACGCAAACATCTGGGCGCGGGGAGATGCCTTGTTCTTCCAAAAATGAAGGAGAAGAGATGGGGTATCCAAAACCGGCTCCATGTGAGAATCATTCATGAGAGCCCGGTAGGTAGACTTAATGGAAAACTTCCCATCTTTCGATGGATTCCATTTCAGTTCGTCTAAAACTCCTTTGCGGGGAATATAAATCTGGAAAATAAGGGACACGGAGGTTTCATCACACCAGAGTAGAAGTTCTTCGCGTCCCCATGATCGCCTAATCGGGTCAATAAAGTGGCTCACCCATATCAGAGTTTTAGTTTGTTTCTCAAAAAGCATCGGTGCTAAGTATAATGCCAACCAGGAATTCGTAAGGAGAAATTTGCCAAATAAGAGTGAAGTCATTCTACAAAATCACCCCCCTAAAATTCAATTGCAAATTGACAAAAGTAGCCTGATAACAGGCAGACAATCCTGGGATACGAAGGAAATCTCAACACAACAAAGAGATGAGATGATAACCAATCAATGCTAATCATTTGCATTGATACATACGTGTTCAAAAATTATGCTATGCAAAATAGATATTTAGCATCGAGCAACACTACAACACTTCTTTAACAATAAAAATTATAAACTACGAAATTCAAAGGCAACATCGCGATAGAGAGAGAGAAAGAGAGTTTGTTGTTGATTTCTTCCCCAAATTCTCCAAGGTTAGGGCCTAGTTTCGATGATTAATCTTTTTAATTTGTTATATGCAATCGATTCATAGGATTTGTGCTGATTTTAATTGGTAAAATTAGGGTTTTCTTTGGATCAAATTAGTTTCGTTGAGGCGTTCTTGCTGTAATTTACAATCTAAATGTTTGAGTTTGGTTTTGCAGTGATTTAGGTTGGTAACATGTCTAACAGTTACTTCAAGCAAGAACACGACCTTGGTAAGCTTTTCTCAGCTTTCTTATCTGTTTTTATGTCATTTAAATTATTTTGAGTATGATTTTGATTGACTTTGGTATTCAGAGAAGAGACGAGTGGAGGCGGCGAGAATTCGGGAAAAATACACAGACAGGATTCCGGTAAGAATTTTGAGTTTTGATTATTCTATTGTAAAATGTTAACTGTTTATAAATAATCTTTAGAAATTGGGTTTGGTACCTCTCTATGGTATTGGGTATGGTAGGAAGTAAATGCAAGTGGCCACCTTAGCTTTTGATAAAGATTACTATCTGAAAGCATCTCTGGCAGGAGTTGGAATTTACTGAGGAGAAATATCGCTAGGGAGCTGAGGAACGCTTAAGAATATGCCACGTGTCAATCTTCATGTGAGACTATAACGGCAGTTAACTTTTTTTTTGAAACACCTAAACATCTATTCTTTCCCCAACCTTCGACAACAAACATCCTCTCTTTGGAAATAATTTATAGGCTTCTGTCTCTGAAAAATGGCAAAGGAATGAGGTTGCTTTGTCGCTGGCATGTTCTTGACTGACGGAACATTAACGGCACCGGTAAAGCTCTGACCCATTAGTTAGCTACGAGAGTTGGATTAAATTGAGATAAAGAGTCACAAATTTGTAAGCATTTAGGGTTTTGTACGGATGTGTAGCCAGCAGCAGTTGTAGTGGAGGAGGTGATTAATCAAAGGAAGAGAAAATGTGGAAATTGAGATCTTTCCACGGTGGTTGTTGAGTGTTTCATTGATGTATAAACTAGAAGCTAATCAAATTAAGAATTTTTGCTACATTTTGTGCGCACTAGCCTAAGATAGGAAATCCCACAATTGAACTCATGAAAGAGAAGACATGGGCAGTTAAGGAAGCGGTAGTCTTAGATTGTTGAAAAGTATTTCGAATTGGAATTGATTCAATATTAACAACTTAATTAGTGAAATAGTTGTGAGCTCGTGCCCATATCATGGAGTTGAATCATATTCACTCAATTTTTTTTATTTTGTTAAGATAAGAATGCAAAGTCTTAGCTTTGAACGAATTGAGAATTTTTTGGAAGATTGGAGGTAATTAGAGGTTGGCTATCATGTGGGATTATGAGAAGCTGGGTTCGTCTTCCCATAGTTCATAGATAATGGGTCAATCTTGGCCCATGCTGGAGGCCCAACACCTCTCTCCCTTTTTCTTGAAGATTCTATTTTTTATTTATTTAGAAGTTTAGTTAATTAGTATTATTTTTCTACAAGTATTAGTTTTTTTATATTTCCATTAGGTTTTATATTTCCTAGTTAGTTTCCAATTGTGACGAGCCTCAATTTTCTATAAAAAGAGCAGTTCTCTAGGTTATTTTATGAGGTTAGTTTTAGTAGAAAATGGGTTACTCAGAGTTATGTAGAGTTTAGGGAAAAACTTAAAATTCTAGATGTCTTAGATCTTTCAATTCAATAATAAATAGTCTTTGTCTAGTTTTAATTAATTGAGTTTATTTAAGGCCATTGCCATCGAAATGATCTCGAGCTTCAGTGGTTCATTCGTATCAGATTAACTCGATGCAATTGTATTATTTTTTGTATTTATTGGCGAAAATTGGTGTTCACACTTATTTAATGATTTTGTTCCATTTGGAATGAAAATCGATTTCAGTCAGTAGAGTTTCAACTTTCAAGAGAGTGATAGATCGTCTCTCTTCTTGATTTTCTTTGTTAGTTGGGTGTAAATGAAGGTTAATTGTTGTTGTAATATGTAACGTGAAGTGCCACATGAAATTTTCTTGTGGGTTCCTCAGCTTCCTAGCGACATTATCCGAACTTCTCTTGCAGTGGGAGTCTATTGCTAGACCCAACTTGATGTATTGCAACTTATAAGGTAAAATGTGGTTAGTTGCACCCAAAACAATCGTGCAGTTGTTTATAGGGAATCTCCGTCACAACAAGGGTGCAATTCATACAAAATTACTTTATTTCTTTCCACCAGTTGAAAGGCCGAGTTAATTCACGTACTTTTTGTAAATGGGAAAATCAGACAATAACCCTTAGTATCAAATACAAAAAGTATGAGTCATTTGGTTGGATAAGACCTCAACGCTTAGAGTCTTATTTCTATCAACGACCAAGTTTAAAAAAAAAATCAAACTCTCACCTTTCCATGTGTACACATCTAAGGGTGTGGATCCGGAGACACTCTCTTTAGAGACACTTTCTAGACACTCTATTCCAATCACTCATCTCTAATAGGTAGGTGATTGAGATAAGAGCTAATGTGGCCAATAAAACAAGTTACTCCATGTCACCATCTCTTTTCCTCTGACGTCGCTGGCATTTCCTCAAAATTTTTGAAATTTGTTTATCACCTACTTCTCCTCTCTCTCTATCTCTCTCTCTCTCTTACAAGAGTTTGAATAAACTCTCTCATCTCTTATCAACCAGTCCAACTTGATCATTGGAGGCATAACTCTTACACACACTCTCTCTCGAAGATGGTTAATCATAGATAAATTGCACGCCTGTGTTTCCCATGACTTGTAAACATAACAATACTTCTGGCAGATCTCAGTGCAAAGCCTTGACATTCGAGGCTACTCAGAATACTTAGTCCTGAGGATAATTTTTTATGTCAAAATTGTCGTATGCACAAGTAATGATTATTGTCGAACACCTGACTCTTTCGACGACAAAGATGTCATCGAAACAAGCAACTTTCAAGAATATTGGTTGAAAAATTGTCGAATCCACAAGTAATCGACAATAGTGGTTTAAAAATTGTTGAAGTAATCGACAATAGTGGTTTATAAATTGTCGAATATGGAATTCCATACAGATTTGTAGAGAGAGAAAGAGAGAGTATTTATGAGCCTTCCCAATTCTAGAGAGATGGAAAGCCAAATACAGTATGAAATTAGATAAAACTTGGCATAATCACGTGATGGAGTCAGGGCACGTCAGATGCAAGTAGAGAAAGAGTTGGGGTGTGATGTCTTTTTTTTATTGGTCACAGCATCTCTGATCTCAGCCACTCACCTATTAGAGATGAGTGTTTAGAACAGAGTGTCTAGAGAGTGTCTCTAAGGAGAATGTCTCTAGATCCGTTCCCCACATCTAAAGGATTAAATGGTTGCAAATGGATATCTTAGGCTAGATCGAGTTATTTAGTAGTCACTTGATGTAATGCAACTTATAAAGTAAAAAGTGGTTAGTTGCACCCCTAAACAATTCTGAGTTGAAATACATCAAGTTGACTCTACCAACCGACTCTCACCAACCGCTAGAGATGGTCTAAGATATTTTACCATTTAATGGTTAAGATGTGGATATAAGGACGGTTGGGAGTTTGATTAAAAGTGTACCTTTCTTTTGAAATCTTGGTCGTTGATCTAAATGAATTTATAGCATTGAAGTCTTGTCAAACCAATGACTCCCACTTTTTTAATTTGATACTCTGGGTGGTCATTGTATTGACTCTCCCATTTAAAAAGTATAGGAATTGACTCCCCCTTTCAACTGCTAGAAAGGATAAGTGGTTTGTTATAAATTATAAGTGGTTTTGTATGAATAGCACCTGTTCTGGAGATGGTGTGATAACTAATATAATTTTAAAAAACTATCAACAAAATGTATAATCAAGTATAAAAAGTTGGAAAAGTCCACTCACTCTCTCCTGCATATGATAATGTGTCATTTAGATATCTAGTATCTAATCTATTTTTAGTTGAGTGATTTAAACAACAGTGGTTATGGTTAACCATTTCTTTAGGTGTAAGTAGTGCCCTAAGCATTTCTTTCAGTGATCCATCTAATCACTTCCCTTTGTGTGTTTTCTTGGTCCTTTTGGTCCCCCTCTCCCCTCCACTTGAACATAGTCTTTCTATAACTCTTTCTTCTTTGTAGTCTGTAAAGCTCTATAATGCACAATTGATAGTATTTGATGAAAAACTACATTATTTTCTCTTGCTCTTCGTAAGAAATGTAGTTGTGGTTGCATTGTTTTTATGAGTAGTCATCTTTAGTCTTTTGAGCCATAAATTGTGTTCGTTGAAGTTGGGACATGATCTAGTGATCCAGGAGGATTTGAGTATTTTTAGTCTTTTTTAGTCTGTTCGAATACATCCCTTTGTATTCGAATAAACTTTTCTTTCTATTCGAATATACAAAGTTCTGAGTGTTTAGTCTGTTCAAATACACTCTTTTCTAAGTGTTATGTGTTCGAATACACTTTTTTTTTCTGTTCGAACAGAGGCGCGATTCAGCCTATTGTTTTTGTTCGAACTGAGGCGCGATTCAGCCTATTGTTTAGGCGTTTAAGGGCATAATTGTCCTATTTTGTAACTAAGAACTTGTAACTCTCATAAAGGGGCAAGGCTAGGCAAGATTAGATCATGTTAGATTAATCCAAGTTCTAAGAGAGGGACTTAGGGTTTGAGAGTAATTTGATTGTAATTGATTTTGATTAAGCAATTGAAGCTCTAAAAGGTATTTCTCCCACCAATTTGTGTGTTTTTCGTACTATTCTTCTATTTTAGGGTTTCTCAATTCGTATTGTGGATTAAGTGGTATCAGTTTTTTCAGTAACAATTCTCGGGGGTGATTGTGGTTTATGGTCTCTATACGCGACCGACTCAAGCAAACGAAAGAGAAGATAGTGAGTCCGTTGAAGATTCATCGAAAACCTAACTCGAAGAAGAAGACCAATTTGGAGATAGGCGATTCTGAAGATTGTCTCACGACTTTGGAAACGAAAGTTTCTGACCAACTACCTCTCTAGGAGAGTTGGTAGATCAATTACGTCTTACAAAACTCGCGCAAGCTTCCGCTTCGGTGAAATCGCGAGTACGCTCGAAGACGAAAGGGGTTGTGGAGGAGGATAAAAACGGGGGTACTAAGGAGGTAGATAGCGATTCTATTGATGCCAAATCCGTCAAGGAGTGCTCGGGTATTGGTAAGTCAATAAATCCTATGCATAATCATCGTATCGACTTTAAAATTGAAATTCTGGTATTCAATGGTTCAATCGATGCCGAGAAGTTGGATAATTGGTTAGATAGGTTAGAACCTATTTTTATGTTTACGAATATTCCAATGCTCAAAAAATTTGCTTTTCTACATTGAAATTCGCAAGTCATAAACTCACGTGGTAGAAGTCCTATCGGAAACGTCACGAAGCAGGAAGTTTGAGTTGGAAGGAGTTCAAAGTGTTAGTAAGAAAACAATTTTATCCAATTGGGTATGAATAAGAGTGATGGTACAAATGGCACAATTTGCGCCAGAAGTTAAGGGCAATTCGTACAACAGTTCACTACGGAGTTTCATAACCAAAGCGTTGGTTTTGGACATTGATGTGGATGAGTATGAAGTGTTCATGAAATATACGGGGGGTTTGTCGGAGTCCATTAGAAGAGAGTTAAAACTCTTTACCGTGGAAAATATCAAAGATGCTACCGTTAAAGTAATTGTTATTAAAGGCAAGTACTTGAAGAATGACAAGAGAGACGGCAAAAGCAAGTCGGGGGTACAAGTCTAATGGGAAGAATGAGCATAAAAGGGAGTCCAAAGGAGAGGGGTCTTTATGCAAGGGGAATTACTGTAGTCATTGTAAGGCAAATAGACACATTTCAGATAAATGTTGGAAACTTCCCCTAGAGCTTAGGCCAAAGGAGGAGAGGAGCAAGAAAGAGAAACGTGCACTAGCCACAACGATTGTTGATCTTTAAGATTTAGATAAGCCAAATCTTAAGCTTACTATAATGTTCAAACATCCTACAACTACTGAAGAGACGAGTTGGGAAGAACTTTTTCATGTTAGCATTCAAGTGAAGCAAAGCTTAGTTGAGGCCATCATTGATCCGGGTAGTTAGAAGAATTTGATTTCTGAGGTGGTGGTAAAGAAGATGTGGCTACTGTGGCTCATCTTAAGCCGTATGGTTTGGGTTGGATTCGGAAAGACGCGGAGTTGAAGATCACTAAGCAGTATACGTTCAAGTTTGCGATTACTGAGTAGTTTATTGATGAAGTGACGTGTGAGGTAATTTTGTTAGACGTGTGTCAAGTCATCTTGGGTGGCCCTTATCTTTGGGACCAAGATGCAATCCTTTACCATAGAGCTCGCAAGTACCGTCTTGTGAAAGAGGGGAAAGAGTTTCATATTAATGCTTGCAAAGAACATATCACTACCAATAATTTAGAAACGGCGACTCAGGCGAAGAGGTTGGTTAATGCGAGCGGCAAGTTTGTCTTGTTGATGCGACCGGTTTAAGAGTCTGTCGGCTAAGGTGTTGTCTACTTTGGCAATGTCTCTTAAGCAACAAATCGATATGGGAAAATTATAAGAGGAGTATGAAGACTTGTTTCTGGGCATAGAAGGGATGCCGCGCAAGAGGGATGTGGAACATGATATCACCTTGGTGAATGGTGAGCCACTACCCAATATTGGGTTGTATCGAACTTCTGTCACAGAGTTTGATGAGATCAAAAAATAGGTACAAAAACTCCTCGAGCAAGGAGTTATTACTCCAAGTTGCTTACCTTGTGGTTCATCGGTGTTATTGATGCCGAAGAAGGATGGGTCTTGGAGGATGTGTGTGAATTATCGGGCGCTGAACAAGATTACTGTGAAGAATCGTTATCTGCTTCCACGGATTGACGAGCTTTTAGATGAGTTGCAAAAGGCTCAGTTTTTCACCAAGCTAGATCTTAAGTCGGGTTACCATCAAGTTAGAATCTGGGAAGAAGATACTTGGAAGACAACGTTTAAAACCAAACAGGGCCTTTTTGAGTAGTTGGTGATGCCTTTTGGTTATGCAATGCTCTAGCAACATTTATGCGGCTAATGAATAAGGTACTCAGTGCTTTTATTGATAATTTTGTGATTTTGTATTTGGATGACATCTTAATATATAGTCAAACATGGGAGGAACACCTTATGCATTTACGCAAAGTGTTGGGCATTTTGCGATCACAACAACTGTTTCTAAATGGGAAGAAGTGCGAGTTTGGGAAGGAGTTGGTATACTTGGGGTTTATTGTTGGTGGCGGTGAGCTTAAGGTCGACCCAAAGAAGGTCTCGGTCATTACAAATTGACCTAGTCCCCGTACAGTGACGGAAGTGAGGAGTTTTATGGGTTATTGTCAGTATTTACGAAAGTTTATTCAGCATTTTTCACAAATAGTTGTACTGTTACATTCCTTGACAAAGGTCGGTGTCAAATTTGTGTGGGAAGATCACCATGAGAAATTTTTCTGTTACTGAAGCGCAAGATTACAGATGCACTAGTGTTAGTGTTGCCCAATTTACAGCGGTCTTTTGAGTTCGAGACAGATGCGTCAGACTATGCATTGGGGGCAATTCTTTTATAGGATGGGAAGCCGGTTGTTTACCATTCTGAGATGTTTACAAGAGCAGTATGCAACTATCCTATCTACGATAAAGAGTTCTATGCATTATATCAATCAGTGAAACTACTTATTAGGGAAGGAGGTTGTGGTACATTCTGAGTACAAACTATTACAGTTCTTATCTACGCAATCCAAGTTATAGCAAGCTCGCCATATGAAGTGGATGCCATACTTACAGCAGTTTACCTTGATCAAGTATAAGAAAGGAGTGAACATCAAAATGGCTGATATGTTATCTCGACCTCCATTACCAACTATTTCCGCTTTGTTGGTAGCTATGCAGATACAACCTATTGTTCCTTCTGAATACATTACAGGGTATGACGACGACAATGAGCTCAGTGTGATTCTTGAGAAGTTACTGCAAGGCAAAACATGCAAGTATATATTGAAGAATGGTTTGATTTACAGGGCAGTCTACTATGTATTCCTGAGAGTGGAGACCATCTGCATTGGATTTGAGAAGCACGTTGTTCCCGGGTGGCAGGTCATTTCGGGGTTGAGAAGATTCTTTTGAATTTACGGCGTTATGTCTATTGGCCGAAGATGCAGGTGGATGTTGCTCGTGTGGTTCGTGGTTGCGTGCTATGCAACACGTTGAAGTCTTCTAATTGGAAGATGATAGGACTGTACTTACCATTGCCAGTTCCTAGCCGACCTTGGGAGAGCATTTCGATAGATTTTATGGGTGGTTTGCCCATAACCAAGTGTAAGAATGACTATTTGTTTGTGGTGGTGAATCAATTCAGCGAGATGATTGTTATTATTTCATGCCAGAAGACGGTCATCGGGGAAGGAGTAACGCGATTGTTTTTAGAGACATCTGGAAGTATTTCGGGCTTCCTTCTTCTATTATTTATAATAGGGATAACCGCTTTTTGGGGAATTTCTGGAGATCTTTATGGGGGATGATGGATACTAAATTAAAGAGAAGTACCGCTTTTCATCCGCAGACTGACAGGCAAACAAAGGTAGTTAATTGCACTTTGGTACATTTGCTACTGGGATTCCATTATAAACATATCTCTATTATGAGATGCCCAATTACAATGGGGGAGGGTTTTTTTTATAGAACCCAAATTTAGAAATTATACATTAAATTGTAAAGAATATTTTTACAATAATATATTCTAATTTTACAACCAATCACCTAAGATTCTTGCATATAATTCCCTTAAGTGATGTAGAGATTTTTTTTCATGGAAACTCTTGCATATATTTTTAATATAAAATATTTTCAAGGATCTTGGATGCAATATATTCTTTGATCTTATTCTCCAAGAATATTTGTGTATATATTTCTTCAATCTTGAGACCAAATATATTATGTCTTAGACTTTTTGTGCTATGAACTGCTAGAGATACTTTTATTTGACTTTAAGAGCTTGGTTTCAAATATCCATCACCAATAGCTGCAATCAAACAAATGTACATAAGTACCCAAAATTAAATATAATGGACGACTAAAATAACTGTTCGGGTATATTAAAAATGTCATAATTACGCGCGCATCAATAATCTCCTACTATTTCACCTTCTGGCTTCAAATACTGTCTTATTTACTGATGAATTATACGTTTTACTTGGTTATACTTTTTCAAACAAAAATCTGAGGTCTTGGCCATTTTGAAAATTTCCTTGCATATATCAAATCACAATTTTCCTCGGTCTTTATGATATTCCAGAGTGATGGTGGCCGAGAATATGATAATAGTCCTTTCAAGAAACTTTGCTCCTCGCTTGGTATTCATCATCGCTTTTCTTGCCCTCACACGCCAGAATAGAGTGGCTTGGCAGAACGTATGGCCCGTACTTTCCTCCTTACCAGTTATATTTCTTTGAGTTACTGGGTTGATGCGGTCTCCACTTTAGTTTATCTCATAAATTATCTCCCTTCTCCTAGTCTTCAGTGGTCCTTGCCTTACTCCCGTCTTTATGGGAAGTTCCTTTCTTACTTTGAGTTACGTGTTTTTGGTTGTGCATGTTACCCTCACTTAGGAGCTTATATGACTAACAAGTTTTTGCCTCAAACTACTGAGTGTATTTTTCTAGGTTACAACATGCAACATAAAGGGTACAAGTGCCTTAACCGTTTTACCGACAGAGTTTATATCTCTCGGCATGTCTGATTTGATGAGCAAACTTTTCCATTTTAGTCACAGACATCAAGCTCCACTACCGCTCCTTGGGCTCTGGTTCCAATGTTCCCTCCAACTCATGACATTCTCATGACATGACACTGCTCCCCCTACAGTCATAATTACTACTACTGTGCCCCTTCCTACTACCCCAACTCGACCGCTACTTCAATAACAGAACAGACGGTCTCAGGTCATTGTTCATCCTCTAATTACTGATTCAGGTCCTTCTCAACCTCCACTTACCACTACAGATGAGTATTCTTTGAATCTAGGGTCCGCACCCACCCGTACTAGATATCACATGGTCACTCACAACAGGGATGGTACTCGCAGACTTATGGTTCCCACTCATTGCACAATTCAATATCCTTTATCTCATGCTTTCATTGCTCAGCTTACTTCCTCCACTAAGGAACTCACGTGTTATACACAGACCGTTTTGTTTCCCGAGTGATGTCAGGCTATGACAGAGGAGTTTAATGCTTTTCTCACGAACAAGACATGGACTCTTGTCCTTCCTACCCGAGGTCAACGTATTGTTGGTTGCAAATGGGTTTTCAAGTTGAAACAAAAGTTTTATTGAGCGGTACAAGGCTCGGCTAGTAGCTAAGGGTTTTCACCAATAACATGGCCTTGACTATGATGAGACGTTCAGCCGCCCAGTCGTAAGACCCACTACTGTCTGGACAATTTGAGCCTTGCAGTATCATATGGTTGGTTGTTGCGGCAGTTGGATGTCAAGAATGTCTTTCTCTACGGTTATCTTGACGCTATAGTCTTGATGTGTCAACCTCCTGGTTTTTCGGACCCTACTTGTCCTGATCATGTGTGTCGACTTCACAAATCCATTTATGGTCTTAAGCAGGCACTTCGGGCTTGGTTTCAACACGACTGATCACTTTTTTTCCTACAGGTTTTCTCCAGAGCCGTGCAAATTCGTCTATGTTTGTCTTTCGCCGCTTGTAAGAGATCATGGTTTTACTATTGTATGTTGATGACATTGTTTTGAGAGGAAATGCTCCATCCTTGCTTTTATTTTCATTTTTCATCGCTCATCTTGGCACTGAATTTGAGATCCAGGATCTTGGCTCTCTATCCTATTTCTTGGATATTGAGATCACCTCTACTCCCACGGGTCTTCATCTGTCGCAGACCAAGTACATTGCTGAGCTACTTCAGTGTAGCTCAATGATTGAGTGTAAACCTTGCGGCACCCCTGTTTGCGCCAAGTCTCAGCTCTTTGCCTGGAGTGATCTCTTACCTGATGCCTGATGCCACTGAGTACCGTAAGCTTGTTGGTTATCTTCAGTACTTGGCATTCACCCGTCCTGATATTGCTTATGTCATTCATCACGTAGCCCAGTTTATGAATACTCCACGTACCTTCCATATGATTGCAGTCAGGCGTATCATTCGATATCTCAAGGGTTCTTTGGATTGCTGGTTCGTCGTTCTCTTGCTCCCCTTGCCATCCAGGCTTACTTTGATGCTGATTGGGTGGGGTGTCTTGACTCTCGTCGCTCTACCTTTAGTTTTTGTGTCTTCTTGGATTTCACATTGGTTTCTTGAAGCTCCTCACGGTCCAGTGCTAAGGCTGAGTATCGATCTCTCGCCTATGTGTCTGTTGAAACTACATGGGTGTCTTATCTACTGCGTGAGCTCCAACTTCTGGTTTCAGGTCCCATCACTCTTCTCTGTAACAATCTCAGTGCCACTTACATCGCTTCTAACCCAGTGTTTCATGGTCGGACCAGACATATTGAGTTGGATTACTACTTTATTCGCGAGCGACTCTGTGTTAGGACTCCTGAGTCCAGTTTGTTCCTTCTCCCGATGAGCTTGCCGATATCTTTACTAAAGGGTTGCACAAGTCTCATTTTCAACTTCTGCGCTCCAATCTCGTCTCTCCAGGATTATCGAGTTTGCGGAGAGTGTTAGTCCACCCCTTTAGTTGTGTACATCAGTTGTGTATTTACAATGTATACCAGTTGTATATACAATTGAATTTCTTCTGTATATTTAGCTATATTTCTACTGTATCTATGTTGTATTAGTGTCAGTCCCTTGTATAAATTCAGGGCTTTCCCTATGGTAATATATAAAATAAGCATTCTAATGGAAAACCAATTTCCTTGTGAGGAAAGTTAGGAGAAAATATATTTATTTTCTGCAGTATTTTATATTCTCTTGAAAAGACATTGCCAGAATACAACTTTTCAAGGTTTTTTCCCCGGAAACTAACTCCCCATAGTAATTTTTTTTTCCCGTAATAGACTTTTTATCCGGTGAGCGAAAATTAAAGAGGAATTTGGATAAAGAGAATCTAAAAGGCAAATGTCGATTGTGTGAATCTAGAGAGAAAAGTTGCGTAGTTTGCCTGTGTAATCTAAAGAAAATTGAGCCAAGAATATCTTGAGAGAGTTTTATGAAGGAGTCTTGAAATGAAATGTGCCCACAGGAAATTGGTATGGAGCAATTATAGAATTAACGTTTGAATAAAGATAATTAAAGAAGGATAAATTGTAGAAATATATATTGTGAGAATTTAGAGATGAAATTTAGGGAGAACATTACATCTTTGAGGGAGAATATTTATATTGTGATAGTCCAAATTTTGTTATGCAATTATACGAAGAACTCATTTTATTTACTTTAGTAGTTTATTTACTTTTGCGAAAACTTGCATCTTTTGGGCAAATTCCTTTGTTTTCACCATGTCCACAAATTCTATTTAATGGATAACGTTTTTAATTTTCCTTGTTTTTCACAAACCATACACAAGCAGTATTTTACTAGTTACTATTGAGTAGGAAGCTCGTTTTTAATGATCCTTGAATCTCATATCTGATGTTGAAGTTTATCTAAGTTTGGGAGTATTTAGTCTAGTCCCTCCCGAATGGACACAATTTTCTCTTTTCCCTTCAGTTCTAATTATATATTCAGTAGTATGTGAAATAACATTGACTGTAGGCCTTACTTTGTGAACATATCTAAGACCTGATAATTTAAAATTCTATACTTTCCTTGACACGTGCATAGTTTTTGTAGTCATGCAACTGAAAACCATTTTGCTCACTTCTGAAATAATTTTCAGACATTTCTTAACACCTACTTTTGCTATGTACTAGGTGATTGTGGAGAAAGCCGAAAGAAGTGATATACCCAACATTGATAAGAAAAAGTGAGTACTGGCTTAGACTCTCCTTTTGTGTTCATCTTACGTTTTAACATTCTATTTTAGTATATATCACGACAAGGATTTATCTTTTCCTATTTTTAATCTCTTATGCAAATGTGGCCCATATTTTCTTCCCGGGCTGAGTTAGTAGTTTGTTTAGTTCTACTTTTCTAGTGATGCTTATAGTTTGTTATTTGAATTTAACCAATGACAGGTATCTAGTTCCAGCTGACTTAACTGTGGGGCAATTCGTTTATGTTATCCGCAAGAGAATTAAGTTAAGTGCGGAGAAGGCAATCTTCATATTTGTAGACAATGTCCTACCACCTACAGGTACTCTTTTGTTCCTTCTTCACTTCAAACATTACACATGGATCTGATTGTTTGATGTTTACATGATTAAGATCTTCTCTGCTTTGTTCACACAGGGGCAATCATGTCTACCATTTATGACGAGAAGAAGGACGAGGACGGGTTTCTCTATGTCACATACAGCGGGGAGAACACTTTTGGGCACCAGACTCTATCATAGTCTGAGGATATTTTCGATTCATTCTCCTTGCATCTGCCTCCTCGTTGTTGCTCATGTAATAATTTCATTCATGCTTATAACTTTAAAGACCTCGTGTTGGGAAGTTGTACAGTACAATGTATATAAAGGTGCACTGAATTGAATAACATGGAAAATTTTCACTTAAAAAATAATCTATGCTCTTCTGATTTATCTCCAACTAATAGTTAGCAGATTTCATTCATGTAAATTTTATTTTTCGTCAGTGCTTGTTTCTGACCTCGTCCTTGATGAAAACCTTGCACTTTGGGATCTCTAAGGCCATGTTATTCTTTTTTTCTTGAAAGAGAGATGATCTAAATTAGTGAGTGTAATTAAAACATCGGCTACGAGCTGAGAGAGAACTGCCTGGCTTTTCGAGCCGACAACACTATCGGGAACCCAGTCTTTTGCTGTCGCTTCAAGCCAAGCCGACAGAAACAAAAACTACAATTAGCAAATACCAAGATGGATGGACCATCTCATTGGGCTTTGGCAGCCCAATTGGGCCTCAATCTATTTGTCCATTGCACATGGCATTTGTGCCACGTGGCAGGCAATCCGACTCTGACGGTCATCTGTTTCAACATACAAGTGCAAAGGGACCTTGGTCATGCAGTTCTGCCTCCCTGTGGACCCCATTTTCACCTAGCCCACTGGGCCCATTGTTTTATATGCATTTCTTGAATTTCACATGCACAAATATGGAGCTACTGTGAAGTGAAGTTCAATTGTTTTTTCCAAGATGTGGAACCAAAATCTTATGTATGTTCATTCAAAATCTAAGGGAGGCGATTTAGGCATGCTTTACAATTGGCTCAATATAAGAAGATAAACTCGATTGAAGGAATGGTGTTTATGGGACATTACTTGTTTTACAAGGGTACATGCACACAAAGAAAACTTATAGTTTCAACTCCAAATTCTCTCCCTTACAATAATGACGATCACTAGTAACGTTTTCCAAGAAAGAAATATAAGGTGGGGGCAACAACAAACACGGAGAGCCACAAGAGTCAAGACTCATACATTTAAAAAATTAGTACTATGCTAGTAAAAATCTATATTTCTAACACAAAGACAAAGAATGGAGTTATTTCTTGATACCAAACAAATGTGCAATGAGGCTCAACCTTTCTTGTTACTGTTTGTCAATAGTGCCCTAGCTTTCTTTAATCTGAAAAATATCTCTTTCTCTCTCAAAATTTCACCATATATATAAATCAACCTAGGAGTCCCTACATTGTTCTTTCTCTTCCCTTCCCTTGGTTGGGTTTCTAAGTTTTGGGTCCCAATCAGATTGACAAGTTAAAGTGTGAGAGCAGACAAGGGTGGCTACCCCATATCTCCATTCTCTTTCTCCTCCAAGTCTCATCAACTACACAACCCTAACCCTGCATGTTCTTTTTCTTCTGATACAAAACCTGCATTTAATGCTTTTCTTCTTTTCTCCCTCTACAAATACACCTCCAACAACTACTACTTCAACCTACCAATATCCAAAACCCTCTCCTTAGCTTCTCAAGAGTGTTATCTTTTCCAATATGTCTAGCAAGTCCATTCTTTTCCTTCTTTTCATTGTATTTCTCTCTATGCATGCATGTAACGGCCGCCGTCTCGGTGTCTCCCATAAGAATTCTGGAAGACGAGCTCATCATCAAACCAAGGTGAGCGCAAAATTGGAGTTGCTTAATTGAGTAATCTCTAATTTTTTATAAAACCCTTTTAATCCTGGACTATTTTTTTGGTGCAGGATGTTAAGAAAGCGATGATTCTCGAAGATACATCGATTCCATTAATGGGGAAACCTTCTCTAGCAGAGAAAGTTGTAGCGGTCAAGAAGAGTGGTCATGATGGTGCAAATGTTCAAAAGCCGGAGCAGTTGGAGGCTCTCCCCAATGAAGAGAAGAAAACCGCAATTTCAGGTGTGGTTCGAACCAAGTCTCGTGCTACTACGGTTACATGGCATGTGCCTCACAAGCAACAAAGCGAACATCTGGGGTTTAACTTAGATTATTCTCCACCCAAAACACATCCTCCCTCTCACAACTGAATCATGCGCCCTCTTTCGTTGAGAATACTCCTTCTCACTTCTAACATCTAGAAATATCTCTGAAAACACAAGCATGAAACCAAGTTGATCTTCAAATTTAATAGTACTCCCAACATAACCTCATAATACATGATGTTGCATTTTATATGCTGCCATGCTTTGGCTCTTATTATGTTCATTCTACATCAGATAATGCTTGAAATTAAGCTACTTTGTGTTTCTTTAGTTCATATTTATATAAGCTATAAATTACTATATATTGATAGTGATGGGAATTGCAGGAAGTGAGAATTTATTGTCTTCTGATGTGGGTTTGCAACATTCAACTAGAATTGAGGTAAAAATATTATACCATGCTTTTCTATTAGTATAGATTGGTATGGAGTATAGTCATGTAGGTATAAAGGAGTTAATACGTAGGGAGTAGTGGTGACCAAGTTCCATGTCCCATCTCTTTTAAGAAGATGCATGCATGTGATGTGAAGAATGCGCTTCACACCATGTTCTAGGGTTTTATTTTTCTCTTTTTTACCTAGAAGAAGAGAAGGTGTGGTTGGAGGTGTAACGGTTTCCATGTGGTGCTTGTGTAGGGACTGGGAAAGCGAGCACGATCGATGCTAGGACCTGAGTCCAATGTTGCCGAAGAAACCCTAGAGTCTAAGCAAAATGGGGTGGGTGACGATGTAGTAGACATGGATTACGAGCCACCGCACCGGAAATCACCCATCCATAACTTGTCACCTTAGGCAAAACAATCATTCTTTCCTGTTTTTTTTTTTCTTCAAAAAATGTCAAATTTTACTATTTACAAAGTTTCAAGTACAAAGAAAAATTGTAGCTTGTGAGAACATGGTGAGTTTATGATTAATGGTCCCTTATATTTCTTGTGCCTCTTATATTAATGAGAATGAAATAAAAATGCAAACATAAGACATGGGTGTGGGCATTGTTGTCTGATATATGATACGGTGGTTGGTTTCATCTTAAATGTTATAAGCAGTTATCAGTTGGTGTCTATAGTTGCAGTTGCTCTGGTTCAACACGCCTTCCCCATATGGGTCACTGTGATTCTGAGCAGAGGCTTCTATTTCATAATAAAGACTCAATCATCGATGATTAAACTCGACTCAGTTATTAGATATTGGCTTTTAGAAAAACTACACTAGGGCAAGCTGCTACTCCTACCTCCTTTTTTCTAAGGATGTATCAATATTGGATACTTCTTTGAGGACAGTGTGATCACAAGAAAAACATAAACAATGCATCCACAATGTTTACTTCTGGAGTTTTAATATACAAGTAACTGCACATTCTTCTCCACAACTCGATTGTATTTATAAAATAGTTATTTAAACTAATTTACCACATTAGTTTATAAGACCGTAGTTTGTTTTATATTTTTAACCACAGACATAAGCTGCAACTATATCGAGAATGTCCCCTAAACAAACTGAGAACACAATGCCTTAAACCAAGTTTCAGCATCAGAAGACAAAAAGTAAAATGTGAAGACCAAAATTTCTGCTTCAACAACTACAGACATCCCTAAATACCGGATCCCATCAGATTGATCAGATGGACTAATTAAGCTTAATTACCCTGATATCGGGATTGTCTTTAAATAATTTCTTCCAAAGTCTTCTCATATGCGGCCTATCCGAGAGTACAAAATTTGTAGTTTTATTTTGCATCCCTGAGAATGTGTACTTGACCAGATAACTAAACAAACTATTTGAACATTCCAAAATAGAAATCAATTTATAGCTTCTATTAGTTAAACATATGTACCTTAATTAGGCCAATTCTTCAATCTCCACTTATAACTTATCAAATGTTTACTGTGAATGTCAACTGTACTAGGCTTAAGTCAGTAGGTTTTAATTAATCTGATCATGGTAAAGTTATATTTGGGGGGAATCTGGAGTAATTCTCGGTATCCCACGAATGCTGTGCTTATTTTAGTACCTTTACAGCCTTACCTTTAAGTAGGTTGATTCTGAATAGGGTCTAAATTTCTCTAGATATCACGTGATTTTTTTCTCCTTCACTAAATGTTTTGCGGGGTGGTGATTGTTCTTCATTATTCTAGCTTACTTTGAAAGTTTCATATCAGACGTTCTGCCATTGTCTTCATAACTTGTTTGGTCGTCCGGAGATAATTTACAACTCTAACCCTTCTTGCAGAGAAACATATCATAAACATGTTTATCTATGTTTCTTATGACAGGGAAATTCACGAGGCCGTGTAGTATTAGGAAATAGGAACTACTGATACCATACATGAGACCAGAATTATTCTCACAAATAGTGGTTTGTGTTTATATTGGTACTCAAGGTGACCAAATCACTCGTTGACATCAAAACACAGGGGCCTAGTTGTAGTTGCGCCATAAAGCAGGACAGTGGGAGAAAGCAAATGGTCTACCTAAATGAATGTGGCATATATATGGGCGCTGAATAACAGTAGTTTCTTAGTCCCAAAATCAAAAGTGAACTTTAAGAAACTCTATATTTTCTCGAATGATAGGAGTGAGTCATAGCTTAATTTAGGCTCCAACAAGATGAACTACTATCTGTACATCGTGATAATATACTTTGGACGTCTAAATCCAGAACTCTGCAGTCCATTTCTAATTTCTGAAGGTGTGACTGAGTTGCAATAAAAAGTGAAGAAACAGAACCAGTATGAAGACGCGATCAATGAGCAAAGATATGATCGAAGCGAAATATCAAAGTCTTAGTTGACAATGATGTTAGCTAGGAGCCTATGACACTTCGTAGAAAACTCGAAATCTGTTTTGTTCAATGGATATAGAACACAATAGCTATTAATTCACTAATTAAAACTCAAACTATCTTAATATACATTGATCTAACTAACAGTTGGTCAAGTTGTTGGCCGAATAAAGTTGCCTCACTTATGATCACCAACCGGGACTGGTCAAAATTTTGAGGATCCTAGCTTGGGCTTTTTTCTTAAACCCTTTTTTCTTTTGAAGATGCTTTAGTTGCATAATTTTCAGAAATTTGATAAACCAAATAAATTATACAATAGAAACCCGATCAATATCTTAACTAAGTACTCTGATGCAGCACATTCTAGGATGAAGCATGTTCAGCTATTTGAATATGAACATACTAATGTTTTGGTGACATCAATATTCCAAGATCATCAACACATGCAAAAGGATATGTTACTCTACAAAGACTATAACAGTTAACGCGCGTCTCTTTACGAGATGATTGAAATATGTTACATTACTTGTTACTTGAGCAAAAGACTTGGACTTCATAATAGTAAGTATTTTTGGATTAGATTAGTAGATCTACATAGTGAGTTAGGATTCTTGGATTTCATAACTCTCAAGTATTTGACAAGGAAAACTGTAACTATAGGCAATATGCTAAATAGAAAGTTAGCTTAATTTACTAGATAACAAATTAAGTTCGTTTCCTTACCTTGACAAACACATGAACAAGTTCTTATATTGCATCACAATTCGAAAAGCTAATATCTTTCACATCCATGTGGATCAACACCCCAATACAGTCTTCCTTAAGCCTCAGGCAAACAAACCTCGTAGATTTTCTTAGAAGAAAGACTAACTATGGTTCATCATTTTTCTTATTCTCGAACCGCAGGCAATCATAGAGACATACCTGTTTGGAAACAAAGTCCAACAACATCGTCTGGAAGCGAAACGAGTTTTCTTGAACATCTTATGGAGACAAGAGACTATGTTGTTTTTCATCTAAACGAAAAGGCCACAGTTGGTGAAGAACGGCGTACGAACTATTGTTTTTATTATTTATATATTAAACAACTTATAAAATAAGTCCAAATTAAAGTTTCCCGCCAAATAATTACAAACAATTTTTTTTTTTTTGAGAGAGATGGATTTGAAACAAGCAGGTTCATCCTTAGATACCCTAATCTCCTCCTTCAACACTCGAATATCAGAGCTTCAGGAATTAGTGATTGGTCGCAACAGTAAGAATCCCAACAAAACCCTAATTATTTCCCTCAATTCCCCTAATTTCATTACCAATTAACTTGCTCTCTTCTTTGTTGTAGTGTACCCGGCAACTTGCATCACTGATTTATCCGCAATCGATACGTCCGTAACAGCGATGGAGCTCCAGATGCAGTCCATCAAGGACCGATTACGAGAGGAGACCGAAGCAATCCCCAAGGCCAAAGTAATGTTATTCACTCTTTTAGTTAAATTTAGGGGATTTGGTTTGATCGTAATTTAACTATTTTTCTTGTTGTTGTGTTTTTACACTAGAAATTGGTTCATTTGTCGTTGCGTCAGCAAAAAAAGTTGGAGCACATGTTTGCTCAAATGCCGGCTTTATTGCCCAAACCCCACAATGCGTACCCTAATAATTGGTATTTTTTTGGATTGAAATGGATTTTTTTTTTTAGTTTTTTATAGCTTTATTTGGGAAAATTGAGTTATTTTTTGGGTTCAGTTTGGTTCAGGAATCCAATAACCACAACGTTATGTCTGGCTCGTTGAAATTTGAAGAAGAGCATGTGGCACCTCCCAAGGTAAGAAGCGCTAGTTGCATTTGCTTAGTTGTGTTCAATTTGAACTATCGATATTGGGTTTAGTGGATGTGGGATTTTGTTAGTTAATATTTGTGTCTGATCTTGATACATTAATGTCCTAAGATCTGTTTGGTATCTCCAGAAAATTAGTGTGGAGAGGGGATGTGGTTTGTTAGTTAACACTGAGTGCGTGGTTCCGGCATCCGCCTCAGCTAACATAGTTGTTCAACTTTGATTAATAGAAGAGGGGGACTAAGGATAGCATAGGGTGAGATGAGGCCCTTTTATACCGTACACGACCTATATGTTCTTCACTGGAGTTGTTTTGAGTTAATTGGGGGGATTAAAGGATATATCAATATAGGCAAATGGGGTATTGGTGTTTGGTGATATACACGAATTTAATACCAAGACTTGATTTTTCAAATGGAAGATTGAAGAGTTTCTTGCTCGAGATCCTTATAAGAGGGAGTTTTTTAGATTACCCTCCACATTCACAAGGCAGCCTCACGGTGTTCTCAGGGAATTCTGTTGGTGAGGCATTAGAGGCTATTGCCTAGTTTCTAGAGCTCTGCAAGTCTATAGTTGACAATGATTCCCTATCCTTGTTGTTTCACCATCAGACTACTTCACGCCAGCTTACATGTGCCAGCGAAGTATGCTTTAGGGAAGAGTTATTGCAATTATACTGTGACTCCTTTTACTGCTGGTAATCGTGCAAGTGCTTAAATTTCTTTCAAAATGTTGTATCTATCTCCTTTAAGGTATAGCTCTGGTTCTGCCAACTTGGAAACTTCTAGGTTGTCTACGGTTGGGAAACAGATCGAGTATTGATAATAGGAAATAGGCGGAGGCAATCGTTTAACACAAAGATCAATAACTTTAATTAAGTCTCTCTCCTTTATTTAATTAAAATCACTCAAACATAAACCTTAAGAACCCATCTTCTTTTCCCTCACAAAAACTGCCACCAAAACCCTATAGCCAACTCTCCCTAAATAAGGAGTTAACACAAATCACTTCTCAAATCATGCAATTAAAAGATCCTACCAATTCTAAATAACTAAGAATTTGCACTAATACTAGAAATAGGGAAATCCTAATAACTGCTGGAGAGAGAGGCCACACATGGGTGAAGACGACCGATATGCAACCTATCAATTGGGTTCATGCTACAAACGGGGGCCACACATGCCAATCACTGTACTAAGAGTTTAAGACAACACAATTTAATAAGATTAATATGTTTTGTTCCAATGACCGAGGAGACTAGGATTTTATGGTTTGGAATGTTGCTCAAACCTCCATAATCTACCTACTATAGAAAGTTAGTTAGACTCCACGGAGTTAAACGATAGAGCCGCAAACTTCAGTTATGTGCATAACGACATGACCAAGCAGTGCTATCATTCATACTATTTTATTTATCAGAGCCTGTACTACCAGTTGAGTTTTTGTAGATCACATGTTTACGAAGAAGTTGAGTTCTTTCTGTAGTTCTCAGCTAGAAGCAGAGATTGCCTTTCCTAACTTAATCTGGAATCTAATGAAGCTCCACTATAAGAATACCGTGCTCTATAAATTTATCGTAGGTAGACACACTTTTTGTGTGTGTGGATGCTTACTTGATACAATATGTGGATATATTTTGTTTTTGGTATAACTGAAGCATGTAGGTTCTTCTGTTTACATTTATTTGCAGGAGAAAAAAGGACGTAGCTCTGCACCTCTATGGTATATGAGTGCAGAAGAATTTGATTCATTATCATCGTAAGTATCTCACATCGTGCAAATTACAGAAGTTACTTAATGGTTTTAGTACAGATTCCAACAACTCATTTTTGCGTAGTATCATAGCGCCATAGTGAACCCAAGTTAAAACTTTCCCGTAGGAAGTATTTTCTTTTGCTGAAATCTCTTGAAGATATTTTCAAGTTATTTTGGGAGCTTTCTCTTTTCATGAAAATTTATACTGAAGTTAGTTTTGGACCTCTCTGTTTATATTTTTTATCCTAAATATTCAGTTCATAACTCCAACCCTTGTCCACTGCAGTTACATGAGGGGTAGACTCACAGTTGACAAGGTGAACGCAGCTATTAATGACATGGCTGCATATGCTGATACAAACGCACAACTTATTGCCGACCCCAAAAAGAAGGTTTCTAATCTCCATTTTATAATCTATCTTTTATTTTTCTTATATACTTTCCAGTGGTATTTACAAGGTTTATCTATGTTCACAAAGTTGTCAGAGAACGCTTGGGAAAAGGCTCATGTAAGTGAAGCAAACTAGATCATAATTTCATTTTAATAAAGTGGCTTGCAAGCTAGTAAACATGGTTTATATATGGCTTTTTGAGATAATATTTTATCCTAAAAATCTCATTATTGCTCCAAATGCATGCAGGAGCTAAGAGTTATCGCGATGAAAGAATCTGTGAAAGGAAAACATTTTTTCCTTGAAGCTGACATGAAAGGACCGATGCTAAAGCTTGATAACACTGGGAAAGCAATTCTGACTGTGAGTGTTTGTTAACTTTCTGTTTGGAGGATAGAAAATGTCAGTTATTTCGAGATACCCACTATGTTTTGGGGAGGTTTTGCAATACTGCCCTGCACATTCAATAATAAGAGATACCTAGCTGTCCTTGCTTGTCAAAGATTATGAAATAACTAAATAGCCACCTATCTATCTCAGAAACGGACTCTAAAACATAGAGGGGCTTCGGTCTTCAATCTTTGACAAGACAGGGGGGTATATGTTATTGAAAAGCAACCTCAAATATGGAAAGGTGTTCCAAATATATTGTACTTAATTAACCATTCAGATGTAGATTTGAAAAACTTCTTGGTTATTAACCTAAGAGTATGAAACTACATTGAATCTAAGACTGGAACCAAAGTTGAAATTATATTAGAATACAAGACATATTGAAGATGTCCAAAATTTGTATCATTGCTTGCCAGGTCCTCCGTCATCTTGGCCGCATTAGTGAGACTCGAATTGGACATCATCGTGTGATCATTCTCTCAAAGCATCAATAATTGCGGATTCTGCTCCTACAGGTTAAATGTTAAACCTTGTTCTTTTCTTTTTTATTTTTCTTCCTATTTTTGCTTTAATGAAAATGTCAACATATAAATACTTAAGTAGCTTTATTTGACAATGTGGAAGTCTGTACGAGAGTACATTACACTAGCTTTGAGATAAATTAGTACCTATCATATGCTATGTTCCAAGAAATCAGAATCCTGTTGGGCTCAAGAGGCAAGTTTGTTTGTCATGTTTTACCTTTCATTAGGAGACTACTATTTTGCAAATTCTGATACTGCATATGCACGCTGACATATGAAGCCTTAATTATTTTTGGGAAATCCCAACTCCGATTTACTTTGATCAGATGAAACTTTTGTTCGATAATATCTACCTCAACTTTCAGCTCGAAAACTATACAAAAATGTTTTTGCATGTAGGAAAGGACTACCACCACCAGGTTAATGATTTCCACCAGGGAAGCTTACCAGAATTGGACACTTTCATTACTTTCTCAGCTGTGGACCTTCTTTCATTTGCCTTCTTAGCATCAGCTTCTTCTTGAAATTCCCTTATTTTCTTTTGGGTTTTTTCCTGGGCTTCGCTGATTTTCTTCTGAGTCTTCTCCAAGACTTTTGCTTGTTTCTTTTCCAACTTTACCTGTTTCAACATACTTTTAACCATTTTAGCTTCTCCTGTCTATCCTAAGGGGCTTCTAACAATGTTGTGGTATGAGCACTTAAAATCATATTTTAGGAAGTTTATTTATATGTGCTACCTACATACTCATAGCCTCATGGGCGGTTTTTAACCATTGAACCCTGTGAAGAATAAAACTCAATTCCAGTGGATACCAACTGAACAAGGTGCTGGTCGAAACATTCATGGTCATGGAATATTGAGCACCATGATACTCCATGTCATATTTTAGGCCATTGGAATTAAAGTCTGTTTACGATTGACGGTGTACCTTCATTACATTTAAGTTGATACTGGCTCTTACCATCTCTTTGAGTTTCCTGTCGCTGATTTCAGCTTCCTTATTCAGCCTGTAAAAACTGAATGATCATAATTGTAGGGGGAAATGAGTATAAAAACAAAGTTGCAAGATGATTTTTACGACAGTACCAAAAAAAACCCATTTCTCAATTGTGTATGAATCTATGATTATACCATCAGATTATTTAAAGTTTAAACTATGCAGGATGTCAAACATTTCTGTAGTAAAGATTAGTCATCATCGTAAGTTAGAAAGTATGTTCTGCTTTCAGTAAGAAGGTCCCTTAATAGAGATAAGTGACACGTGCAAAGTAAGCCACTATACGTTAGATTTTTTATGCTCGTTGCAAGGAGGATGTAAAAGTGCTTCGATGGAAACAATTCACCATTTTAGGTTGCCTAGCACAAAATAGTGTTTCACAAGGCATTCAACTGAAACTTTAAGAATAATATTATGTTTTTATATATATCATCATAAAACATGAGGTCAGAAAGTACCTAGATATTACCCAGATCCTGCTATTATCATAAAACATTCACTATATACTGATCTATCGTATTTAACATATCCTTGTAATGAGATGGATATGGGTGAAGCTGATAACTTAATTATGATCGGATCCGTTTCATGCCCTAGTTTCAACTATCTATACCCATCTTGAATTGAAGAAGTTGTTTTCCTTAAATTTTTTTTTTACAGAAACAATGATAGTTATGTGCATTAGGAACGCGAAATGCATAAGAAGTTATTACATGCAATCCACATATTTGTGATTGGCCAATAATACCAGCTAAACTTTAGAATATCGCAGATTGAATTTGTACTGACATATAATGCAAATATGTTGGCCAGTTAGGCATCAAGTCACCCATTCTGTTACGCGTAGAAGCACTAGTTTGTATTAATTTAATGATGGAGATATGAGAAAATGTTTATACATACATATAATGCAAAACCAGAGGCATCACCTAACATTTCTAACAAATTATATGTTATTTCGTGTTTCTCTAAATGCAAAACGGGTAAGAAAATACAAGGATTTGATTTAAGAATGGTCTATACCTGTTCCTAAGTTTGCTGATTTTAGCGTCCTTCCATTTATTGAGTTTTGCCGCAAGCTTATCTTTCTTAATCCCAGACATTAGAGATTTGTCATCAGATCGATGACCCTCGTTACAATGTTGGTTGGTGATGACTCTACTGACATCAGAATCCCCATATGTGCTCTTGGTGTTAACTGTACATTAATAGCAAAAAAATAAATAAAAAATAAAGATTAAATTATCTTGACATACTAAAATAATGTAATATTTTGCAGGTTAAAAGGATTTCAAAGACCTTCAATATATTTTTCTTCATTGTTTACAGGGAGCATCTGGTGACTTGGTGAACTGATGATTGAATCGCTGGGTTCTCCGCTACCTGTCAGACTAATCGTGGTAGGTTCACATATGAGAAGTTTAGGAAATGTTCGAACCGATTTCCCCTTCTTTATATTTGGCTTTGTTTTATGAGAGAAGTATGGTTTAACAGCTCCACCGGCATCTATGGGAACATTAAGAAATTAAGTACTTTTAGAGATTTTCCCATTACAGGGTGTGAAAACACATTAAGATTCAACTGTAAGGATATATGTGACAAATTCATGAAATATTGATGAATGTAAACTAACCTTTTGAACAAAAGCTACGGTTTTCTTTGATGCTTAGCTCTGTATCTGAATCACTAGACGATGATCTTTGTCCTTCGTTCCAATTAAACCAAGAGCCCTGAAGTTCCAGATACAAGAACATTACGAGAGAGAAAGAGAGAGCAAGAAAACCAAGAACCCATTTTTCGTGTTCTTGATTCCGTACCTGAGTTAGTGGGGTTGAGAAATGGGTCGATTGTTGCGAGTAGGAATACTCGGAGGCAACAGACATTGATCCAGGGCTTCCGCTGCTGCAGATAGGAGAAGGAGAAGACGGGGTTGATTGGCTCATTGCTGCCAAGTTACTCATTGCCGCCAAATTACTCCTAGCCTCGGGGACTCGTTGTGACTCGGAGTCCTTTTTCTCAGCTATGGTAACTCAAAAAGACTTGAAATCTGTGTTTTCTTTGAATTCTTGAAAATGTGTTATCTCTGCAACTGAGCTTCAAGAAGTCTGAGAAAACAGAAACGAGAGATGACTTGTTGTGTCTGTTTATTTTGTTTTATAAGAGACTGTTATGATTTCATTATCTGGTACTACCTGGAACATTCTAGTTAAGTTACTACAAGAATCTGAGCCCTCTGTTTGGGTCTGTTACCATGCAGTGGTCGTATTCATCTCCAGCAGTTTTTTGGATGACTGAGTTCAACTTGAGCTGAAGACGGTCACCGTGTTGTTGTTTTTTGTCGAAGATAATATTTTGAAGTGCGTAATCAATCAATATTGGTTACGTGGACAGAAGGGTGAAATAGGTGTCGACAATTATTTGATGATTGGAGAGCATTTTAGTGTTTTAATTTGGTCATAAATAGTATTGACAAGATCAAATTAAGTCGCTCTAAATCTAAATTTTATAGTGGTATTTTACAAAGTAGTCGAAGGACTGCTCGAACTATTTTTATCCTTGAATTAACCGGTGATTTGGGCATATGCTAACCATTGGATTCTTGTATGAAATGAAAACTTAGCTAATCTAATGGTCAACAATTTATTTAAATCACCGAAAAATGTTTTTGACCACAAACATTTCCGGTGTACTAAGCGGAGTCTCTCTGTTGGTTATTTGGTGCGGCACGTGCTATTTTAGTCGCTGTCTAATTACAACGTCACACTACCACATCCTAACCATTGGAGATGCTCCAAGATTAAATAAGTAATAACAACAGGAGAAAACCAACAACAACAACAACAACGACGAAATACAAACCAAAATTAGGGCTTCTATCGAGAGAAAAAAAAAAAAAAACTCGAATTGTGATTGATAATGGCGGGGAGATTGAGCAATGTAGCATCTCAAATCATGGGCGGTAATGGCGTCGTTGGTCGATCAGTCGCAAACACTCTTCGTCTTCGTGCCGGTATGGGTCTCCCAACTGGGAGCCACATCGTCCCAACCAGACCTGTAAGTATTACTCCAAAACCCTAACTCTTCAACATTGAAATTGCCCAAAACTAGAACCCTAAAAGATTGAATTTTGTTGTTGTTGTTGTTGATTAGCTTCCTGTGAATGATGAGCTTATTTGGGATAATGGGACGCCGTACCCGGAAACTTGTATTGATCGCATTGCGGATACGGTCGGAAAGGTATGAATAATTTCTAATTACGTTGAAATAAGGTTTTAGTATTATGTTTTTGTTGTGAGAGGTGATGGTTATTAATGGGTTTGATTTGTTATGTAGTATGAAGCATTGGGTTGGCTTTGTGGAGGTTTGAGTGTATTTGCATCTCTGGGTTTGTTAGCTGCTTGGAACGATAAGGCGTCAAAGATACCGTGGGTAAGTTGAAGATGGAAGAACTCTTTTTAATATTTATTCATTTGTTAGTTACGGAATTCTGTTTTGAGTTTCCAGTTTTTATTTTACTTTAATTAGTTCTTCCACATTAGAATCTTTGTACATATTCGATATGATGATTTGCTTTTGTAGATATTGAATTGAAGTTGCCACTTTAGGTTGCTAGGCGATACTTTGGACTAATTAGATAATTATAGTTTCTTCAAGGGTTTTGCGTAAGTTTAGACAGGGTGAGATAAAGTAGCTTTTTCTCATGTCTTATATTCAGTTTTAGGGTCAGAGTGCGTGTCATAGAAATTCCCTTGGCGATGTTTTAGTTAAACGGGTCTAAAAAGGATAAACACCCAATTTTCCATGTCATAACTGTTTATTTGCCATCATTGTTCTCAGGGATATTGTGATGATTAATCCTATAAAATCCAGATAGGATTTTGATATAAGCATTCAAATGTAGCTGGCAGTTTTTTTTCCCTTTGTGTGGGATTCAGTCATTAAAAAGAGATGATGTTGGGAACTCTGGCATCTTGAAAAATAATCTGGTGGTAAATAATATACCCATTTACTTTCAATGAATTTTATGATTTGTGACGGATAATCTATTTAACTATTTTCATGGGATTTTATATATACCCCATGAAAATAGTGAGTTTGTCTTTTGGAACCCATGAAATTGTGTTTTTCTGAAACTCAGAATGGTACCTGGAGTTAAATGAAAGTAGCAGACGGCGATTGTACAATTACACTATTCATTTTCTGCTTCAGTCATTAGTTCCTCAACGTGTTTCCTTTGTACGTCTAGAATTCTTGCAGAAGAAGGAAAACTACTCCCATAGAAGTAGAGAAGCAGAACTTTAACATAGCTGTATTACATAAATGGATTTAGAGGTTTGGGGAGGAGAAACCTTTTTGAGAAGGCAGTAATCAAATCAAAGTACTGGTGGATTAGAGTAGGAGAGTTGATGTCAACCCTTATTGATGAGGACAAAGAGAATAGCTCTACACTGACCTAATTTCACTCTTGATTCGGAATTGGACCCTTCTGTTGTGTTTTAAATTTTTCGAGGTCATCAAGTTTCTCTTAACATAGGCTTCTGCTATTGGTGCCTCTGAAGATAAATAGTTGTTGTTGGTACTGCTAAGAAGTAGGTATCATTGCAGAAGTAGTTGATGTTTTGGCAGAGGAAGTACTTGAATGAGAAGCTCTGATACTCTTTAGGGTGAAAATATTTTCATCAAGAAGCTGAGTAGTTCTTAAATTTATGACCGAGCAATCAAGGTCCACTGGCACCCCTTCCCGGTTCTTTTAAGTTCCAAATAATGCTAGAAAGTCTGAGAAACCAAATAAGGTTGCTTGGATTTGTATCTAAGCGAGAATGAAATACCAAAGTTCGTATATAAATGTAGGACGATATACAAATTTCTTGTAAGAGTGTTGCTTCAGATTGATGGAAAACCAAAGTCTCTACCAACCAATCGTGTTCTCATTGATAAACGTAGTAAAAGCAGGATGCCCTGGTTACGGAATATACTGCAATAATGCTAGGTATTATGTTTTGTTTTCCGGACAAGAAAAAAAAATCAACAATCAACTGTTCACACCTTAACAACCACTAAATAGAGCCATAAAACCCTTAAGTATTATGATGCAAGCTCGAGGAAAAATAAATCAAGGATTCAGTAAAGGGAAAATTCAATCTAAAATTAGGATGAAGTTGCTTAAAATGAGTAAAGAATTAAAAAGGATAGCAGGTGAGAAAATATTGATCTCTAATGGCTCTCTTTGCGGTATTCCTATCTATTATTTTGGAGATTTATGTAAAGGGATCACTGTTCTAAACACAGTTCTTCTAGGGGAAAGAAAATTAAAGTATCTAACATCTAGAAACTAACTGTCTAAGATAAAAGTCTCTTTACTACTAAACAACTAGTTGAAAGACTTTTCTACGAAGAAACACATTTGAGACTTGCTCTTTTAAATTTTAAGTAGCGTGCACAGGACTGTCGTGTGAGGTTCCTGTCGTCATCCTCTCATGGTAAAATAATAACTTTTTCTTGTTAAATGTTGAAATGATTGATTTAGAAAAGAAGAAGCTGCGAAAACCACAGAAGAGGGCTACTTTAAAAGAATAAAATAAGAAAAATAAAATTGGATAACGCGATCTTCTTCAACTAGTAGCAGGGACCAACTTATCTAGGGCCTCCCAAAATGCTCTCCTTCCATTTAGCAGCAAATTCACCTCTTTGGCAAGTATGAAAAGAATCAGCATAGAAATAGAAATTGTTTTTGTTGAACTGAGGTTGATATCACTGATTTCATCTTGCTGTGAAGATCCTTTATTGATGAAGATGTAATTCAGTGGTTGGCAGATGAAATGATTGAGTTGGCTAGCGCAAGTAATTTGGTCGATGAGTTTCGTGAAATCGAGATAGAGAATAGGGTTACCACTCCATCTTTCTTCACTGATACCTGTACTCCACATTTTTGGGCGACCCTGCGTTTCTCTCTCTCTCTCATAGAAAGAAAAAGCGGAATTGAAAGAAAACGCTAAACTTTAAGTCGTAATGGGAACCGTCATTTCTTCATATGAGCAGACAAACAACAATTTTACTTTTCCAGCCTAATGCAAAATTATTAGCCCCGTTGGTCTGAAGGAGTCTATGATTGCAAGGGTTTGCATGCAGGACCGATCCACCTAGACATGAGTTTTATCAATCCTCAAATTTTGAGATTTGATATGCAGGTAATTTTTCTCCTTTTTCTATAAATTTTGTGGGGAGAACCTTCCAAAAGATCTATTTGGCCTACCTGCTACCTTCTCTTACAGAGTAGGTCTTGTAGTCCAGCATTTGCCCACCCCTAAATAAAAATCTTGGGGGGAGAACCTCCGGTTATAAATTTACCTTGTCACTCTGGAAGTTCCATGGTCCACCACTGTTAGTGAGGCTTGTAGTTAACAGAAGAAAAAGAAAATATATTGTGGAATTACAATTTCCTTTTGTTTGCTTTGCAGTCGAAGTTAAAAGGATTATCCGTTTTGTGCATTATGTAGAAAATCGAGTAAAATTTAACTTTATTTTCACAAATCGATTAGTTGATTTCTGTTTTACTCTTTTTCCCAATTCATTGATCCAAATCCTCGACTAGAATACTCTTTGAGCTCAAAAAAGTAGAAAAGTTGAAAAACTAGAGAAAGAAAATCGTAAAGAAGGAAAATTCGGTGGATATCGATCTAGATAAATAAAATATAACAAGGAAAGAATCTGGAGAGTTGAGAGTGTTTGTAGTTTATTTGACTATATCTGTACTGTAGTAAGTATTGTCTTGCGACTCCTGAATGAGGGGGTGATACGTTTAGAAAAAAATAGTAGCGGGATAGTTGTAACTACAAAAATCACCTTATTTTCCTAACCTTTTACATGTGTAGCTTTTTCAAACTGCACTATGGTGCAAAATTGTAGTGTCAATATAACCTGTTTTTATTGAACAATGGTTGTAACTCAATGCCATTGCATTTTATTTTCTGAAATTTCTAGCTGTCTGTCTGATTGATGCTGATGTTTGCTTCTTTTCAGACACCAAAAGTCTATCCATATGACAACTTGCGGGTGGAACTCGGTGGAGAACCATGAATTCGGGTTGCCTGTACTAAGCCACAATCGTTTGCACGTTTCACCTGTATGTTTGGGCTTTTGCAATTTTATAAGTTTGAAGATATTGTAATAATGCATTGCCATCCAGTTGCCATTTTTAACATGTTTGATTTGCTTACATGATGAAGTTTTTTACTTTCCTGCTATTGTCCCTTTATATTTTACTGCACTTAGGAGAACAATGAGCTCAGCAACTTTAGACCGCACGGGGGCTTTTGTTGTTCCCAGAAGTTCAGATCATAAGTTATTTTTGTGCGAAGTGAAAGGTTTTATTCTAGGGTAAATCCATGAATTAAGGAATTGAAAATTGTCATGGAAACCTTACCAGATAAATACAAAAAACAGTCATGCTCGGTAGCCTAAAGGATGTACTTGACACAATTTACACCTCTGATTCTGGCATTGTACACCACCTCTCAAGAAATAAAATAAGGGACACATGCCAAAATAAAACGAAGTATGGGTTGTTGTAGCCAACTATAGTCATCCCTAGAGTAGAAGGAACCAAATTTGCGATCTTCAAAGCATCTCCTGCAAAAATCAACACTTTCCTGAAACAATAACTCAGCTAAGTATATATCAACAGTCCCCACTTTTTCTAGAAAAAAACGCTTAAACCTTATGGTTCAATGAAGAAAGATTTTCTCAATAAATGCTATTATCGGCCACTGAAGCATCTAATGCTGGAGATTCTCTAAGATATTAAGCTACATTTCACGGTAGAACTAGTAAATGTTTCTCTATAATTGGCCGACGCCGGAAAGGACATAAAATCCAGGAGGGATCATTAATTAGAATGCCAAAAATATCAGTATTGGCAATATGTAGGACTTCAACTTCTAGTCCAAACCTTGAAACTGTAGTTAGATATAGGACAATGCTGAGTAGTCTATTTGAAGTTGTGTTTAACTTAGAGAACCATATCTCACAACCCAGATATTATTGGCTCTTATTTATAATTTAATCTAGCCTGGCTTCAAGTGACCATGATTAAAGATGACTATTTTCTTTATTATTTGTAATATATCTTAAATATGTTTTGCTAGTAATTCTATTGTAATTTGAGTATTATATTGACTTGCTTCATATTATTGTAAATATCTGGATATGAGTAGTTGGTGTTTGCATGTAAACCAGAATAAATGTTTTTGATGTTTATTATTTTCTTCAATATTATCGTGCATAGTCGTGTATTTTTGCACCATTTTGATCTTGTCCAAATTCCATGCATTAAGGTATGAAATCTCTACTCGAAAATCCTGAAAGTCTTATAACATTCCAAAAATACAAGTGTTTTAACATTCCAAAAATGCAAGGCCAGTTTTGTATATGCTGATCAAACCAAACTTGATATAGCCCTACATAATGCTTCATAGTAGTTTTTCTATTATTCATTCTTCTTCTTAGTGTAAATATTTCAAAATTTTCATCTATAAAATCCCCAACTCCATATAGCATTTCATCACAAACAAAGAGAATAACACAGTTTGTGCCTTAAGTCATGGCTTCCAAGACTCTAGCATCAACTGCACTTCTTCTCTCTCTCAACTTTCTCTTTATCACATTTGTCACCTCTACCGAAGTTCCATGCCCACCTCCACAATCACCCACACCTACATGTTCATCACCACCACCACCATTGACCCCTAAGAGTCCTCCAAGCGGGCAGAGCCCCGTATGTCCTACCCTAAAACTAGGTGCTTGTGGTGACTTGTTGAATGATTTGGTGCACCTTGTGATTGGAAGCCCTGTGAAAGAAGATTGTTGCAGTCTCATTGATGGTTTGATTGATCTGGATGCTGCTTTGTGCCTTTGCATAGCCATTAAGACCGATGTATTAGGTATACAACTAAACGTCCCCGTCGCGTTGAGCTTAGTGCTAAATGCTTGCAATAAGAAAATACCGTCAGGTTTCCAATGCCCTAGAGACTCTTCACCATATTCACCCCCACCTACATATTCACCCCCATCACCCGCATCTATACACTCTTCACCACCATCACCCACACCTACATATTCACCGCCATCACTCGCACCTACAAACTCTTCACCGTCGTCACCCGCATCTACGTACTCTCCACCACCATCACCCGCACCTACACACTCTTCACCACCATCACCCACACCTTCATATTCACCAACATCACCCACACCTACACACTCTTTACCAACATCACCCACACTTGCATACTCTTTACCACCATCACCCGCACCTGCATCATCTTCACCCCCATCACCCACATCTGCACACTCTTCACCACCACCACCATCACCACCACCATCACCAACACCTACATATTCACCATCACCCACATCTGCACACTCTTCACCACCACCACCACCATCACCATCACCATCACCATCACCAACACCTACATATTCACCACCATCACCAATACCTATAAACTCTTCACCCCCATCACCCACACCTACAGACTTTTCACCCCCATTACCCGCACCAACACACTCTTCACCACCACCATCACCCACACCTACATATTCACCCCCATCACCCACACCTACACACTCTTCACCACCATCACTCACACCTACATACTCTTCACCACCATCACCCACACCGGCATACTCTTCACCCCCATCACCTGCACATTCTTTACCACCACCTCCATCACCTACACCTACACCTACATATTCACCCCCATCACCCACACCTGCATACTCTTTACCACCATCACCCATACCTGCATACTCTTCACCCCCAACACCCGCACCTGCACATTCTTCACCACCACCACCATCACCTACACCTACATATTCACCACCATCACTCACACCTGCATACTCTTCACCCCCATCACCCACACCTACAAACTCTTCACCCCCATCACCCGCACCTACATACTCTTCACCACCATCACCATCACCCACACCTTCAACTCCATCACCCGCACCTACATACTTTTTACCGCAATTACCCATACCTACGTATTTACCCCCATCACTCACACCTACACACTCTTCACCACCATCACCCACACCTGCATACTCTTCATCACCATCACCCACACCTACATATTCACCCCTATCACCCACATCTACATATTCACCACCGTTACCCACACCTACAAAATCTTCACCCACATCACTCGTACCTACACACTCTTTACCACCATCACCCACACCTGCATACTCTTCACCCCCATCACCCATACCTGCACACTCTTCACCACCACCTTCGTCACTTGCACCTACATATTCACCCCCATCACCCACACCTGCATACTCTTTGCCACCATCACCTACACCTACATACTCTTCACCCCCATCACCCACACCTGCATACTCTTTGCCACCATCACCTACACCTACATACTCTTCACCCCCATCACCTGTATCTGCACACTCTTCACCACCACCACCATCACCTGCACCTACATATTCACCCCTATCATCCACACCTGCACACTCTTCTCCCCCATCACCTACACCTGCATCCTTTTCACCCCCATCACCCACACCTACAAACTCTTCACCCCCATCACCCTCACCTACACACTATTCACCACTATCACCATCACCATCACCATCACCATCACCATCACCCACATCTTCAACCCCATCACCAGCACCTATATACTCTTCACCCCCATCACCCGCACCTAAACAATCTTCACCCCCATCACACGCACCTACACACTCTTCACCCACACCTGCATACACTTCACCACCATCACCCAAACCTACATACTCTTCACCACCATCACCCACACCTGCATACTCATTACCACCATCACCTACACCTGCATACTCTTCACCACCACCACCACCCACACCTACATATTCACCCCCATCACCCGCACCTACACACTCTTTACCACCATCACCCACATCTGCATACTCTTCACCACCATCACCCGCACCTGCATACTCTTCACCCCTATCACCCGTACCTACATACTTTTCACCCCCATCACCCACACCTACATACTCTTCACCACCATCACCTACACCTGCATACTCTTCACCACCACCACCATCACCTACGCCTACATATTCACCCCCATCACCCGTACCTACGCACTCTTCACCACCATCACCCACACCTACACACTCTTCACCACCATCACCCACACGTTCATATTCACCCCCATCATCTGCACCTTCATACTCTTCGCCGCTATCACCCATAACTGCATACTCTTCACCACCATCATCCACACCTACATACTCTTTACCACCATCACCATCACCCACGCCTACATACCCTTCACCGCCATCACCCGCGCCTACATACTCTTCACCACCATCACCCACACCTTCATACTCTTCGCCACCACCAAGATTGACTCCTAAGTGTCCATGCGGGCATAGCCGTGTCTGTCCTACCCTAAAGCTAGGTGTTTGTGCTGACTTGTTGAATGATTTGGTGCACCTTGTGATGGGAAGCCTTGTGAAGGAAGATTGTTGCAGTCTCATTGACGGTTTGGTTGATCTGGATGCTGCTTTATGCCTTTGCACAACCATTAAGGCCGATGTATTAGGTATAAATCTAAACGTCCCCGTCACGTTGAGCTTAGTGTTGAATGCTTGCAATAAGAAGGTTCCGTCGGGATTCCAATGCCCTACATACTCTTCACCACCATCACCCACACCTACACACTCTTCACCACCACCACCAAAGACCCCTACACACTCTTTACCGCCACCACCAAAGACTCCTACACACTCTTCACCGCCACCACCAAAAACACCTACACACTCTTCACCGCCACCACCAAAGGCCCCTACACACTCTTTACCACCACCACCAAAAAACCCTACACACTCTTTACCGCCACCACCAAAGACTCCTACACACTCTTCACCGCCACCACCAAAAACACCTACACACTCTTCACCGCCACCACCAAAGGCCCCTACACACTCTTTACCACCACCACCAAAAAACCCTACACACTCTTCACCACCACCAAAATCCCCTACACACTCTTTGCCACCACAAAAAGCCCCTACACACTCTTCACCATCACCAAAGGCACCTTCTCACTCTTCACCACCACCGCCAAAGGCATCTTTACACTCTTCACCACCACCGCCAAAGACTCCTACACACTCTTCACCACCACCACCACCACCACCAATGACCCCTATAAACTGTTCACCACCACCACCAAAAGCCCCTTACTGCCCTCCAAACGGAAACAGCAGGAAGTGTCCCATAAACACCCTAAAGTTAGGTGTTTGTGGTGATCAGTTGAATGATTTGGCACACATTGTTATTGGAACCCCAGCAAAGAAAAATTGCTGCCCCCTCATTCAGGGTTTGGCTGATCTTGATGCTGCTGTTTGCCTTTGCACCGCCCTCAAGGCAGACGTCTTGGGTATAAAACTAAACATCCCCGTCTCATTGAGCTTGGTGTTAAATGCTTGTGATAGGAAGGTCCCGGCTGGTTTCCAATGCCCATAAGGTGAAAATTTTAGTGTTTTATACATCTCTAATTGGCCTGGTTTGAGCCAGTGTCATTATTTCATCTCAAGTGTAGTACTTATATGGTGTATTCCTTAATCTCTATGATCTTCTACGTTCCAATGATGCATTATGGATGTACGGAGCTTTATCAATAAAAATTTACCATTTCCTATTTATGTTTTAATGTATATGTGGCACGATTATCTTTAACTTGTGTGATACCAGACCTAAAGTAGAAGACTAGAAATTGTCTAAAGATAGAAAAAAATTAGAGGGAAAAATTTGGTAGAGAAAATTATTCCTATTTGGTTAGCAAAAAGGGTTTTTTATTATCTCTTTTTAAGCACTTAACGTTCTAATACTCTTATAAACAACGAGTCGGGATGTGAAAACTTGGTTAGACATAACATGCCATCGATAAAGTGCAGTGAAAGATCCTCCTGAAATAGACTGGTTGAACTGCATTTGGCATTTGACATTTGGGCAGAGAATGTTTCATGGAAAATTTGTCGCTAGAAGGTCCAGTGAGAGCAGGGAGCTGTTACAGTATGAATGTTCAGAGGAGCAGTGGAGCACAAAGACATAAAACAGATTTTCTTACTTTAAGTTTTATCGATCACTCTCGAATACATCATTAGCTATAGAGTTGGAGTAGATGAAAAACACTCACGGGGAAGTTAGCTTCCAGAACAGATCATAGGACTCGTTGTCAAACAGCTATGTCTCAGTCATTTTGATTTATTTATTTTCAGTTTTGGGGCAGTTTGTCGGTCATGGCGATACATTTCAAGGTAGAAGTACTATTCTACTGCGCTCCAAGAACCTCCTCGGCCAATGCTCTTCAATAAGAATATGGACCAGCAAATTCTTTGATTTTTCCATGCTGGAGGCTCGAGGAAGATGGTGTTGGGGCTCTCCACATTGATGGTTGATCAGGATATCCACCTATTAAATATACTAACCAGTGCTCGGTTAGAACTCAGACGGCTCACATCCGAAATTACCAATCAACCACCACACCCAGTCTCTTCTCTTGACTGTCATTTTATCTTGGAGTCCACGTCTGCAACTTCCAAAGACGGTTGCATAGCAATGACAATGTTTTGAAGGCCAGATTTTGGTGATTGCTAGACCTAGAGATAAGGCTTCAACTTCCATAGAAAGTTTTTCACATGATGTCGTACAAGGATATTATGATAGAATATGCTTTAAAGGTCAATTTCACGCTATCAGGATCGCAGGGAGGCTGCTTAGAGCAAAGCCAGTAGGGTGTGAGTTTGAGTTTGGGTTGCAAACCCAAACCCAAAGTCACACTTTGAGTCTCCCAATAGCCAAAAAACCAGTGTGAGTTTGACAACGTGGCGCTACAACAACTCAACCGAGTGGGAGGAGCTCACACTAATTTTTTTTTTGAGTTTAGTAGTGTAAAGATCACCGCGCGGTGCTTTTTTTACCGCGCGGTAAAAGGAACACCGCACGGTGATCTAAACTCCTTCAAACTCAAATATTTCTCTAAATCACTCCATGGCTCCTTCTTCTCACCCAAAACCAAGAAAGCCGAGTATAGAGGAGAACCTCTACGCTCTCCCCAAATGGCGAACTCCGGCACCAGTAGTAATAACTCTACACCGTCGACCCCATCCTCCCATAACCCACCTTCAACACCATTCGCTCAACACCCATCATCACAATTCACTCCATACCTCTACCAAAACCCATTGCAATTTCAACCTCAATTCCAATCACAGACCCCACCTCCGTTTACCATGTCGCAAAGGGATCTCAGTTATGGACAATATCAAAGTCCATTTACACTCTCTCAACCGCAACCTCAGGCGTTTAGCCCGTATTATCAACCCTATCCGCTCATTCAACCTCAAGATTTTTAACCTCCAAATTACTTTCAGAGCTACCTATTCCATGGTGAATCTACTCAGTACAGTCAAAGTTACGCAAATGCATCAATATCTGTTGAAGCGGCGACGCCCGAGAAAGGAAAAGGAAAAAGAAGAAACAAAAGAGTACCCACAAAACAAAGACAAAACGTGCAAGTGTTAGAAGATGCTGAGTTTTTGGACGAGATGGATGATGCTGGAATGCATTGGACGGAAACAGACTTTATGTGCCTCGCAAGGGCGTGGGTAACATCTTCTGTCCAGTCATTGGGCCGCACAAAGGGTTTCACTTTCTATCAAAAGGTCAACATTGCCTTTAACAGAGACCCCGAGTGCCCCACACGACGATCATGTGGGTCGACCAAATTTTAGTGGTATGCTCTTAATGCATAATGTGTGGTGTACAAGGGGATAGTTGCTCAAGATCGATTTAGGAATAGCAGCGGGAAAACAGAAGAAGATCGGGTACGTTCTAATTTCCTTTAACTCTATTTCATTTATTTCTCGCGGATATACACGTTATTTATTTGTATTGGGTAATTTTGTGAATTGTAGGAAAATGATGCACACAAAATCTATCAAGGCTTGATGGCGGCAATGACTTCAAACACTGTGAAGCGTATAAGATTTTGGCGCGAGAACTGCGATGGGCAACCTAAGGGATGAAGGGTTGAACCATGCAGTGAATATACCAAGAAATGTAGCCATGAGAACATCAGACAATTCTTCTCCGGGGAACTCGGTCGGATCAAATAATCTATCGGAGGACCCCGACGGCCCACCTACACCTCAATTCGTGGGTCCAAATTTTGACTTAGATGGTTCGTTGTATGAGGGTGGAAGCAGGCCTATCGGCTAAAAACTCCATAGAAAGAACCTTGCAGCACAAAAGGCAATGGATAGTGATGCTGCATTTGGTAGCGGTATCCAAACAATGCTGGATGAACTACGGTTGGAGAAGAGACAAGAGAAATAAGAAAATGAAAGAAGAAGAGTAGAAGCAATGCAACACTGGTAAGCCAAAATGGATTTCGAGCAAGCAAATGAAGATCGCAAAATCATGGAGAAAGACCTGAGTACTCTTTATGGACATCAATTGCAATACTATTTGCAAAGGCAAGCTGAGATCATAGAACGTCTGGCCAAGAGGGGCAGACCAGGTACTTAAAGTGGTGATGAAATACAATTTAACTTTGCTGTATATATAAGTTTTTTTTATCCAAGAATGTAGTTTAATAACCAATAATGTAAACGTTTGAATAATGTACTGCTCAAAATTCTACAGTGTGTTTTCGAAATGTTTATTTCCGATAATATTGCGTTAAAACAAATACAAGATCAATATTGCATATCAAAAACATGTTTAATAAACTTGTACGACTAAGAGAAAAATTAAATTACATCAAGAACACGTAGATAATACAAGAAATTGAGTACTAAGTTTGAAGATTTCCCTTCACGGCCCACAAATGCTCGATTAGATTATCCTTTAGATCAAAGTAAAGTTCTCGACTTCGAATCCGATTCATTTTTGATATAAAAGATTCTATTGTTCTGCGTTCGCGTACAAAATTAAACCGTTCACCTTCGATAGTTGAGGGCTCGGCCGGATCGTAGTCTAAGTATGATGAGAATGTACCTCGTTCCTCTTCGACGATCATATTGTGCATTATCACACATGCCTTCATGGCATTGCTAAAAACCTGGGGGTCTCATAATTTAACCAGATTTTTGACAACATTGAACCGAGATTGCAAAATCCCAAACGCCCGTTCTACGTCTTTTCGACAACTTTCTTTTTGTTGAGCAAATAATTTTTGTTTCGCTGTAACCGGATTGGATATGGTTTGGACAAGTGTTCCCCATTTGGGGTATATGCCATCCGCTAGGTAATACCCCATATCATAAGCTTTTCTGGCAATTGTATAATTGCAAGGCGGGACGATACCATCGGCCTGGTCGGTGAAAAGATGTAATTGGTATAGGATATTGATATCATTGTTAGACCCTGGTAACCCAAAAAAGGCATGCCAAATCCAAAGGTCGTGTGAAGCTACCGCTTCAAGAATCAGTATCGCATTGGGGTAATGACTAGTAAATTGACCGTGCTAAGCTTTGGGACAATTTTTTCATATCTAATGCATGCAATCAAGGCTTCCTAACATGCCAGGAAATCCCTGTGACTCTCCGATCGCGTTTAACTTTTCGACGCCGACCGCGTTTGGTGCTCAAAGATATTCCTCGCCAAAAATTTGTATAACCGCAACACAAAACCTTTTCACACATAACAAGGTTGTGCTTTCTTTTATTAAGATATATTTGTCAAAAAGATCTGCCGCAACACCGTAGCTTAGGAAAAATAGTGCTGCGACTACCTTTTGGTATGGTGATAACCCCATAGTACCAACGTTGTTGGGTTTTTGGATAAAGTAATGATCATGTGCAACGGCTGCATCGAATAGACGCATAAAAATGTCTCTACTCATATAAAAATGTCGCTGAAATTCCCATGGCTCATATGTGCAATTCGGCTTGAAGTAGTCTCGTATAATGCTGTAATGCCCCAATTGGTAATCTTGCTTCTTTATCTTATCCTTACGACCCATGACACTCCCACTGTAACTTGAAGTTGCATCCTCAACTACTATGTTCATTACAGCTTGGTACAGAACGCAAATTGCCGCCGCACAATCAAAGATAAGATCGTCAGAGGAGGAAGACGGCGATAAACTTAGAGGATCGGGTATGGATGAATCAGATGATGAAGAAGACATTTGAGACTATGGAGTTGAGAGAAGGGTGTAATAACATATGCTGATTAAGTTCCAATGGAAGAGAGAAGTGTAAAATGGAGAAATGTAAAAGGGGAAGAAGATGTGGATTTTAAAATCAGGGATTTGGCGGTGAAAAGAACACCACGCGGTGTTCCTTTTACCGCGCGGTGTTCTTTTCACTGCCAAATTCCTGATTTCCAATGGATTAAAATACCTCAGTACAAAATCTATTCGAATAGATCCTAAGTCTATTCGAATAAAATACCTCAGTGCAAAATCTATTCGAATAGACCCACCTCAGTGCAAAATCTATTTGAATAGACTTAGGGTCTATTCAAATAAAATACCTCAATACAAATTTATTCGAACAGACAAATAGTTAATTTCAGCAAAACTAAAAAACTTATTCGAATAAACTTAGGGTCATCTACACCTCAGTAAGCAATTTATTCGAATAGATATTGAAAAAATTCTCCCAAACACTAGATAATCATGGCTAATAAACATTAAGAACATCCAAAACATCGTCTACTCAGAATCATCTACATAATCATAGTTGAGCTTCTACATCGTCTACAAAAACACCTATATCTACTCAGAATCATCTTCAGTACCCTGCCCCCTGCGGCTAATACTGCATCTCCTGGTTCGTGTACCAGATCTACGCTGCCTCGTCCTCGCACCACCTCCAGGTGGTAGCGGCACCACCATGTACGTCACGCCCCCTCCTCAGCAGTGGGTCCTGAACGGTATAATTTTTTTTATAAATATTTTGACAAAATAAATATGACATTAAAAAAAAAATTAATACATAAATAAATTACTTACATGGGCATATAGCTGATGATCTATACTGTCAATTTGCTTGTGGGCAATAACAAGCTCATCCTCCAACTCCTTGATCCTCTGTGCATCCCACACAGACTCTGTAAGAACGAGTTACTGCATACCATGAGTCAGAAGCCATAGCTCCTCTGCGTTATAGGAGGAAGACATAGGTGGTGGGTCCCTCAAGCGGGCGATGAGGAGCATCTCACATTGCCCTGTCCACTCTATGTGTTACCCCGGGTCTGGCCCCTCCGCCTCGCCAGGCAAACTGAAGTTCTTTGATAAGCTATGAACCGACGCTGACATAACCACCATGGGTGTAATACTAGCTCTGAGTGCAATCGATCCGAACAGATCTATATTCCCTATCCTCTGGGAATTTGTCAACATGTGGCCTACTTCCGAAGTTTGTTTAACCCAGTATGAGGCATAAGTCTCTCGCTTCTCCCCTACCACAAACTGCTTATAGTCAAGGAACCTGACCTGTCTCATCTCCTGTAAAGCTGCTGGACTAATATGTAGCGACATGCTAAGCAGAGGATCCAAAGGAATATGTGCATCGTCTTCCAACTGCCTCCAGCATTTATCCCCAAGTAATATTCACAGTTTCTGTCTGGTACTTAAAGTGGTATCTTCTTACATGATATGAGTTTTGCAGTTAGTACATCCTCTATCTTAGGCACCTCAGACTCTAATTAAGGTTCCCAGGTGATCGTCTTAATCATGTAGTGGTTAATGTGGTATCTGCTTAGAATAAATAGATTGGTTGCCTGGTCATTTATTTTCCTCCTGTTCCCCCTCTCCCATGCTCTGAGGCGCAGATAGGCTGAGAACTTAACCTCTTCCTTGACTATAGGGTGACCAACCGCACAATACTCATAGAACCAATACTGTATTTCGGAATAACATAAAAAATAATATGAATTTATATTTAAGACGTTTATTGGAAGATATTTGATTTGTAAAAGGAAAAAGTATTAGTGTACCGTAAGAAGTTGGGCAAATCTAGTGATGACACCCCCGGTCGTGACTGCGGTATCCAAACCATGGTAGAGGGAAGCAAGAATAGCAGAACCCCAGTCATATTGGGCAGCCGAGTCCAAATCGGTGACGGCCGCGAGATATCTAAGCGGGATGGTGTCATTGGCCATTTGGAAGCATAAATGTCCCATCATGAAGAGGATAAAAGTACGAGCAATAGTAATATTATCCTCCCGATTATCTGCGATGGTCAAGTACGTCCTCAAATGTGAAATGCAGACGTTCCCACTCTTTATATGGCTGGAATTAATGTTGGGGAGAAATTGCCTCGCATTGGATAAAATAGACCATGTGTCATCATAAGACACCTGTGTCGGATATCGACGGATTGACAATGATGTCAGCATAGTAAAATCGAGAGGAGTGACCCCTATCTCTGTACACGGGAATAGAAACGTGTGTGTGGTCGGCCACGAATGCTCTGTAAGTGTCTGAATTAGATGATTATCTGAATTGCCCAAGCGTATATCCATAAACTGCCCAAAAATATTCACCACAGCGTCCTTTACAGGTGGAATTGTGGAAATCTCCTTCCATACTTTGATCACCATAGTGAATGTGCCGTGCACATACATCGAATCCCGATTCTGTTCATTGAGGTATTTTGTCAAACACTTGATTTATGGAAAAAACAAATTCACAATTACACTAAAACTTACCATGAGTTCTTTTCCCATGTAATAGATATGACTGACTATGTCTGGGAGTTGGGCAATACACCTCCGCGAGAAGTTTTCTTGGGTTGGGTTTGGTATAGATTGAGGTTGGACATCTTCAAATTCTACTCACTTTTTCTTCCCTCCAGACCTCAAGCGAGTTGCAGAACGTTCTGGATCTCTTATTCCTCTAAACCTAGGCATAGTACTAGGGTGTGGTTTTCCCTCTGGCATATGCATTTTGATTATGTTGGAATCAAATTTCTTTTACCAGGGATTTTGAGAGAGAGCAAGATGTAAAAATGTGAAAATAATCGAGTTGGGAGTGAGTTTTACAAACAGTTGAAGCGGCGGCGCTTGGAACCCCGCGCGGTATTCTTTTTACCGCGCGGTGTTTTAATCTCCTCATAAAAAAATAAAAAAATCTACGTTGGCAACTCACACTGGCCACTGGGAGAGGTCGGGTGTGAGTTTTAGGTTTGGTAGGCCAGGGTGTCAGAATTCACACCCAAACCCACACTCGCTGCTAGAGATGCTCTTATTATTTATGGTTTTAGTAGCACAGTTCCAGAGAAACATGCAGTTGAGGCACTATACATGTGTTATCATTTATTTTGTATTTTTTACACCAACAGTTTGGATTAGGCCAGATCCATCGAAAAGAGGGTGATTGCCCATTTTTGTTCTTTTTTGAAAGGTATGTCGGGGTTAGGCAGGACTTATGACCAGGTATATTGATCTAAGTGTATATTACATACGCAAGTATTGTTTTCCACTAGCATCTCCCTCAACAAAGATACAAAGGTCCTAAGGCCTGAGGGTAGGAGATAGGGAAGGCTAAAATTTCTCCTATATTTATATTACACAATGAAATGATGCTAGATAACCTTCCCCACTATTAGCTTTCTGCTTTCCTATATACATGCTCTTATGTGACAATAATCTAAGGAGCTCTATCTTAAAATAGACTTTAATAATCCTCTCCATTGCCAACAGCATAAGCAGCATCACAATTTTGGAATCTCAGGGTTACGGATCTCTATATAAACCTGGCTTGCCTTTCAAAAAAAAAAAAAAGCATCACAGTTTTTCTAGTTCTTTTTAGTCCTTCTCACAACATAGAGTAATTAAGGCCTCTTTCCATGGAAATTATAGATTAAGCAGCCATTTTTCCTGCATAAGCAAGCCGACTATCTCCTTTTTCATCTCTAACATTACCATTGTATCCCCCATCCTCATTGAGGGATCCATTAGTGCTTAACATAACAGAATTCTGTGAGGCTTGAGTTTGAATTGTGCTCTAATGTCTTAACCATTACAATTGCCTCTGTTGTTCCTGACAGTATCTCCCTAACCTGTCTGAAAATATTGCATTTCACATTTTGGACAAGTTTCATTTGTACAAGTTAATTACCTGTAGTAAGAGCGACGACATTTTTAAACATTGTGTATTGATTTCTAGAAGTGGCAATACCATTCCACATTACTTTTTCATCTTACGTCTTAGAGCAATGATGAGCACGTAATTATGACATTTTTAATATACTCGAACATGTATTTTAGTCGTCCATTATATTTAATTTTGGGTACTTATGCGCTTTTGTTTGATTGTAGCTATTGGAGATGGACGTTTGAAAGCAAATACTTCAAAGTCAGATAAAAGTATCTCCAACAGTTCTTTAGTAAGGGATATCTAAGAGACAAAAAATATTTACACAAATATATTTGGAGTATAATATAAAGAGATATTGTATTTAAGATTCAAGAATTATATTGGGAAGATATTCTACAACAAAAATATACTCAAGTATTTCCATGGTTAAAAGATTTCTACACTCAACAAAGAAATGATACGAAGATATTATCATATATTTTAGTGATTGATTATAATAATATATATTTTAATATTCTAGATAGGTGTAATATTCTTAAAGATTTGGGTTCTTCTATAAAAGAAACCCCCCACCCATTGTAATGAGCATCTCATATTAGAAGGAATTAACGAAATACAAGAGTACTTTTTGTTCAAGCATCTCTCTCTCTCTCTCTTATTTGATTTATATATTTTAATGCAATTATCTTAGGCTAGTATCGCAATCCTCGAAGGAGATCCCGAGTTGGCGGCTGCTCAACTCGGGAAGAAGTTTGGCTTCTTTTTCTTGAGGTGTAAGATCTCAACATTCTGAGAGCCTCTGGGGATTTGATCGGTTGGAATTGGTGATCTGGTTGATTTCGGTCATGTTGCTGAGGTACATATAGTAAAGATGTATCTCCTCAGCTCTGTCGTTGACCTAAACAACTTCGAGTTGCTTCTTGTAGTTGCCATCTTGGTATGACTTCAGGTCAACAATATATTCGAGCATTCGTCCTTCCTTGAAAATGAGCTCGAGCATCCACTGTAGAGCATAACAATTGTCAGTAAAATGGTGATTTACCTTATGGTATAGGCAAAATGGTCAATTCTCGATGAGCTCTAGTGGTTGGGAAATGCGGTAGAGTGTGTCTTTTAACAGTAGTGGAAAAATTATGAAGATTCGAACGTTCAGCTTTGGGAAGGCGGGTTTGTTTTGAGGACCGCTTCTTCAAGGGTATCCAGTATTTCCCTTGGTGCGTTTCTGATCTCCATGTTCCTCCTTGGGCTCGCTGGTTCGATCTGCAGGTAGGGCTTTGGTGGAGAGGATAAATTTAGTAGATTTTTGTCGCTCAGACATCATCCTCTCCAAGTCGATGTAACCGTTGACTTTGGTGATCATCTCCTTTAATATCGCATGCTTGTTAAGGAAGAGGTATTCTTTGGCCTTACAATCGAGTCGGAGAGCATTGGTGAAAGCGGCCACAACTGTTTTTTGGCTGAAATTATCCACCTTCTCGCGAGCTCTAGGAATTTCTTTGATAAGTCTTCAAGCTTTTCTCCCTGTGACTTCTTAAGACTGATAAGAGAATGCAAGTTCTCCTCTTTGTCTCTGTTATGAGCATATGTCTTGACGAACTGCTTCTACAGCTGATCAAACGTGTAGATAGATTTCTTAGGAAAAGAATGGAACCATCGGAGTGGCTCCTTCTGTAAACTTATGGCGAACAGACGGCAGAGAATGTGGTTGAGATTGGAGTACAACCCCAATGAATCACCGTATTGCTGAATATGCTCATTCGGATCAGTACCTTTGTACTTGTAAATTTGGGGGGTATGGAAACCTTTAGGTATTTCTATATCGAATAGTTCTTTGGCAATTGGACTTCCTTGTAACTTCATGATATCGCTGGTAGTACCCAGAATTTGTGCCTCGATCAGCTCCTAAATTCGTTGATCCATGTGTTTTTTGGTGACGTACTGACGTGTTGGTTGAATCGCTGGACGTGCTGGCAGGGGATGATGAGTTCCCGTATCTTCACTCAAGCGATCTCGTACTAGAACTTGATGTAGAGGTCGCTGATCTTCCTCCTGACGGATGGAAAGTGGGTGACCTCGGCTAACTTCTGATTGAACTTCTCCCCCCAAATGGATGGAGGGCTGCAGTTTATGTGGTAGATTTCTGGAGGCTTTACTGGCGACTCCCCGAGGTCCTAACCTTTCCCTTGCTGAAATATGGAAGGTCTCTGGAAGTTGATCGCAACCCCTGGCTAGAGGAGCCTGCTAAGTATTTTGCAGAGCCTCGAGTACAGTCTGCATCGTTGTCATCTGATCTTCGTGCCATTTGAACGCTCTCAAATGAGCTTGTCATTTTGCATCGAGCTCTTTCTCTCAGAGCTCGTGATCTTTTGTCAATTGAAGTTTGAGTTCGACGCATTTTTCTGCCTCTGCGTGGAGATTTTCTCATAACTCGGTGAGTTATCCTAGATCCACAAAAATTTCGAGCTGAGTTCCTACGACCTATCATCTGGATGAAGCCATAATTGAAATTTGTAATGAAAGACTACCTTAGGGTATCGTGGAAATGCAATCTTTCCCACAAATGGCGCCAAATGTAATGGCCAAATTCCGTAAGCTCGATTTGATTAGGAATTAGCTATCACACCAATAAACCTGTAACAATACTCTATTTGAAAGTAAGAAATGAAAACAAGTGTTTTTAGCGTGAAAAACCTCTTAACAGGTAAAAAACCACGACCTCGTATGGAGGATTTTTGTAAAAGTATCTTTATTGCTTTGAGTGGATGTCTTTATTACAAGTAATCTCTAGAATATAAAAATGCTTTTGATCTCGTAAATAAGAAGTTTTAAGTGATTTTTTTGGTCCCTGTCTCTTATGGAACTTTTCCTTGATATAGGCTTCTCCACAACTCTTCATCGTGCTAGAACATGTTTTCTGAATAATGTGGTTAGTGGTGGTTGACTGGATAACTGACAAGTTCGTGGGAGACAGGTATCTTTGACTGGATAACATTTTTCGGGCTTAGCTCAACCCACGTTCTTGAGTTGTTCGTAGGGCTGGTTGGAATGTTGACTGGAGTGTTAAGTGTTAAAAATGCGTAAGCCTGGGATAGAGGTGATTCGAGCTGGATGAGCTCGATTTTGTGTGAGATCGAGGGATAAGTCTCTACACGTAATTATGACATTTTTAATATACCCAAACATGTATTTTTGTTGTCTATTATATTTAATTTTGGGTACTTATGTGCGTTTGTTTGATTGTAGCTATTGGCGATGGATATTTGAAACCAAGCACTTCAAAGTTAGATAAAAGTATCTCGCAAGGAATATCCAAGAGACAAAAAATATTTACACAAATATATTTGGAGTATAATATAAAGAGAGATTGCATTCAAGATCCAAGAATTATATTGAGAAGATATTCTACAACAAATATATATTGAAATATTTCCATGGTTAGAAGATTTCTACACTCAACAAGGAAATGATATGAAGATATTCTCATATATCTTAGTGATTGATTGTAATAATTTATATTATAATATTCTAGATATGTGTAATATTCTTAAAGATTTGGGTTCCTTAACCTATAAAAGGAACCCCCCACCTAATGATCGGGCATCTCATATTGGAAGGAATTGAAAAAATACAAGAATACTTTTTGTTCAAGCATCTCTATCTCCCTCTCTTATTTGCTGTATCTATTTTAATGTGATGATCATAGGGATAATGCAAGGCTAATCCCTTTTAGGCTATGACTAGAGGGAAGCCTCTACCTAAGTAACGATACTGATATATAGTTTTCTAGGATTAGCCTTTTTTCGGCAAATCTTCTAAGAGCTATAATCCACTTCTAAGCTTAACCATAGTTAAAAAGTGAATTTAGACTCTTTTGCCAAAATTCGGTGTTATAACCACTCAGATTTTAGGAGAATAAAGGGAAGAGACGTGAGAAGAAATCCAACCAAGCTTAAACATAGTTGGTTGAATCTCTCATCTCGAATTTAGTCAAACTTAATGATTAAACCATAGATGACTAACCATGGATCTATGGTTAACATTTACACTAAAAATGCCCTACTCGGGGATTTTTGCTACATAAATCCACCTAGTAAAACTATTTGATATATTGCTATTTTCGTTGGGTGGAACTTTAGTCATGGCTAGTTTAGTTTAATTTGATATTATTTCCTTAGTTTTCTCTTAGTTTTGAAGAAAATATCAAATCATTGATAAATTGGCCTAGGATTAGTTTTTTGCATCTTGACACTCTCCGTGGTATGACCCCCACTCCATAATTTCTACCACGGTAAATCCGTACTTAAGTAGGCTATTAAGGAACGCTTGAAAAAGCGTTCATTAGGTAAGAGTGATCCAGGAGGATCTAAGTTTCTTTGACTTTTTAATAAGTCTATTCGATCGGACTTTTAGTCTGTTCGAATACACCTTTTTCTATTCGAATACATTTCAGCCTGATCAGTTTTATTCGAATAGACTTATGTCTATTCGAATACATTTTAGCCTGATCAGTTTTATTCGAATACAATTGAGTATTCGAATACATTTTTGTTTATTCGAACAAAAACTTGTTCTGTTCGAACAGAGGTGCGATTCAACCTTTTTTACTTAGGCGGTGATTGTATTTATGAGGCGTGCTTTTTCCTCGAGATACGTGAAATTTGTAATTTTGAGTTCCCTCTATATAAAGGGAACTTAAGGTTATTTTTAAGGTAAGTTTTTTATGTTAGATCTAGAAAGAGTTCTGAAAGAGGCCTAGGGCTTTTGGAGTGATTTTCTTGTAATTACTTCATTTTATTAAGCAATTGAAGCTCTATTTTCCCAATTAATTGGTGTTCTTCAGACTTTTCAGCTAACTAAAACTTCTTCATCGTATTGTGGATTAAGTGGTATCAGTTTTCCAGTTACGATCTTCTGGGGTTGATTGTGGTTTATGGTCTCTACACGCGACCGTCTCAAGAAAATGAAGAAGAAGCTAATGAGTCCGTTGAAGATCCATTGCAAACCTTATTCGAAGAAGAAGGACGATTTGGAGATGGGTGATCCCAACGAGAGAGTCACGGTTTTGGAAATGACAGTTTCCGCTCTAACTTTTATGGTAGGGGAATTAGTGGAGCAGTTGCGTCTCACGAACCTCGATAAGGCTGCCACTTCGATGAAGCGGCAAGGCCGTTCAAAGAAAAAAGGGGTTATGGAGGTGCATGGTGACGAGAACATTCCGGTTTTCGATGATTCTAGTACTGCCGAATCCGACGAGGAGCGATTGGCTATTGGTAAGTCCACGAATCTTTTGCGTAATATTCGTATTGGTTTTAAGATTGAAATTCTAGTATTCGACGGTTCGATCGATACCGAGATATTGGATAATTGGTTGAATAGGTTAGAGACCTATTTTGTTGTTTACAAATACTCCAATGCTCAATAAATATACTTTGGTACGTTGAAATTCCCAAGTCATGCACTCACGTGGTGAAAATCTTATCGAAAATGCCACGATGTAAGAGATTTGGGTTGGAAAGAATTTAAGGTTTTAATGCGAAAACAGTTTTATCCGATTGGGTATGAGTAAGAGAGATAGTATAAATGACATAATTTGCACCAAAAGTTTGAGCAATCCGTACAGGAATACACTACGGCGTTCCATAACCAAGCTTTGGTTTTGGACATTGATGTGGATGAGTATGAGGTATTCATGAAGTATACGGGGGATTTTTTGGAGTCCATTAGGAAGGAGTTGAAGCTCTTTACTGTGACCAATATCGAAGACGCTACCCTGAAGGCAATTTCCATTGAAGGCAAATACTTGACGAGTGACAAAGAATACAACAAGATCAAATCGGGATGCAAGTCTAGTTAGAAAAACTAGCATAAGGGAGAGGCCAAAGGAGAGGGGTCTTCGTCCAAGGAGTATTATTGCAATCATTATAAAGTGAGTGGGCATATTTTCGGTTATTAATGGAAACTTCACCCGGAGCTTAGGCCGAAGGAGGAGAAGCGCAATAAAGAGAAATATGCACTAGTCGCTGAGATTATTGTCCTTCTGGGTTTAGATAAACCGAATCCTAGGCTTACACTTATGTTTTAGCAGACTTTGGCTACCAAGGAGGAGAGTCGGGAAGAGCTTTTTCATGTCAGTATTTAGATAAAGCAGTGTTTAGTCAAGGCCATTATGGATCTGGGTAGTCAGAAACGTTTATTTATGAGAAGTTGGTGAAGAAGATGGGTTTGACGACTACAACTCATTCTAGGCCGTATGGTTTGGGGTGGTTTCAGAAAGATGCGGATGTGATGGTCACGAAGCAGTGTACATTTAGGTTTGTAATTTCTGAGAAGTTTATTGACGAGGTGATGTGTGAGGTGGTTCCTTTGGATGTGTGTCAGGTTATTTTGGGTAGCCCTTATCTTTGGGACCGAGATGCGATTCATTACCGTAGATCTCGCAAGTATCGTCTTGTGAAGGAGGGAAATGAGTTCTATATCAATGCTTGTAAGGAGCATGTCACTACGTCAAATTTGGTAGTGGCGACTCAGGTAAAGCGGTTGGTTAATACGAATGATAAGTTTGTGTTATTGGTGCGACCGATTCAGGAGGGTACGTCGGCTCGAGTGTTGTCTCCAATGATAAACATTTTTTAGGCAATAAACCGATTTAGGAAAGTTGTAAGAGGAGGTGGTGGTACATACTGATCATAAACCGTTCTAGTCTTTTGCTACAGAGTCCAAGCTACAATAAGCTCGCCAGATGAAGGGGAGGTCGTATCTCCAACAATTTCTCTTGATTATATAGTATACGAAGGGAGTGGATAACAAATTGGCTGATTGGTTATCTCGACCCCCATTACCAACTATTTTTGCTATGTTGGTTTCTATGCAGATACAGCCTTTTGTTACGTCGGGATATGTTGCAGGATATGATGGTCCTAAGGGGCGTAGTGTGTTTCGCCAAAAGTTGCAGCCAAGGAAGACATGTGGTGGTTTTGAGTCGTTCCCAGTTGGGAAGAAGGGTCAGCTACCTAGTATGTCGAAATCGCAGGGCACTGGGCAGCGCCGCATTCCCACCTTTCCAGTTCCAGCTTGAGCAGGAGCTCAAGGCTCCTAAAGGGGGGAGCCATGATCCAGGAGGATTTGAGTTTTTTTGACTTTTTAATAAGTCTATTCGAACAGGCTTTTGTATTCGAATAAGGTCTTTTCCTATTCGAATACATTTCAGCCTGATCAGTTTTATTCGAATAGACTTATGTCTGTTCGAATACATTTTAGCCTGATCAGCTTTATTCGAATACAATTATGTGTATTCGAATACATTTTTGTTTATTCGAACAGAAACTTGTTCTGTTCGAACAGAGGTGTGATTCACCATTTTTTACTTAGGCGGTGATTGTATTTATGAGGCGTGCTTTTGCCTCGAGATGCGTGAGATTTGTAATTTTGAGTTCCCTCTATATAAAGGGAACTTAGGTTATTTTCTAGGGAATGTTTTTTAGGTTAGATCTAGAGAGAGTTCTGAGAGAAGCCTAGGGTATTTGGAGTGATTCATTGTAATCTACTTCGTTTCTTTTAAGCAATTAAGCTTTATTTTGACCAATTTTGGTATTCTTCGTGTTTCTCTACTAACTAAAAGCTTCTCAATCGTATTGTGGATTAAACAGTGATGCCCATTTGTACAAGGTCTCCAAATAATCTCATTGACATTATTAGAACAAATAGTAACTTATTAACAGCCTACTGATACCACTACCAAGAGCATGTCTACTATGATGTGGAGTGTTCCAATTAAAACTATGAATAATTATAATTGACAAAGGTGCATCTAGATGAAGAATAGAATCATACCCAAAGTTTTGTACAAACCTGTTAAGTGATACCCTGTGGTATTTATATTTTCAAAACCAAGGGTTTATCATTTCCTACCAGATGTAGCACATTTTTTATTGTTGCTTCTCTAGATTTTAAGAACACATTTCTATGCCTAAGAACATTTCCCATGAATAGGGACAGACTAGAAATTTTTGCCATGAAGAAGCTTTAGTTAGCTAAAAAGTACGAAGAACACCAATTGATTGGGAAAATAAAAGCTTCAATTGTTTAAAAATGAAGTAATTACAATGAATCAGTCCAAAACCCTAGGATCTTCCTCAAAACTCTTTCTAGATCTAACATCCTAACAATGCCTAGCCTTACCCCTTTTTATAAGGGTTATAAGTTCCTAGTTTCAATAGGACTGGGTTACAAGTTCTTAGCTACAATAGAACTTGGTTACATGTTACTAGTCCCAATAGGACTTAGTTATAAGTTTCTAGTCCCAATAGGACTTGCCTAGATCCTCCTGGATCATGGCTCCCCCCTTTAGGAACCTTGAGCTCCAGCTTAAGCGATAATTGGAGAGGTGGGAATGCGGCGCTGCCCATTACTCTGCTGTGCCACTTCGACTTACTAGGTAGCTGACCCTTCTTCCCAACTTGGAACGACTCAATACCACCACATGTATTGCCTGGCAACAACTTTTGGCAAAACACACTACGCCCCTTGGGCTCATCATATCCTGCATCATACACTGACATAACAAAAGGCTGTATCTGCATAGAAACCAACATAGCAGAAGTAGTTGGTAATGGGGGTCAAGATAACCTATCAACCAATTTGTTGTCCACTCCCTTCTTATACTGTATAATCAAGGGAAATTGTTGAAGATACGATAGTCCCTTCATCTAGCAAGCTTGCTGTAGCTTAGACTGTGTAGTTAAAAAATGGAACGGTTTGTGATCAGTATGTACCACAACCTCCTCTTATAATGCCCCCATGTCAAGTAGTTGCCTATAAGATGTTGCCATAGGAAACAACACTCTAGCCGACGTACCCTCATGAACCGGTTGAACCAATAGCGCAAACTTCCCATTCGCATTAACCAACCGCTTTACCCGAGTCGCCGTTACTAAATTAGACGTAGTGACATGCTCCTTACAAGCATTAATATGAAGCTCCTTGTCTTCCTTCATAAGACGATACTTGCAAGCTCTACGGTAATGAATCGCATCTCGGTCCCAAAGATAAGGGTTACCCAAGAGGACCTGACACACATCCAAAGGAACTACCTCACACGTCACCTCGTCAATAAACTTTTCAGTGATCATAAAATTTAATGTACACTGCTTCGTGATCATCAAATCCGCATCTTTCTGAATCCACCCCAAACCATACGGCTTAGGATGAGTTGTAGTCGTCAAACCCATCTTCTTCACCAACGTCTCAAAAATCAAAATTTTCTAACTACCCGGATCCATAATGGCCTCGACTAAACTCTTATTCACCTGAATAAATACTGACATGAAAAAGCTCTTCCCGACTGTCCTCCTCGGTAGCCAAATTCCGCTGAAATATAAGTGTAAGCTTATGATTCAGTTTATCTAAATCTAGGAGGTCAACAACCTCTATGGCTAGTACATATCTCTTTTTCTTATTCTTCTCCTCCTTCGGCCTAAGCTTCGGGTGAAGTTTCCAACAATAATAAGAAATAGGCCCACTCCCCTTATAATGATTGTAATGAAACTCTTTGGACGAAGACCCCTCTCCTTTGCCCTCTCCCTTATGCTCATTTTTCCAACTAGACTTGTACCTCGACTTGATCTTGTCGCCTTTTTTGTCACTCTTCAAGTACTTGCCTTCAATGGTAATTGCCTTCACGGTAGCATCCTTGATATTGGCCACAGTAAAGAGCTACAACTTTGTTATAATGGACTCCAACAAACCCCCCGTGTACTTCATGAACACCTCATACTCGTCCACATCAATGTCCAAAACCAAAGCTTGGTTATGAAGCACCGTAGTGTACTCCTGTACGGATTACTTAAACTATTGGCGCAAATTGTACCATTTATACTATCTCTTTTGCTCATACCCAATCGGATAAAACTACTTTCGCATTAAAACCTTGAATTTTTCCAACCCAAACTTTTGCAAAAAAAAATCTAAACCTTTTGCAAAAAAAAAATCCAACCCAAACTTCCTACATCGTAGCGTTTTTGATAAGATTTCAACCACGTGAGTGCATGACTTACAAATTTCAACGTAGCAAAGCAAATTTGCTGAACATTGGAGTATTTGTAAACGGAAAAATAAGTTTCTAACCTATCTAACCAATTATTCAACTTCTCGGTATCGATCGAACCGTCGAATACCAAAATTTCAATCTTAAAATTGATACGAAGATTACGTATAGGATTCGATGACTTACCAATACCCGATCGGTCCTTGCCGGATTTGGCATCACTAGAATCACTATTAATCTTCGCAAAATCGTCGTCTCTATCCACCTCCATAACCCCTTTCTTCCTTGAGCGGCCTCACCGATGAGAGCGGCCTGGCCGTGTCGCCGAAGTGGAAGCCTTCGTGTGGTTCGTGAGACGCAATTGTTCTACCAACTTCCCTATAGTAGAAGTTAGGTCGAAAACTGTCGTTTCTAAAGTTGCGAGTCGATCGTTGGAATCGTCCATCTCCAAATCGCCCTTCTTCGTCGAATTAGGTTTGCGATGAATCTTCAACGGACTCAGTAGCTTCTCATATATTTGCTTGAGACGGTCACGTGTAAATACCATAAACCATAATCAACCCCCGATGATCGTAACTAGAAAACTGATACCACTTAATCCACAATATGATTGAGAAGCTTTAGTTAGTTAAAAATTATGAAGAACACCAATTGATTGGGAAAATAAAAGCTTCAATTGTTTAAAAACTAAGTAATTACAATGAATCACTCCAAAACCCTAAGCTCTTCCTCAGAACTCTTTCTAGATCTAACATCCTAACAATGCCTAGCCTTACCCCTTTTTATAAGGGTTACAAGTTCCTAGTTCCAATAGGACTGGGTTACAAGTTCCTAGCTACAATAGGACTTGGTTCCAAGTTCCTAGTCCCAATAGGACTTGCCTAGATCCTCCTGGATCAGTAGCAAAGCTTTTGCACAGAACTATACTTTTGGGATTACGATGAAGTATAAGAGCTTGTCGATGTGTCAGTCGGGGTAAGGGAATGAGTATTGCTATTCTAGTAAAGTTCCCATTAGTGTTCTGAGTCTTAATTATGGAGTTCAGTAGCTTTTGCTTGCAAAGGTAAAATTGATTAAGCAAATGTTCTGAAGTGAAAGAATCTTTAGAGAATTCTCCAAACATTTCTCATTATGTGTTGAGCTGTTGATTGATTGTATTTATTGATCAATCTGTACAAAGATAATCTATTAGCTGGATTCATGGAACCATTAGTGACATGCTTCATGCCATAATCGGCAACATCAGATTACCTCTTAAGTTATTGCATTTGTTTTCGGATAGCCATTGCAATCTATTTGGTTTAGAAAATGACGTAGGACACCTTCTGAAGAAAAATAGGTCTCAAGATAATGCCCGGGGCAGAAGCCTTAAAATTCCAGCACCAAGTTGGACCTAAATATACTTTGCTTTGATCATGTATTTTTTCATTTATCATGTGCCAATCTGATTGTCTTCATCAATGTTGTACTAACTCATTGCTCGCTTCCTTATCGTCTTTTTGAAGTTTAATTTATTTTGAGAATAAGAAAAAGCTGTTACTCAATGCTCAGATGTGTACCAGTGCCACATTCATTTAGACAGCTTATTATCCGGTAATCCATATATATGCATGCGAAATGTGACTGCGAGTGGGAGTGTAATGGGTGTTCACCACATTTTGGAAGCTTGTCGTTTGGATTCACTGGGAGTCACATGGACCCTATAATAGTGAGCTACCAACCGACTGCCCACGATAAGGTTTGTAAACCAGATTTTGATCGATGAGGTAAGATTGTGAAAAAACTTTATACAAAGTAGAAACTCGAGGTAAAGACTGTGAAAGTGAAAATAAATTGTACTGTGTCATCATAAACATCCAAAAAACCTCAAAACCCTAAAATCCTAAAATCCAAGTAACATTGCCAGCTTTTGTCTGGTACAAACCCAATGTGCTCACATGGGTCTCCCTGTATTCTTTATACCTAAACATATCACTGTTTTCATCTATAAAACCCTAACTCAATTCACCATTCTCATCACCACACTTAAACACATAAAACATACTTGCTTTTAAGCCTCTAGTATCTTTCAGTCATGGCCTCCAAAACCCTTGCATCAGCTGCCCTTCTCCTCTCCCTTAACCTTCTCTTCTTCACTCTAGTGACCTCCAACTATGTTCCATGTCCACCACCACCATCAAAGACCCCAACACACCCTCCACATGGGCACAAACACCATCCTGGGCACAAACACCATCCAGCTAACCCCAAGTGCCTTGTTGATACCCTAAAGTTAGGTGTTTGTGCCAACTTGTTGAATGATTTGGTGCATCTTGTAATTGGAACTCCACCAAAAACCCCTTGCTGCAGTCTCATCGAAAATTTGGTTGATCTCGAAGCTGCTGTGTGCCTTTGCACCGTCGTTAAGGCTGGTGTCTTGGGTATTAAACTAAACGTCTCAGTCCAGTTGAGTTTGCTGTTGAATGTTTGCGGAAAGAAGGTTCCCTCTGGTTTCCAATGCCCATAAGCTTCATCTTTCTTTCTCTTTTGCTGTACTAATTTGATTTGAGTTTTATTGTTCTTTGGTTTTGGATAAGTGGTGGTTTGTGCTTTGTCAGTAATTTGCTTTCAAGCATTATGATTTGTGGGGGTATTCTATCATCTCTATAGCCTTCTACATTCTGGTGACCCTAAGGGTATCTTTAGGGGTTGTAGCAGTAAATATTGATCATATATAAATGAAGGTGTATTTGTATATTTCGCGAAGAATTATTTTGTAATTTTGAACTCATGAATGAATTTTTTCTTTGGTGTGGAAATCTAAATTTTTTTAGATATTGAATTGCCGAATTGGTATTATGTTACTTCTTAGTATGTTATTGTTAAGATGTTCCCGAACCTTCTTCAAGCAAGAGTATTAATGCGATTCTTACACCCTTATGCTGGAAAGTATGAAACTAGACCAACGGAGAGATCGTAAACAAATATAAAATTTAGATCACATAAGTCATGAATAACAATCTGTTGATCTAAAGTCTAAACCAAAGTATAAGTTAATATATATTGAAGTAAACCAATATGCTCATTTATAGCAGATGTGGTGGATTTCTAGATTTTTTATTTATTTAACTCCAATTAGTACTATATCGGAAAAAAAAGGAACTGCTTACCTTATTAAAAAAAAAACTCGAAGAAGATGTGGTGGTAAACGTATGCTTTCAACTAGTACCCAGAATGAGATTTTTCTAAGTTTGCCCTCAATAGTATAACCAGTTAGAAAGTTATGTGGAACCCTAAATTGTCGAGTAGGCATGTAAATTGAGATAGTAGATGGGGCGATCTTAGGTTTGTACATAGAAGCAAGTTAATGTGGTAAACATAGATGGGATTACCCTAAATATAGTGTCTGAACCATGTATTCGACAACCCATACATGGAAGATCAACATGATAAATTATTGGCCTATTGTTGTCCTTAGGGATCCTACATAAACATAAAAGTTCATGCATTACATTTTCATAAAATTGGTACCTAGCCAGGAGCTGCACATCAATGAGTTCCTTTGAAAAAAAATTATGTGATACAAATGCTACTGCTAAAAGGTCATATTTTCGGCTTGATTACCTGCTAATGTGAGTTATCTTAAATCGATTATGATGAAGTGTTAGCCTCTGTTCCAATCCATAAGCTTTGAATATCACTTGCTCTAATTTTCTTTAATTAGATCTTTAGTACATCCAACAATCTAAGATGTGAAGCATTAGTGTCGCGGATCTATTTCAATTGGACAAGAGTACTTTGGACAGATAAACATCTCGAAGGATTCCTATGCCTCAAGCAAATCTATACTCCGTAAGGATAGCCAGACAACTCTAGTCGTATTACACGCAATGTTAGATTAAATAAAATCTCGGAAGTATGTGATTGGCAAAGAAGGCGATGCTTCCTTGCATGACGACTTCATATCATCCCTAATTAAGCAAATGATGCTAAAATCTGTTGTTGACTGTAAGCGATAAGCTGTTCTACAATACTTGAAAACAAGATTATATATTTTCATTCCATGTACACAAATTAAAAACTGAAAAAAGTTCACATGTTCTATAGTAGAATGAGCCTTCTTATCCAGCAAACAGTAGGTTTTGAGCTCATGTTTTGCTGTAAACACAGAGAATTAACCCAAAACCTATGCAATCTAATAACCTAAACAGTTCAAAATAAAGAAAAACCTTGATCAAGAAATCTTAAACTATAAAGATAGAATAACAAAACAGAAAAGATCACCACCATAGGAATTTGTGAAACTGATGAAACATTATTGATTTTAAAGGAGACTCACGGGTGGCTCTTGAAATCAACACCACACCAGACCAGACCAGACCAGATTACAATTACAACTCTATATCAATAGAAAAGAGGAAAAAAAAAAAAATACTAGCAAGAAAATAAATAGTCACGGGCGAGGTTCTCGTCTATTTATTCTTGTATAAATTTCTAGTTTGAAGACCCATATCAAAAAATTCACCAGGTGATCCTCTAGTGAGTCCGGCCGGCATTATGGGTTCGAGGGTTACGGCGATCGTCTTCATTCTCATGATCTTCTCATTCATGGCCTTACCACCAATTTATGCCTGCGGTTATTGTCGACCACCTTCCCATCGTCCTAGTCCACCTTCTCACCGTCCAAATCCACCTCCCCATCGTCCTAGTCCACCTTCCCACCACCCTAGCCCGCCTTCCCACCCCCCAAGCCCACCTTCATCCCATCACCCACCTGGAAAATCTCATCCACCCCACCACGGTAAAAGTCAGCCACCCTTGCCGCCCATTATTGTCCCCCCAATCATAATTAGGCCTCCAATTATAACTCCACCTGTCGTATACCCTCCAGTTATAACTCCCCCTATCATAAACCCTCCAGTTATAAGCCCTCCAGTTATAATCCCACCACCATCTTCTACATATCCCCCATACACACCACCTGGCGGAGGATTGACACCTCCTTCACCTCCTAGTGGTGGCGTTCCAGGTATCAGGCCACCTCCACCTCCTACGTATTGCCCTATCGATGCACTGAAACTTGGTGCATGTGTTGATGTGCTCGGTGGTTTAGTTCATATTGGTTTAGGAGATCCTGTTGTGAATACTTGCTGTCCAGTTCTTCAAGGGTTACTTGAGCTTGAAGCAGCTCTTTGTCTCTGCACTACTTTAAGGCTAAAGCTTCTTAATCTCAATATCTTCATTCCTCTTGCACTTCAGGCTCTTATCACTTGTGGAATGACCCCTCCCCCTGGTTTCACTTGTCCTCCTCAATAAGATCTGTGATCGTCATTGTTGGAATAAATCCTATTTTCATAGGTTTGTTGCTGTTTTCGTTCTAGGGTTAGGTTATTGTGTTATTAATATCAGAGTAATTTGGTTCTATGCTGTTGGTTAGAATGCTGGAGGGTTTAGCATATAGTCAGGAGGATTATGACCAGCTTGTAAGTGTTGTTAAGAGTAATTTGTGATGTATGGGAAAATTATTTCTATGTGAGCTGTTGTAGATGTATGGGAAAATTATTTCTATGTGAGCTGTTGTAGATGTATGGGAAAATAATCTACAGACAATGAACCAAGTTGGATTACTTGGAAAATAAATAAAAATTGTACAATATATATTAACCTCTTATTAACTACTACAGTATGAACAGAAAAGCCTAATCTTTTTTTTCCATAGATCTCTAAGACTCTAACATTAATACTAAACCCTAGAACCTTCAAAACATATTGATACACATCAGTGAGGAAGAGTATGACTGACTCTAAGGTCATGGTATCCTAGGTATATACTGAAGAAGTAAGCGCTTCCCTTGAACTGTCAACATAGGATTGAGGATATTTCGCAAATGATGGATAGGATCACTTAATTTGGTGAAATTCTTTTAACCACTAGTTCCTTTCCCCAAGACCTGTACGTATGTCATCCTTGGAGGATTGCTAGCGGTAAAGAATAAGCTAGTATGTAATTAATTTTTCAATTTTAATTAATAAATGGTCCATGGGGAACCTATTGTGAGATGCTCTGTTTTTTGTTCGGTCTGTTCGAAGAGAACAAAGTCTATTCGAACAAATTTTGGGCCTATTCGAACAGAATACCCCGAACACTTTTTGTTCGAATAGAAATTGGTTTTGTTTGAATACAAATAGTCTGTTCGAACAGACTTCGGAAAAACTCAATTTTGAGATTTGTTTGAAACCCTTAACTTGCCTCGAGATCTGAGCGATTGTAAATAGTTCCCCAACTATATAAGGGGAACTTATGTTCTTTTAGAGCCAACCCTTAGTGAGATCAATTTGAGAGAAAATCCTTAAGAGAAGCTCTAATTGCTTTGAGTGTAACTTTGGGATCTTGAATAAACTTTTTTTTTTCTCTCTCTCTTCCCTGTACGGTGGACGTAGACAATTGCCGAACCACCTTAAACTTGTGTATTGTGTATTTTTTTGATTGTTGCTTGTTCATTGTTAACCAAATCGAAGTTGGAGTTTCGGCTTCCGCGGTTACGACTCAACAATTGGTGTCAGAGCGAGGTTGATTCCTCGGTGGTACGCGAATTTGAGGTAACTTAAGGTTTATCAATTTTAATTTGGTTTTGGGATTTGGTTAGTTCATAAAAATTGGGGGAAACATGGGAGACGTAGTTGAATCTAGTTCCTTGGCCCCGAAAAAGAATACAATGGTGATGTTCAACAATGCAAAGATTGAAGTTGAGAAATTTAACGACACCAATAACTTTGGCATGTGGTGATGTGAATTTATTGATGCGCTAAGTCAACTAGACTTAGATGAGGTATTGGAGGACAAGCCGGATGAGGTAGAGGAGAATGTTTGGAAGAAGATGAACAAGAAGGCTTGTGGCCAAATTCACTCTTGTCATGCTCAAGACATTAAGTACCTTGTAATGAATGAAACCTCGGCAAAGGAAATTTGAAGGATTCTAGAGGAGAAGTATTTGGTGAAGAACATCCAAAATTGACTCCATTTGAAGAGGAAACTTTATCGCTTCACAACGAGACAAATAATTTCTATGTCGGAGCACTTGAATGATTTTACCAAGTTATTAGTCAACTTGGCGAATCTGGAGAAAATGGTTGGCGATGAAGACAAAATACTTTTGTTTTTGACCTCATTTCCCGAAGAGTACGAGCATTTCGTTACCACGATAACGTACTAGAAGAGTTCATTGCAATACTCGAATGTGATTACGGCGGTTGTAAACCATAAGTACCGGGAGAAGGAAAAATGTCAGTCCAAGGCGTCGACATCCAAGGTATTGATGATTAGAGGGAGGTCTTTGGACGAAAAGAAGTCGAGTGGTAACAACCTTCGATCGAAGTCGAAAGGTTGCGGTGCAAATAACAACAAATTGGGAAATGACCAATGTGCATTTTGTAAGGAAACGGGTCATTGGAAAAATAAATGTCCCGCGCTTCTTAAGAAGAAGATAAGGGGAAAATTGGGCTTTCGGTAAATGTTGCTCAAGACACGGAAAATGGAGGTAATGATTCTGATTTCTCTTTGAATATATCATCTAGTGCATGTGTTATTGATTCAAAAGAATATATTTTAGATTCGGGTGCTACTTATTACATTTGTCCCGAAAGGAGTTTGTTTTCTAGTTTGAAGAAGATAGAAGGTGGAGCGGTGTTGATGAGAAACGATGACCCTTGTTGCATCATGGGGATAGGTACCATCAGTCTAAAGTTGCATAATGGGTTAGTTAAAGAGATTGATGAGGTTCACCATATTTCGACGATGAGGAAGAGCATTATTTCGACGGGTTTACTTGAAGCAAAAGGCTACAAGGTTGTGTTTGAGAATGGGGCGAAGAGGGTTCTTAAGGGCGCCATGGTTGTATTGAAGGGCTACAAAAAAGTAACAACTTATACTATCTTGATGATGCAACTGTTCTTGGTGAAATTGCTACCGCGGGATGTGAGGAGACCACTTCTAAAGATACCACTTGGCTATGGCACATGCGTTTGGCGCATGTTGGGGAAAAGTTTTTGAGAGTTCCAGCGAACCATGGGTTATTGAAATGTGCCAAGGTGTACAAATTAGATTTTTGTGAACACTGTGTTATGGGTAAGCAGATAAGGGTAAATTTCGGCACCGCTATCCACAGTACTCGTGTGTGGAACCCTTGATTATGTTTACTATGATGTTTGGGGACCCTCCTAGAATGCATCGCTAGGGGGGACATATTACTGTATGTCTTTTGTCGATGACTTTTCTAGGTGTGTATGGGTATATACCATGAGGAGGAAGGATGAATTCCTAGAAATTTTCATGACGTGAAAGAGCTAACTGAAACTCAGACTGGCAAAAAGATCAAGGTACTCCATTCGGATAATGGTGGGGAGTACACTAGTGATCCATTTTTGCAAGTATGTCGGGATGAGGGGATAGTTCGATACTCACGGTTAGAGAGACACCGCAACAAAATGGGGTAGTTGAGTGCATGACCCGTATGTTGCTGGAAGAGGTGCTGTATATGTTGTCCAATTCTGGGTTGGGCAAGGCATTTTAGGCTGAGACTTTGACATATACATGCTACCTCGTTAATAGGCTGCCTTCGGCTACAATTGAGGGTAAGACACCAATGAAAGCTTGGTCGGGAGAACCTGCTACAGATTATGATACTCTTCATATATTTTGGTATCCGACATACTCTCATGTTAAGGATGGTAAGTTGGATCCACGAGCTAGGAGGGCCATTTTTCTGGGTAAGAAGAAGGGTGTGAAAGGCTGCAAGTTATAGGATGCGAGAGACCGGAAGATCATTCTGAGCAGAGAAGTCACTTTTGATGAAACTTCTATGATGAAATCACATGTCTTTGAGTACACAGAGAAGATGACCAACGAGGTTTTACAATGGGTGGAGATTGATGTGTCTTCACATTGTCCAGAGAGTTTCGTACTAAAGAGGGTGTCATCTACCGGTGTGACAACGGGTGATGAGATATTAGTCCATGTTCCAAATGATAAAGACACAGATGATGGTTGAGTATTTGGTAGTATGGATGAGAAGACTTCGGTTGTGAAGTCAATTGTAACTAGTAAAACAAATAAGAATATGGGTAAGCTGGAATGGCTTACAAAGGACATGGTACTTCCAAAGGTGAAGGCCATGGTAGTCTATGCACTACCGGTTGCTGAAGATGATATTTCTTCCATGGTTAAACATTGGGAGGTAGCAATGATGGAAGAGATGTATTCTCTTTGCAAGAATGAAACTTGGCAACTTTTAAAGTTGTTTAAGGAAAAGAGGGCGATTGATGGTAAATGGGTCTATAAAAGGAAATAAGGATCTCAAAATGATGTTTTGCTTCAAAGTAAGTCTAGTGGTAAAACACTTCTCTATTTGTATCCTATTAGCTTTGGTATTGAATTTGAATTGGAATTCTAACATCTTGATGTTAAGACGGCGTTCTTACATGGGAAGTTAAAGGAAGAAATCAATAAGATTCAGCCGAGTGGGTTTACTATTGCTAAAAATGAAGATGTGTGTCAATTGATGAAGAGATCATTATACGGTTTGAAGAGGTCTTTAAGAAAATGGTACAAATAGACTTTTGATATGGAAATTCATAGTAATAGAGTGAAGGGAATGGTGTATCTCTTTCCTATGGATTAATTTTGCCTCTCACGGGGACAGGTGAGAACTACGGGCGACTTGATCCACGGTACGTAGGCAACCATTGATTTGGTGCAGTCGATTTGGTTCTTTGGGAACAATTTGATCATTTGGGATATTTGGTTGGTTTGATCCTTTAGGACATTTGGTTTGATTGGGTCCTTTGGGACGCTTGGCACGATTTGGTCTTTTGGGACGTTTGGTTTGAATTTGGTCCATTGGGGACACTTGGTTTGAATTTTTTCCTTTTGGGACGTTTGGTTCGTTTTAGTTGATATTGGTCCTTCGGGGCATTAGTTTTCTTTGGGTTTCCTTGCGCCGTTTGAGTGCTTGGGTTCTTGGGGACATTTGGTGGTGGAGAAAGTTTGTTCCGGGTCATTTGGATGGTTACTATGTTTGGCTCAAATCTTGGTTCGTTTGGTTGAGGAAATATTCACCGAGGTGGAGAATTGTGAGATGCTTTATTTTTAGTTTGAATAGACCTCGGGTCTGTTCGAACAAAATAAAGTCTATTCGAACATACTTTGGGTCTATTTGAACAGAAAACCCCGAGGAATTTTTGTTCGAATAGAAATTGGTTTTGCTTGAATACAAATTGTCTGTTTGAGCAGACTTTAAAAAACTCAATTTTGAGATTTGTTTAGAATCCTTGACTTACATCAATATCTATGTGATTATAAATAGTTTCCCAACTATATAAGGGGAACTTAGGTTCTTTTAGAGCCTACCCTTAGTAAAATTTATTTGAGAGGAGATCTTTGAGAGAGCTTCTAATTGCTTTGAGTGATTATAAATTTGGGATCTTGAATAAACTTTTTTTCTCTCTCTTGTACGGTGGACGTAGGCAATTGCCGAACCACCTTAAACTTGTGTATCACATGTTTATTTGATTGTTACTTGTTCATTGCTAACCAAATCGAAGTTAGAGTTTTGGCTTCTGCAGTTACGAATCAACAATTGGTGTCAGAGCGAGGTTGATTCCTCGGTGGTACACGAATTTGAGGTAACTTAAATTTTCTCAATTTCAATTTGGTTTTGGGATTCAGTTAGTTCATAAAAATTGAGGGAAACATGGGAGGCGTAGTTAAATCTAGTTCTTCGGCCCTGTAAAGAAATACAACGATGATGTTCAACAATGCGAAGATTGAAGTTTATAAATTCAACAGCGCCAATAACTTTGGCATGTGGCGATGCGAGGTAATTGATGCGCTAAGTCAACTAGACTTAGATGAGGTACTAGAAGAAAATCCGGATGAGGGAGAGGAGAGTGTGTGGAAGAAGATGAACAAGAGGGCTTGAGGTCAAATTTTCTCTTTTCTTGCTTAAGACATTAAGTGCCTTGTATTGAATGAAACCTCGACAAAAGAAATTTGGAGGATTCTAGAGGAGAAGTATTTTTTAAAGAACATCCAAAATCGACTCCAATGGAAGAGGAAGCTTTATCGTTTCACAATGAGACAAGGGATTTCTATGTCAGAGCACTTGAATGATTTTGCCAAGTTATTAGCCGACTTGGTAAATCTAGAGGAAATGGCTTGCGATGAAGACAAAATACTTTTGTCCTTAAACTCGTTTCCTGAAGAGTACGAGTATTTTGTTGCGATAATAATGTGCGAGAAGATTTTATTGTAATACTCGAATGTGACTATGGCGGTTGTAAACCATGAGTACCGGAGGAAGGAAAAATATGAGTTAGAGGAGTCGACATTCGAGGTATTGATGACTAGAGGGAGGTCTTCAGACCAAAAGAAGTCGAGTGGTAACAACCTTCGATCGAAGTCGAAATGTTGCGATATAAATAATAAGAAATTGGGAAAGGACCAATATACATTTTGTAAGGAAACAGGTCATTGGAAAAATGAATATCCCATGCTTCTTAAGAAGAAGAAAGGGGGAAAATCGGGCTCTTCGGTAATTGTTGCTCAAGACACGGAAAATAGAGGTAATGATTCTGATTTCACTTTGACTATATCATCTAGTGCATGTGTTATTGATTCAAAAGAATAGATTTTAGATTCGGGTGGTTAATGAGTTTCTTTTCTAGTTTGAAAAAGCTAGAAATTAGAGTGGTGTTGATGGGGAACGATGGTCATTGTCGTATCATGGGGATATGTACAATCTATCGAAAGTTGCACAATGGGCTAGTTAAAGAGATTGATGAGGTTCGGTATATTCCGATAATGAGGAAGAATATTCTCAACGGGTTTACTTGAAATGAAAGGCTACAAGGTTGTATCAGAGAGAATGGGGTGATGTGGGTTCTTAAGGGAGCTATAGTTGTATTGAAGGGCCACAGAAGAAGTAACAACTTTTACTATCTAGATGGTACAGCTGTTCTTGATTAGGTTGCTGCCGCGGGAAGTGAGGAGACCACTTCTAGAGATACTACTCTGCTATGACACATGCGTTTGGCACATGCTGGGGAGAAGTCCTTGAGAGTTCTAGCAAACTAGGGGCTATTGAAAGGTGTCAAGGAGTACAAATTAGATTTTTGTGAATACTATGGTAAACCGATAAGGGTAAAGTTTGGCACCTCTATCCACAGTACTCGTATGTGAAACCCTTGATTTTGTTCACTCTGATATTTGGGAACCCTCCATGAATGCATCACTAGGGGGGAAACATTACTTTGTGTCTTTTGTGGATAACTTTTCTAGGCGTGTATGGGTATATACCATGAGGATGAAGGATGGAGTCCTAAAAATTTTCATGACCTGGAAGAAGTTTATTGAAACTCAGACTGGTAGAAAGATCAAGGTGCTCCGTTCGGATAATGGTGGGGAGTACACTAGTGATCTATTCTTGCATGTATGTCGGGATGAGGGGATAGTTTGACACTTCACTGTTAGAGAGACACCACAAAAAAATGGGGTAGCTAAGCACATGAACCTTACTTTGCTAGAAAGGTGCAGTGTATGCTGCCCAATTCTGGGTTGGGCAATGTGTTTTGGGTTGAGGCTTCAACATATGCATGCTACTTCGTTAATAGGTTGTCTTCGGCTGTAATTGAGGGTAGGACACGAATGGAAGCTTGGTCGAAAGAACTTGCTACAAATTATGATATTCTTCGTATATTTGGGTGTCCGGCATACTATCATGTTAAGGACGGTAAGTTGGATCTACGAGCTAGGAAGGCCATTTTTTTGGGTAAGTAGAAGGGTGTGAAAGGCTACAAGTTATGGGATATGAGAGAATGGAAGATCATTCTGAGCAGAGATGTCACTTTTACTTGTTGACACTAGATAATCAAATCAATTTGAATTAGGTTAAGGTTTGATCATTAATTCAAAAAAATTCAGAAATATTGTTTTAGACCTAAATTAATCAAAATCAGTTAATCTCAAGTGATCAGAAATTTCAGTCACATATATATCCAAGTGGTAACACGTGATAGTTAACTAGCAAATCTATCCAATGTGTTGGGCATTATTATAAATGCTAGACACCTAAACTTTTGTTTACTTATATATATAAGTCAATTTATGGATAAATGTTATCTATATACATAATGGCCTTCATGGAAAATTCAAATCAAGGATTTCAAAGAAACATCTCATATTTAATATCAAATATCTAAACTTTGCAATCAACTCTTTCTCATAGAAAAAAATACCATCTCCACGGCCTTATTTATAATGTTAATGAGCAATTTCCCTCGCTGTAATTGATTTTTGCCAAAACAATTTCAAAGCACTGATTGGTTTTGCATGAGCATTAAATATAGGGGTTTGTTACGTTTCAAATTAATGTTTTCAGAAATGAATATGATGAACCTATGAGGTATTTTTTCTTGAATTGGACTCTATTAATGTTATAGTAGGGGACTTGGGGTTTTCAATATTGAGGTTTTCCTGGGAGCAAAAGGTTTTACGACAACGGACAAGCTCGTGCCCAAAGGTTGGCGAATGGTGACATTGTGGATTCTTTTAGCTCCGATATACTAGTTGTAAAAACTTACCAAACAAAACTTAAACTAAACTATCAAGCTACATTGTATATGTGAATGGCTCTCATGGGTTCTAAGATTGCCAATCTCCTTATCTTCCTCAGCCTCATCTTTTTCACTTGTTTCTTATCTTATGAAGTTGCATGTTTCCCTAAAACCATCACCTGAGCAGTGAATGTCAGGGCCTTTGACCACCTAGTATGGGCTAGGTGTGAGATTTTTTCTGAAGAAGCCTTGATGTAATTTAATAGTCTGTATCTCCTTATATATGTGTATGAACTACATCTTCTACCCGATGTGGGACTAACTTTGATCCACCGATCTTAACAATCTCAACCTTGGATCAAACACCGTTAGTCGTGAGTCATTCTTCACCATCACCAATACGGTTAGATACGCCCGCCATCAATCTCTACCTTGATTTGAGCTCCCGCAGTACACAATCTCGCTGAAGATCCTTGTGCAACGACTTATCTGTTCTACCCATGCACCACGTTTTCTTCGCATATCAATGTTCTACTCTGAGCAATCGCCAACCATAGTAGACTAATTCCTATCCGAACCATCGGCTCTGATACCAATTGTTAGGGCTTAAAAGGCCTCAGTGCAATTTAGAACATCATAGCTCCTTATATCCTTGTTTTAGATCACATTTTTAACCAATGTAGGACCAACTTTGATCCCTCGATCTTAACAATCTCCACCTCGGATCAAACTCTGTTAGACCTCAATCGTCTGCCACCACCGAGACGATTAGATATGCCCACCAACAATCTCCACTTTGGTTTGAGTTCCCAAGGTATACCATCTCACTTAAGATCCACTATAACAAATAAGGGTTTTTACGTCACTAAAAAAGTGATGTGAAAGAGAATTAATGTCACTTTTGCAAGTGACGTTAACCAAGGCGACATGGAAAGTAATATACATTTACGTTACTTTTATAGTGACATTATAATGTGGAATAAGTGACATTATATATATCTTCTTATTAAGCGGAGATGTTTATTAACATCATGTATAAGTGATAAAATAGGTGGCCTTTTATGTCAGGTAGGAACTGACGTAATTTAAGAATTAACGTTATGTTAAAAGTGAGGTAGTTGTATAATACAAAGGAATCTATGTCGCTGTAAAAGAGATGTTGTTGGCTGAAAAAATTCAAAAAAAATATACATTTTTACCCTACAACCCGTATATCACATGCAATGCACATGACGCACTTCATCTGCAAGGCAATCACATTTTTTGCCTACACCAATAAACCTGCAATCAAGTAATAGAAACAACCCTAAAAATGTTGCTTCAGTATCCTTCACTTGAAATTTATTATCACTTGGTATGTGTAAAACCAAGCCAACTTTCATAAACTTCACTGCCACTTAGTATGTGATAAATCAGTGCATTGCACACATTGATACAGAAAGCTAACTTTTCATTGCAACTTAAATGCATTGTATTTAGTCAGGCTAGATGATTAACATTGAGTGACCAGTGGGGGGGGGGGGTCTCCAAAAGCACTGAACTTGAGGCTTGCCCTAGTGATCCATTAGGTTCTTCAATGATCCAAGAAGTCAAGGAACATACTTAGTATCAAACTGTATGAATCCACATCTTTTTCTAACAAGAATTTTTACAGATACAATTTTACCAAATTGAGAAAATTGCCTCTTGAGATCTTCATCAGTGATACTAGCGTCAAGCCCTCCAATAAAAATATGCATTAAAACAATGATTAGTGGCAAAAATAGATGGGATGGAACAGGGAAGGGGCATGAGTCACTATTTTGTTGTTTGAATCCTCGCCAGTTTGGAAATTTTGACTAGAGGGACCATTTAATCCGTATCCACCTCCCAATGCCATAGCTAACTATGTAAAGGTAAAAAGCATAATGAGATTTTTCGAGTACATATTTATCATCAAAATAATAATACACTGGAAGGCTATTGATTTGCCACCAATGTTCTACAGATAATAATGCAAGTTTTTTCAAGTATGACTCTGAGCAGGGACTTGTTATGAGTAATATTGTAGGTTTAGTATTTATATACTATGTGGTGAACAATTCAATCCACAATATAAAGCGTGATTGTTAACATGAGACATGTTTTGCAAAGGATGTTTAAACTATGGTAGGTCACGAGATAAGAACAAAAAGCACAATTTTTTCCTCTTTTGGAAGGTAAGCCCATTATGAGGTCAGTAACTCAAAAGTTTGGCAGACCTCTGCTAAGCAGGGCTAAAATAGACCAATGACAAGAATTGAAGAAGCCAGAAGGATTTACACTTATTGTCACCGAAGAAGCACCATGATCATCATAGTTCATTGCCACAGAAGCAGCCACAACACCATCAGGTCACCGAAGCTTAACCCCAAACACCACCTTCAGGGTTCGAGTGGGAGTGGGGGATGCGGATTCACAACGTTGACCACATGTAGATGTTAATGTTACACAGCAAAAGACAATTTGGTATCTACAAAGCCGGCCGCAAAAAAAACTTGAACTTTCATCTTACCACAATATGCCCTAGTCCACATAATTTTGGGAATTCATGTCCTCATAATATATTAACTGAATTTGTTTCCCTTCATATTCTATTAAATTTCATAATAAAATTAGCTTATCTTTTGGTACTTACTATGCACTACTTAGACAAGTAGTGCGAAGATGTATCTTTGATATAAGAAACATAAAATGCTTTACCACTAAGGTTCACACTAAATCCAAAAGGAAACACTAAGAAGCTACATAAAACAAGTATGAAAAATTATAAACTTCAATTATAATAAGGAACATATATGTGAAAGAATTTGAGAAAGATATTATTGTAAGAAATTCCTTAAGAAAAATCTCTTTCTGAGTAGAAACGAGACACGTCAGAGATCACTATGATCCCTTAGGAATCCACAGTGAAATAGGGTTCATTATAAATCATAGGATATGGATCTTTGTGTTATGGAAAATATATATGAACCAAGTTTAAGACTATTTCTACCTAATAAGGCCTCTATTTCTACTCTAAACTATCAAGAGACTTAGGACCTCAAGGGCTATGATGCGGTGGTGGACAAGAATTAGTATTTACTACGCAGACTAAGTTTTCATGGGAACATGCGCTTCTATCCTGAATGAGAGAAGGAGAAAATAGGCATGGGGTTATGAGACATGACAAAAAAATTCTAGATTTTTTTTACCTAATAGGATTTCAATCCCCATTCTACACTATCAGGACAATCGGAGTGGTCATGCAAGAAAATGGGTATGTACTAAGGTGGGTGGTAGATACCATTTTTATGGGACAAGCACTTCTACCATGTGAATTGCAATGAATTAAATTGTCAGCAAACTCTAATAAATTTTAAATACATTTCCAGGGCTAATCTAAGCGTTCTTACATACCTTGTGATTGTTGTTGATATCCAGATGACTTTCTAGGGGTAGCGACATTTACGCGCATAGGCCTATTAGAATAATATGCACCATTCATTTCTGTCAAAGCTTGTGACCTCTCATTATCATCGCCAAACCGTACGAAGCCATATACTTTAGAGCAGCTGGTAGTTGCATCAATAACAACTTTCAGCCCTTTTACATATGGAAATTTACTGCCAAAAGTTTCTTGCAATATGGCATCAGTAACATTTGAACCCAAGTATCCTACAAATATAGAGTTGTCTTGACTACCTTCTGCTCGGCGTTCACCTACGTTAAATGATGCCCAGTTCAAACGGAAGGGCTATTTTGTGTTGGGCATTGGACTGCCATTGTAACTGGGAACTTTTTTAGCTACTGCACGTGAAGAGAACTCCACAAATCCATATCCCTTAGATTGACTAGTCTGCCTATTACTGATTACCTTTATATTAAAGACCTGCATATTTTCATACTGCCAAAATATGAGAATTTATAGTTAAATTGAATAGAGAAAAATGTATTAAAAACTGTGGTTAAATTAAATAGAGAGAAATAAATGGACAAAGTTACTCCATTATCAACAACTATTTTCATAAGAAGCTACTCCATATTTAACAAGTTAGAAGTAATACAAGTAACTAAATAAGTAAATAGAGTTAATATAAGTTAGGATCTGACTCTCACTGATCTACTGGAAGTATATGAAACATGTTAGAGCCTAGCACAGATGTGCGAATCATGAAGGTTATACTATTATTTCAAAACTTAGCTTTCAAGTTTTAAGCTAAGAGATCCCCAATTTTTTTTCTTCTGAAAACTTATCTCTTCAATAAATTTACTTGTAGTATGATATCTGTTAAAGCTCATTTGGTTGTATGGTCTTAACCTGAGGTTGGCAGATATAAATTAAATACTAATTGTTTTCACTGGGTGGCCCTCAATTCCACAGTAGTTTTCTTTATTGTACAATGGTTAGATTGGAGAGTGAAGCCATTCACCCCGACAACTACATTGTTTTGACATTTTTATTACTTTTCAAGAGCCAAGGGGATGCTACTTGTCATGAACAGTGTTAGCCAAATCTAAAATTCAATGTTAGCTAACTTATGAATTCTCTAACAAATATTCAAATATAATAAGTTAATATTTTCATTACTAATTATGTCAATAACAGTTCTTTATGTCGCCAATGTTTACATAATCATGCTAAATTAATGTTTATATTTCTTGCTCTTTGATGTTTGCTTAAATAAGTTTTTTTTTTAAATATTGAAAGCTATTTTCCAATATTTATGACAGTATGTTTTGGTATACTCTTCTTTGGAAGGTTTTATTGGGAATATTTATCGAATGAGATCCTCATCCTTTCCAGAACTGCTTAGGACTATGACTTTCCAAATTATACCTTTTAGGCATATCATGCTTTTGGAAGGTTTATAACATCTCTTTATACATTGATTTTGGACATCATCCATCCTAACCATGGTTTTAATTCATAACATAATACCTACATTTATCTAGATCTTTCTCTCTCATTCAAGGGTCATAAAATCATTTATACAATACTATAAGTTCCCCACAAACAACACCGATTTAATAGTTTCACCTTAATTAAACACACATTCATTAATCAAATTTTTCCCATATTAGGATTACGGTATACTTATCAAACTCAATAAAAAAAAAAGATGGAAAAATCGAAACCTGATTGGTGTGACCAAAGAAGTTATTGAGATTACTCTTATCTATCTAATACTGCAAATCACCAACCCAGATTGTCTTGTTCTCATCCCCACCACTAGATCCTCCTCCAACCAATGCTTGCTGCTACTTCTGCTGTAGTTGCACTATATGTTACTGCTGCGCATATATGTATTATTGAGGGTAGTGCTGCTGCATCATAACTAATTTAATATGAGATTGATTTGAAGATAAAGAGAAATTAGATCAAAGAAAAGTGTTTATAGATAAAATCATAACTATACCTTCAATCCAATCCCATGAATTTCCCAATCTAAAATTGAGATGACGAAGACTACAAATAGAAATTTATAGGGACCTGTCACTCGATCTAACCCAATTCAAACTATTTCTAATTTAAACTACCGCCATATCATACTCATGCATCTTACACGTGACATAAACAGTTAGTATTAACACCTACACCACGAACTGATGATGAACGTGGGTCGAGAAAAGCAGAAAACCATGAACAAGTCAAAGACATCTGTCTCTCATAAACTTAACAATTATTCAGTCAACCGCCACTTACCATATTATTCGGAGAACGTGCTTCAGCATGATAGTGAATTACGGGCAAGACCTATATAAAGAAAAAGTTCCAGAAAAGACAAGGACTAGAAAAATATATGAAAAATCACCAAGAAAACTATATTTTCTGGATTATCAAATACCAAAATTCCTATTTACAAGATCTAGTATTTATAGCTCGAGAAATCACTTGTAATAAGATATCAGCCTCAAGCATTAAAAATCACTGTTACTAAAACCCTCAACTCAAGGTCGGTTTTTTTCCTATTCAGAGGTTTTCCACGCTAAATCACATGTGCCGCTTCTTACCTTATATTAGTTTTCATCACAAGAATATTAGTATAAGAGCTAATTCCAAGCAATCTCAAGCTTGCAGAATTAGTCCATTATATTTGGCGCCGTCTATGGAAAAGAAGACATTTTCATGATATCCTAAGGCATACACTCACTCTACTATCAATTCTAATCATAGTCGCTTCCAGATGACCAACAGCTAGAATCCAGCTCGATCTTTCGGTTGACCCGAAGCAGCTTACAGAACTACAAGCAAATTTTTACGCTGATACAAAGAAACGTAATGAGCTCGAACGTCAATTTACTCTTGACTGAGAGCTCCATGAGAAAAAACTCGAAGCCGAGCGACAAGCTCGTTTGATAGAGTTCAAACAACATGAAGGCCAAATAGAAACCAGACTGCATTACAAGCTTTGTAGGACACTTAACAAGATCTTCTAACAAAGGATTGCGATTAAGTACCAGAAACCTCCTGGGTTTCTATGTGGGACAGATTGGGACCTTGAGGAGCCACCAGCATAGTTATTTCCAAAATAATTCAACACGAACATCAACCTTCCATTCATTTGAAAAGTAATGTTCAGTCCGAAATCAGCAGAAGTCATCGTTTTTCCAAATAGTAGGATGAAGAACAACGACCTCAACCTCGAATTCCAGCACGTGATCATTTAAGTGAGGGTACCGGTACTCATAATCTTTAACGTCCTCGTCAAGCCACACAACATACATGTTAATATGTTACACAAGAGCATATGGATTAATGCATCAAGGAGTTGATTGAAGCACAAGTTCTGGGCACTGCAGACGACCTTACCAAGTTATAAGGAAGTCCAGTTGCCAAATAATTATTTGATATGGAAATGCTGAAAGGTTTCCATACTCCGAAAATTTATAAATACAAGGGCACCAATCCAAAGTAGCACATTCAACAATATCGTTATTTATTGGGGTTATATTCCAATCTCAATAGCATCCTCTGCAATTTGTTCGTAATAAGTCTACTGGAAGAACCCCTTCGGTGGTTTTACTCTTTACCTAAAGATTCCATACTCACATTCGATCCGCTACAGAAATAATTTATCAAGACGAATGCTCGCAACAAAAACAAAGAGAAGAATTAATACTCTCTTATTAGTCTTCAACAGTCACACAGAGAGAAGCTCGAGGCTTTTGTAAAGAAGTTTAATGGAGCTCGTGTGTAAAGTAGACAATTTCGATCAGAAAATGGCTGCTACTACTTTCACCAACACGCTCTAGCTCGACTATAATGCCAAAGAACACCTCTTCTACAACAAACCTGCGACCTTAGAAGATAGGATCGCCAAGGTCTATAGTTATGTCAACCGGGAAAGGATGATGTTCGAAAGGCATAAATCTACTAAATCCGTCCTTACCACTAAAGGTCCACCCACAGATCAAACCACTGAACCAAAGGAGGATCCGGGTGATTAAAAGTGCTCCAAGGGCCACTTTAGCAACCCTTGAAAAAGCGGTTCACTACCCAAGCTGGTCCTCCCAAAGATGAATGTTCGAATCTCCACAATTTTTCTAATCCTCTCCAAGGATAAGCTATACTGTCCCTCTCAACTATTGGAACCAATTGAGAGCCGCCCGTACTGCATGCATCACAAGGTAAACCATTATTCTACTGCCAACTGCTATGCTTTACAGAAGTTGCTGGAATTCATTTTTAAGGAGGAACGGATGTACGAATACATTATCGTCCTAGAATCATATAAGGATGGCAGCTATAAGAAGCAGCTCGAAGTAATCCACGTCGAAGATCAAGCTGAGGAGAAACATCTCTACAACATGTACCACAACAACATGATCGAAATCCATCTGATCACCAATTCTTGTCGATTCAGGCGCAGGAGACTGTTAGAATGCTGCGATCTCATACCATAAGATAATGAAGTCAAGCTTGTACCTAAGTCGAGCAATCGTCGGCTAGGGATCTTATTCGAAAATTGTGACATTAGTTATGTAAAATTTTTACATCATGATGCATTAGTCATAATGCTCAAGATGAAAAACTTTATCATGCATACAATGATGATCGATGCTGGAAGCAGTATTAAGATTTTCTTTCAGAGCTCAATCGCCCAACTGGGATAGGCCGACCAAGTTATTCCAAATGACACCAATATCAGTGGATTAAATAGTTCTAAAGAAGAGCGAGTAGGCAAGATCAAAATTACCTATTACCACAGGACCAACCACCATCGACATCATCTTCTATGATATCAATGCCAAATCTCGTTATCTTAGGGTTATGGGCTGCTACTAGATTCTCAACATGGAAGCAATCGCTTCCACCTATCCTCAAGAACTCCGCTTCAAGCATAATGATGGTATCTCTGAAATGAAAAGTAGAGAAAAGCTTTCTCGAGCTTGCGAAAATACCATCTCTTCTATTCTAGATACCTCAGACAGATACGCTGCATAGCAATTACAGAAAGTTGATCAACTTGATGACCAGCCTTCAACATAAGATCCTACAGAATACGTCAACATTGATGGACCTAGCAGAGGTACTTTAATCGGTACCTAGCTGGTCCAACACAATAATGATACCCTCATTCAATTCTTACGACTAAATCGAGATATTTTTGTGTAGACTTTCGTAGAGATGCCTAGGATCGATCCGGCCAAGGCATGTCACAATTTAGCCATCAACATCAACGCCACGGCGATCAAACAGAAATAGTGACGACTATCGCTTCGCCTTCGAGATGAAGTTAACATGGAGATTGAGAAATTGGTTAAAGTGGGGTTTATTCGAGAATCTAAGTATCCAGATTGAATATCCAACATTGTCGCTATCCTCAAGAAGAATATAAAAAGTCCGAGTTTGTGTAGATTTTGTAGATCTAAACAAATACACACCAAAAGATAGATTCCCTCTTCCCATGATCCATCAAATTCTTGATTCCACAGTAGGTCACAAACTCCTATCTATGATGGACACTGCTTCTGGATACAATCAGGTTCTACTCTTGGAAGAAGATTAAGAAAAATACCACTTTTATCACTGAAAGAGGACTTTATTGCCATAAAGTCATGCCCTTCGAAATAAAAAATACAGGCGTGACTTATCAGCGGTTGATGACTACTATGTTCAAAGTACCTCTTGGGAAAGTCGTAGAAGTCTATCGAACTAGAGAAGAAGAACTCATCACTTTTATCTGGGAACACATCATTACTCGGTTTGGATGCCCCCTCTAAATTCGTATCGATAATGGGCCACAATTCATTGGAGAAAAATTCGTAGCTTTCCTCAACAAACATAACATCATCTACTCACCATCCAATCCTTACTACCTTCAAGGCAATGGCCAAGTCAAAATCACCAACAAAACCATTGTGGATGGACTCAAGAAAAAACTTTACGTCAAGAAAAAGGAAACTGGGTACGAGAGCTTCTTCATGTCCTATGGGCATACCTCACAACTCCACGTCAATCAACTGGCTGTACCCCATTCTTCCTCGCCTATGGCGTCAAAGCCATCATTCCAATAGAATATCATCATCCAGTCAGAGATCACGAGCTAACTGACAAAGAAAATAAGTTTAAATTGGCCTGTAACATCAATTGGATCGATGAGATGAGGGAACATATTATTGCCAACCTAGGTTGATATCACCATGTGCTGGCCAGTTTGTACAATAGACGAGTTCAAAGCCGTACTTTCCAAATTGATGATCTCGTCCTTAGAGTAATCCCTCAATTTAAAAAAAAGGCACATACTGGGGAAGTGGTAGAAAATTGGGAGGGCTCATTCTTAATCGCTGGTCTCACAGGCCTGGGATCATACTACCTCATGACCGAGGAAGGAGTTCATATCTCTAATCCTTGGAATACTATGCGACTAAAGCGGTACTATCGTTAAGTCCCTCACTAGTCTACTTCAAATTCTCGTTCTTTTTATTTCAAAGGTATGATTTTCATTTCCATACAATGTACATTATATTCTATTCAATGAAGGCTTCCAAGTTTTACCCATACGACTCTTTACTTACGTTGATAATATATTAATTGAAGCAAAGGTAATACTATCTTTCAATCGACCTCCATTTCGGTTAAAGCAAAGGTAAAACTAGCTTTCAAACTGTACTTTATACATACTCTAGGATTAAAACGAAGGTAATACTAGTTTTCAATCTAAGAACTCTACCAGACATAAGATAAAGCAAAGGTAAAACTAGCTTTCATCTCTTAATATGGATGTGATAATTATACTGGCAAAAGTAATGGTAAAACTAGCTTTGATCGACTCTATACATACTCTACGATTAAAATGAAGTTTATACTAGTTTTTAATCAAAAAACTATACCAGACATAGGATAAAGCAAAGGTAAAACTAGTTTTTATCTCTCAATATGGCTTCGACAATTATACCTATTAAAGCAAAGGTAAAACTATCTTTGATCGACTCTATACATACTCTGTAATTAAAACGAAGGTAATACTAGTTTTCAATCAAAGAACTCTGCCAAAAATATGATAAAACAAAGGTAAAACTACTTTTCATCTCTCAATATGACTGCGACAATTATACCAGTTAAAGCAAAGGTAAAACTAGCTTTAATCGACTTTATACATACTCTACGATTAAAATAAAGGTAATACTAGTTTTTAATCAAAGAACTCTACCAGACATAAGATAAAGCAATGGTAAATCTAGCTTTCATCTCTCAATATGTCTGGAACAGATACTTTTTCAGGTTACATATACAACCACTATAAAGGATTCTTTTCTATTATAGTGAGGTTAGCCACGTCTTCCCCTACAACAGGAGGATGATCAACCATAAATTCTCTAGCTCGAACAGCCACAGTAATCCTGCCTACTCTACCAATTCAGCAGGTCCAAAACCTAACTCTATTTCCCTGGAGTACATACAGTTTCCTCGATCTATATCAGCTCTACAAATACATCATTTATCTGCAAATAGTTGTGCAAGGTATCTCTCTCTAACTCAAGCCTTTTTACCTCCTCAATGGCCATTAACATTTATAAGCGCATTACCTTAAGTACGACCGCCTTAGAAAAATCTCGTCGTTTGAAGGCGCGCTTTCAACCTTTTATTCCATGCTTCATGCCATTCCATTTAACTTTCTGCATGGGATATAAGATTAATATGCTTCATCACCTTTTCATCTTCTTTATCTAACTCAGCCTGGTTCATCATCCTTAATTCTACTACCTGGGCACAAAGTTCCACAAGCTCCTTGTCTTTACCTGTACTTACCTCAGTAGGAAATTCCTTCAACAATTCATCTTTTTTCTTTATCATAATATCCTTACCTCTGATCACCTGCTCTAACTCATGTTCCCTGACTTGAGTAGTATCCAGCTTACTTTTACATTCCCTTAATCACTCATTTCCTTTTTGTATGTAACCTTGAGTTCGAGCAATTTTTTCCTCTAAATCTCCGATTCGAGCAGATAGGCTAACCACATCCCCTTGAATAATGGAAACTCTGACTTTACCTTTATTCTTCATTGGGCACTCTCTAGCCTCAACATTTTTGGTGTGCGAATTAGTCTGAGCCAAATCTGCCTTCAATTATGCCACCCTCTCATTCAACTCATCACATTTCCTTTGCACCAGCCGGAACTCGATATCTTTAGTTGGCAAACCTGTAGTCAACTGCTCCACTGTAATTTTAGAGTTAGATAGGTCATCTCGAGCTTTCTTCAGTTCGCTATCTTTCTTGGCTATTTTATTCTTCAATCGCTCCAGTTCGATCCTGGTATTCACTAAATTAGGTTGAGTCTTCTCTTGTTCATTAGTTTTACTGATCATTTGGTCCTTAAGACTGGCCATAAAATGTTGTAACTTATTCTCTGACATTTTTAATGCCTGGATATTGTATCAGCCTCCTTACTCTTTACCATTAGTGCTTCATTCTTGTTTTTGAGTTTTGCTGCCGTTTCCTTCGTTTCCGCGAGGTCTTTTTTCCCTTTACAAATTTTGGTATCTTTCTCCTCAATATTTCGAGTGAGGTCATTAATGGTTTGTGTTACCTCAACGAACTTTAAATGTACATTTACATGTTGATCCATTCTATCTTTATTTGCCTCTCTCATTCTATCAAACTCCACCATAAACTCTTTGTTACATTGGTGAGTCACTTCATCGCCCAAACGAGCTGACTCCAATTTGACCTACACATTACAGATACAATATATCAAGTTTGATTCAGGACACTCAATTAATACATACATCTTATTTCTAACGAAATTTCTATTTTTTGACATTTACTGTGAGAAACTGCTTCTAAACTTAAAGTCGAAGTATGATCCCCATTCGATGAACAATAACATATACTTCCAATTCTAAGGTACACATTATCTATATTCTAACTTTTTCAACACTTTAATATTATCTATACATAGTTGCGCACTATTACCCCTAAACTGTTAGCAAGTTTTTTGTCTGTCTCTATGCTCTAATTTTTTACTTTGTAACTCTAGAGAAATGAAGCATTCAAGTCAAATATTTCTTGCTCTTTTCTAACATGTAGCTCCGCTTGTGAAGTCAAAAGGGACACTGAGGCGTCTTCTCCTTAACGAGCTCATTCTCTAATTCTTTAATTCTGAGGCGCATATCCTTACGTTCCTACAAACAAGGTTTACAAACATAACTTTGCCTGCAAATTTTTTTCCTACATTGATCCATTAAGTTATAGTTCATAAAACCCTCATAATCACATAACCAAATAGTCAATAAGTCTACTCTACTTTCTCACTCACATTCTCCTGGTTGACATCATCATCCTCTTCGTTCTCTCGCACAGCCTCGAAAGTAACTCCATTTAACCCTCTCACAATGCCAGCTCCATCATCTTCAACCTCTACCTCTTCAATATAGGCATCCTCTATAATGTCATTCACCTCAAATTTGGATTACCACATTTAAAGAAGGTGACGCCCAAGTCTATCACGCTGGATTACCACCTTCTCCAAATTCTTTCCTGCTTCTGCTGTCAGCTCGCTTATCTCCACTTCTTGCACAGCTCTCACAGAGTCCAGTCGCTTCCCCTCCCTAGCTAAGTCAGTTTTCAAACAAGTTACCTTCTTCTTGAGCTCAGCCTTTCCCTTCTCGTGTTTGGCTTTCTTCTCCCCCTTCTTGAGGCAGATCCCCTATATCAAGCGAGCAACCTACAAAAACCAACACAATTATCTACCATATTTCTTAACTCAAACTACAAAATAGAATACAGAAGATATTCAAATCACCAAAGTGAGCTGCAAGTGTCGCCTTTTCCTCTACCATTTTTAACTCGTCTTTTTCACCAGGTCAATTCTTTGTGACCTTTGCCCCAATCAGTTCAGAAGAAGTATCTACCCTCCTCTTATTTTCCTTTACCTCAAACTTACCACTCCCCGAGGTACCTGTGGTCGAGCCACGCTTCAACATCCTTAACTTTGGAAATGCCCGAGCTAACTTGCTCGATGTAGTGGACTCCAGCACATCTGTAAAATCTACTCTAGTGGCCTTTAGCAAAACCACTCATCTTTCTTCATCAGCTTTACTCTTCTTATTGCCACCAACAACCGTCATTAGCCTCGTTGCTTGAGACTTTTGAATTTTCTCAGACCTACTGTTAACTCGCTTCTTTGTACTAATGTAGAGTATTTTCATCACAGCCTCGAGTTCGGTCCCTTCCTGAGCAACAGTGTCTAACAGGGACTTCTTCCTCTTTGCCTTAGTTGAAGGACATGTCAAACAACAACTTATAATCCACAACAGAACAACATTGGATTTCATCATTTTAATATTATACGTTATTATACTTACTTTGCTTCACTGTTCTACACAGAAGTACCACAGGTTCTTCATCATCTCTCTGAAGACAATTACCCTTCACCCATATCACATTATCATTCCATATTCGATCTTTTGAATTAAGATTGAAGAAAAGAGGTCGAGTCAAATTCATAAAAAAGTATGCCCCTCCACTTGAAGAATTTTTTTTTGCCCCATAAAACTGCAAGACCTCTTCTGGAGTTAACCTCCTCTCTCAACCTCATCCTCCTCCGACAACTTATTCAAAAACTTACATAAATTTAGTACCTCCCACATGTTCCCGTTCAACTGAATAGGACATGCCCCAATGAAATTTATAATCTCTTTCACAAAATTGTTAAGGGGCAGACTCACCCTGTACTCCAATTGAGACAGGTAACATAGAAAACCCGATGTCAAGTCGCCCTGGACATTTCCATCATAATACTCTAAGGAGATTAATTCGTGTAACCCCCTATCTAGTTTCTCCTTCTCTAAATCAACAAATAAAAAGAAATGTTCTTCCTCAGATCCTACCACACAATTTTTTAACTGCCTACCGGCATGTTTTACGAAATTGCCCTATATTTCACCTATAAGAGCTTTGGCTTTACAAAACTCTTTAAACACGTAAGATTTTGGAGAATATGATACCAATTTCCGAGGAAAATTTTATAATTACACAACTTCTACTCTGTCCTCCCTATCGGATACTACACTTTTAGACTCAGCCGAGCAACTAGAGGTCGAGGCCTCTAGAACAGGTGAAGTCTGTTTATCAACTATAACTCAACATATGAGATTTGATTGTACACAAAACGCTTCGTAATTGACCTACATGCAGGTCTAGGTATTCTATCATTATCTTTTATATATACATCACGCAGATACGTATATCATTCGTATATCTTTTATTGTAAAAATATATCTAACAAATTTTTATAGATTGATGTAAATAGTAATTTTTAGATTTGAATACAACAAAAATATATGCTTTTAAAGGAAACACATTCACAGTATCACAAATCGTCTACTAACCTTCGATATCAAAACATGAATCTGGCTCAGTGCCAAATCCTTCCCTCACAACACTGATATATAACCACCCTCGTGACTCAGTCTCTGCAACTCTCTCTCACTTTGATTATTGATCACTCTCGATTAATTTCTCATGAAATTCTCTGCTATTATTTCTCTCTCCTCTCTCACTGTTATTCAATTTTTTAGAAGTTAATAAACGTTTGAATGATGAAAATGAGGCATTATTTATATTTTTTTTCTCTAACTGTTGGAAGTTATTGGGCCTCGTATGAGTCGCCCTCAGTTATTGGAACCGGGGATTTCCATCCATAATTAATGTTAGACGTCTTATAACTTTTTGGTGAAAGCACCTTCCCATTATTACCCCCTGCCCTATGTTTTAATATATTTTAATCTCTTTTACCCAAATCTACCTTTGACCTCCTCACACTCATGATGACTCAACACTTACACGCAATCAAACTTTCCCTGCAATCACACCAAAAATAAAATCAAAGCTGCCTGCTTTTTCTTTTTTTGCTTCTTCTACTAACAGAAGCTCTGACGTCATTTCCAAAGCTCGAAACATTTCAAAATAACTATTCAAATTCATTTTTCACAATAATCACAAATAACATTTGCAATAAAAGAGGACAGATTCAAACTTTATTCTCATTACATCCCTTTGAAAGTTATTCAAACTTATACAATTCTCTCCCTCACATATAATTATACCTAAAACATCCTAGATGTCCTTGGGAGCTACACTTGATCAGTTCACCACCAGTAATTCTCACATCTTCTAACTTGATCTCTTCTTCGGTAATTAATCTTATAGCCTCTTTTCAAGCTGAAGACTCCACAATCACTTCCCATAATAGATCCTTGTAGATGTGATTTCCTAACTCAAGTTCCCTACCCATCCAATCGAAACCTTCAAACTGATACTCGGTCACTGGAAATTCAGCATCATAATCTAGGATGCTAAAAATTTGCTCGCGCACTTCAGTTATCTTTATGGCCAACCGTCCCTCAGCGGTATAACAAATTCTCTCAGATCGAGTCAACACTAAGTTTATTTTCTTCTACCTGTTTAAAGCTCATTTCCCCCTATTTATACAGTTTTCTAAATTACTTCAAATCCCCCACAATTCCTATTTATATTCTTATTCTTTCACGGCAGAAAACCCCTAGTATCCTGAGTTATTTAAACTTATCTATCTATATCGACCTCAGTGAATTTGGCCTACTCCATCTCGAACTTATTTTTTCCAAATATAATATTTTAGAGCGACCTTCATGAGCTCGAATTTCCAATTCCTATATAATCAAAATCTTCTATAGTTACCTCTCTCAATAATTCTAAGTTATTCATTTCGAAAACAAATTCTTGCATATCTTGTATATTACAAATACATATTTATAGCTCGATTGCAATAATTTACTTTGTATGAAAAAAATTATATTATATTTCATTCTCTATTCATAAATTTTCAAATTACTCATAGCTCGATTTCAAGAGTTATTCTATATATCAACACAAAGTTTGAATAAGCAAATTTTACTAGGCTCGAATATAAATTACAGGTACTTTACAGATAACAAGTCTTTCAAGTACTTTACAAATTTCAAGTCTTTCAGATACTTTGTGGATAACAAATCTCTCATGTACTTTATAGATAATAAATCTTTCAAGTACTTTCAGGTAACATGTCTTTCGGGTATTCCAAAACAACAAATCCATCAGTTCATCTGAATTCAGTGATGTTTTACTCCAAGAATCTTCAGAAGCAAAGTAGGCATTAGAAGTCACCAGACTTTAATCTCCCTTTACACTATCCTATTTTTTTTTGCAAAAAGTTAAGCTTTATATTAAACCTATAAACATACATCAGAAGGGACCTTGCTTATCAAGAAAAGCCCAAATGGAAAAGGAAAAATTACAAGAAAGACCTAATATAATGATGGATATGGAGAGAGACTCCATCCACCTTGAAAGATCATCTAGGTCGTAATCAAAAGTACTCAGTGAAGGGAACATCAATTCTCATGAGGAAAGTTGGGCATCCACAAAAGTTTTCTTCAAAAGGTTCAGTATTATCGGATCCTCTCATAGCCAAAAGGTCGGTGGAGAAATTGCATTCCCTCCAAGCGTGGCTGAATCGGATTTGCCGAATGTATTTCTTAAGTAGACTCCATTGTATCTTAAACCTCCACAAAATCATTTTAGTTTTAAGTGCTCTAATTGCTGTTTCGGAGTCGAAGAGAACCCATAAATAATGCCAACCTCTTGCAACAGCTTTTTGAATACCAGTAGGTATCGCTTTTATTTCGGCGACAAAACAAGTTGTGATGCCGATTGCCTTGCGATATGCCCCCAGAACAGCTTCCTCACTGTCCCGAAATACCATACCAATACATGTAGCACCTGGGTTTCCAATACTATAACCATCACAACATATTTTTACTTCATTCGGCATAGGCAGTTCCCAAAAGCTAATTTGTACAGCTGCATAACTGTTGGCCTTGCATTAAACTTTCAGAATTTTTATGGTCTGCAGTTCCTGTATCCTGTTATGCATCTTTCCTTTTGGCAGTTTAGCTGTATACTGAATTTGTTTGAGATTCTCCATCTTTAGAGTAGGCAAGGAAGTCGTTGTCTCATCAAACGCAAGCTATTCCTTGCTGTGCAGATAATTTGACAGATGGAGAAAACTATTGTGGTCAAAAGGTCCTTTATATAGCTGTTAGCTGATCGACTTTATTCTAGAATGGATTTCCATGTGTATGTTCTAGATATAGAAGGTAAAAAAAAGGTATTAGTAGCTCATAACCAAATATTAGCAGCTGAAGGGCAGTGCAAGAGAAAATGTGTTTTAGATTCCTCCTGTAAGTGGCAAAGAGTGCAGTGGGAAGTGATATGGATTTCCTTTTGTTGAACAATGTCATCCATAGGTACGATATGATTTACCAATCTCCATGCAAATCCCCCTAGTTTCGGGTAAACGCTTCCCCTCCACGTATACTTCCACCACCATGCCGTATTCGTTTTTTTCCTTATTGTCTCATAGGCATTTCTTACAGTGAAGTTCCCATAGCAATCATGTTTCTAGATTCTTTTATCTGCTTCTCGTGGGTTGCAAGGTATTTCTAACACATTGATCCCTAGAGCCAACAGTAGAATTCTAATATCAGTAGGTATATCCCATCCATCGGAGTTGATAAAATGACTAAGTCTAGTTGTGCTTCTTTTCTACAGGGATTGTGGCATCTTAATGTATCCAATAACAATGAGTTTGCGTAGGTTTTGAAATAAAAAGAAGAACAAAATAAATTACAAGATAAATTGGAGTGAAAACCATGGCATCGATTCCACTCCACCCTTTACGACCCTTAGATAACATAAGTAATTAAAGTAAATTACGAGTTCCCGTATCGCATATCCTTGGTCGAACATATGCAATACATCAAAAAATACAAGAGATTTAGTAATCGGGAACTACCCATAAACCAACTTACTCAACCATGGTCCGGTTGATAAGTATGGATTATGTTCTCTCCTCCAGGTTCCTAACCTATCTTGTTATGGTCCAACAAGATGGTTACATAGATTCATTATTCATCCTAATCCTGGCTATGGTCAAGCATAGGACGAAGGAATACGAATATGCAAAATTTCAGGATAAAAAGAAGGTAATTACTCTAACTAAGCTACGCAATCTATACTAAGGCTACATTGAGTGGAGCTTCCTCTAGCCTTGGCTAAGAAGATTAGCTACTCATCCCTTTGATCATTGCCATACAACTATTACTACGATAAAATTAAAAGACAAGAACTAGAGAAAGAATAAGTTTTATTGCTATGAACTTTGATTTACACTCCCTAAGATGATCTCTCATGGGTTGGATTCCCCTCCTATTTATAGAGTATAGGAAGGGTTACTAAAAATTACCATTAATATAAAATCTCCTAAACAATGCCTAAAATCATGCATTACAATTCATGAGAATAATATATATATCTAATTCTCTTCAATGGGCTTCTATGCATGGGCCTTTGGTTGACAACTTCAAATGAGAATCATTGTTGGAGTGCATCACCCTTGTTCTTCGTTAAAAACTAGAAAAATGTACGACTTGTTTATCATGTGACCGATTTCTATAAATACAAACAAAAGCACTATTAGTGTCATATTTATTTAATAAATGACTAGGTAGATATAAATTTAGGAATTGTACACGTAAATATTACGTGTCTATCAAATACCCCCAAACTTATAGTTTGCTAGTCCTCGAGCAAAAGTAAACAAAAACCATTTTTGCCTGTCACGCAGTTGCATTTAGTGTATGCAATAAGCCGTTAAACCCCCAGGTTTAGCCTTGTGGGCGAGTGTTGTCTCGTGAGGGCTTGCACTGACTATACCCACAAAAGTCAATAATGACATTTTAAATAATTCTAGAATACACATGACTCATTTCCTGTGAACTTAACCTTACTTAGTTATGACAAAAATATACCAATGAAAAAATCCTTAAACTTGTTATTCTCTAAAGTATATCAAAAAATATTTTAAGCTTATCCGAAACTAGAGGTAATACCTCAAAATTAGAAAGAGATTCAAATATTTTGCTTTAGTTATATTTGAGTATACAATGAAAATAGTTTTAACGCCTAATACGTTGTCTAGAATAATTTACTCAGTTTTTGGTAGTCTAGTTCTCACTGGAATAAATTCAACGGTCAGTTCGACAAGTGCCTTAGTCAATTTGTCTTCCTAGAATTTTACTTTTTTTTTCTTTTCTTTTGAGTACTTTGTTTCTTAGTGAAGCCTCCGTAACAAGGAGTTTTCGGTCGACAATCCCCGCCAGTTGGCTAAGGTTGCCAGGGTGTGGTGCCCCATCATGATCTAGTCTCAGGATTCTAACAAGTAACATTTTCTTGTGCTCATTTCACATAGTTCATGGTCAAACTCGAGATTGGTGATAATTTTTCCTCTTACACTTCTTAATCATGCGAGTAGTCTTGCGACGTGAAAATTTTTAGAGCATATTTGGCTTATTTATTATTTTTTCTTAGAAATGAACTTATTCTTAGGCAGTTGTCTCCCTTGTAGCAAACTATTCCTAACAAAAATGCTAAATTTTCCTTATACTGAACAAAAATCCATTGAAGGTATTAATTGCAAAACTACAATGAAGTGCACGTTTTCAAAATATGCCAAGTTTAGCTTGAATTAGTCGCTAATAACAAGATAGTACATTAAGCTTAAGATATTCCAAAATATTTTATTGTATACTTGGTATAATTTCAAAATTTAGATTTTTCCATAATATTTATGTCAAAGTAAAATCAGTTTAAGTGTTTGGAAATTTGTTAAAAATATATCATGCATTGCCAAAGTGCCATTATTTCATTTTTCTTCAAAAAGTATTTAAAGAAATGGTTTCCTACCCCCAAACTTAAATGAAACATTGCCCTCAATGTTTGAGAGCATATATAAAGAATAGAGGATACAAACTGGAATTTCTCACCTGAATGTGTCATGGGTTACCTCCCAAGAAGCGCTAAGTTTACCGTCTTCAGCCATACGAATGTACCCCCAAACTTAAAATTATCAATATGACTGAAAGGGTACGACATATCAGTTCTGATATACTGGATCATTTAAAAATGTTATCTCTTCATCAAAAGTATAGGACTCTAAGTACGGTTTTAATCGTTGGTCATTGACCTTAAAAATATTTCCATTCTCAGGATCCTCCACCTCTACGGCTCCATGAGGATAAACTGCTTTAATTACAAAAGGGCCGTACCAAGAAGAACGTAATTTCCCAGGAAATAAACATAGCCGTGAATTGTAGAGTAACACTTTCTGATTAGGCTCAAAAATTTTATGAATAATTGACTTATCATGAAAAGCTTTAGTTTGTTCCTTGTAAATTTTTGCACTTTCATAAGCCTCGCGATGAAGTTCATCAAGTTCAGAAAGTTGAAGATTACTATGTGATCAGGCTTTATCAATTTCAAAGTTAAAGGCCTTTGAGGCCCAGACGGCCTTGTGTTCCAATTCTACAGGTAAGTGGCAAGCCTTCCCAAAGACAAGTCTATAGGGTGACATACTAATTGGGGTTTTATAAGCTGTTTGATATGCCCAAAAGGCATCATCAAGATGATCAGACCAATCTTTACGATCGGTTCGAACAGTTTTTTCTAAAATTCTTTTGAGCTCCCGATTGGATACTTCGACTTGACCCTTGTTTGTGGATGATAAGGTATGGCAACTTTACGAGTGATGGAATAAGTTTTCAAAAGATTTTGAAAGACACGGTTACAAAGATGCTTACCACCAGTACTAATAATTGCCCGAGGCGTGCCAAAACGATTCAAAATGGTTTTCAAATTTTTTACCACGGGCTTATGTTCATTCGTTTGACATGGCACCGCCTCAACCCATTTAGAAACATAATCAACTGCAACTAGAATATAAAGGTAACCGCGAGAAGAAGAAAATGGGCCCATAAAGTCAATGCCCCAAACATCAAATAGTTCAACAATAAGGATATTGTTCAAAGGCATCATGTTTCGATGAGAAATATTCTCGGTCCTTTGGCACCTATCACATTTAGAACAAAAGGTATGTGCGTCACAAAAAAGGGCAGGCCAATATAGACCAGATTGAAGGACTTTTGTAACAGTTTTCTTGGTCCCAAAATGTCCTCCGCAAGCTAAGGTATGGCAAAATGTGAGTACACTATGGAACTCAACATTTGGGATGCATCTCCTAATCACTTGGTCAGAACAAAACTTATAAAGATAAGGATTGTCCCAACTAAAATGTCTAACCTCGTGCAAGAATTTAGTTCTATCTTGTTTGGACCAATGGGGAGGTAATCGTTGCATTGCAAGATAATTGACAATATCGGCGTACCAAGACAGTTGTGAGACAGCCATGAGCTGCTCATCAAGAATTGTCTCTAAGATAGGGAGAAAATCTTCAGCACCCTCAGTGAGAATTCGAGATAGATGATCCGCAACCTCATTCTCAACACCTTTCTTATCTCAAATTTCAATATCAAATTCTTGTAACAAAAGAATCCATCTGATTAACCGAGGCTTAGCATCTTTTTTAGATAGTAAATACTTTAAGGCCGCATGGTCGATGTAAATAATGATTTTGGATCTAACAAGGTATGATCGAAATTTCTCTAAGGCAAACACAATGGCTAATAACTCCTTCTCCGTGGTGGAGTAATTTAACTGTGCGTCATTAAGCGTGCGACTAGCATAGTAAATAACATGAGGCTTATTATCTACTCTTTGCCCTAAAACCGCTCCAACAGCGTAATCTGAAGCGTCACACATGAGCTCGAAGGGAAGTTCCCAATTGGAAGGTTGGATGATAGGGGCTGAAGTTAATAAAAGTTTGAGATTCCCAAAAGCTCCTAAACACGCATCATCAAAGTTGAAATCAGTGTCCTTAGCAAGTAAATTGCACAAGGGCTGAGAAATTTTACTAAAATCTTTGATGAACCAGCGATAAAACCCAGCATTCCCCAAAAATGATTGAATGGCCTCAACTGTCAGAGGTAGAGGTAAAGAAGAAATAATGTCAATCTTGGCTTATCGACTTCAATCCCTTTGTTGGAGATAATATGTCCAAGAACTATCCCTTGTGTCACCATAAAGTGACACTTTTCCCAGTTTAACACCAAATTGGTTTGTGTACATAGTTATAGCACGAGCTCTAAATGGTGTAAATATTCATCAAAAGATGATCCAAACACGGAAAAGTCATCCATAAAGATTTCAAGAAATTTATCAACCATATAAGAAAATATGCTCATCATACAACGCTGGAATGTAGCGGGTGCATTGCATAACCCAAATGGCATACGTCGATAAGCATATGTCCCGTAGGGACATGTGAAAGTTGTCTTTTTCTGATCTTCTGGGGTAATGGAGATCTGATTGTATCCAGAATAACCGTCAAGAAAATAGTAATGACTTTTTCCGGCTAAGCGTTCAGGAATTTGATCAATAAAAGGAAGAGGAAAATGATCTTTACTTGTGACCGTGTTTAATTTCTTGTAGTCGATACATACATGCCACCCGGTGGTCATGCGGGTAGCGATTAGTTCATTATTTTCATTCCCTACTACAGTAATCCCTGATTTCTTAGGTACAACCTGAACGGGACTGACCCACTTACTATCCGAAATGGGGTATATGATACCCGAGTCCAAAAGTTTGAGAACTTCTTTCTTCACCACCTCCATCATAGTGAGATTCAACCGTCGCTGTATCTCGCGAGAATTTTTAGCACCTTCCTCGAGATTGATACGATGCATGCAAACGACTGGGCTAATCCCCTTCAAGTCTGCTATAGACCACCCTAGGGCTGATTTGTGTCTTCCAAGAACACCCATCAATCTACTTTCCTGATCAACATTGAGGTTGGAAGCTATGATCACAGGCAGAGTGTTAGAATCACCTAAGAAAGCATACTTCAAAGTTTTAGGTAATGGCTTGAGGTCTAACTTGGGTGCATTAATAATGGATAGAATAGGCAAAGTAGTGGACGGTTCCAGAGGTTCAACATGAGGTCTCCATTTGGACTTGTTAAAAATAGGTGTTGAGTCGAGTAGAGCATTAAGCTCTTCAACAATCGGATTTTCATCAAAGTCTTCACCAAAGTTTATAAGACATGATTCTAAGGGGTCCTCAGAAAATGATTTAGAGAACGAGTTGTAAACTAGGGAGTCAATCATATTCAGCTCTGCCATGTTATCAGAATAAGGGACTTGAGTATTATTGTTAAAAACATTGAACTTGATCTTCATGTCTCCCATTGATAGTTGTAAGGCCCCATTAAAGCAATTAATAATGGCATGAGCAGTCGCAAGAAAAGGGCGACCCAATATGACAGGAATCTCACAGCTAGGATTCTTTATATCTTCAGTGTCCAAAACAACAAAATCCACAGGAAAAATGAGAGTATCAACCTTGATAAAAATATCCTCAAGGATACCACGTGGGTATCGTATTGACCTGTCAGCCAATTGAAGTATCATTTGGGTAGGTTCGAGTTCTCCAAGTCCTAATTCCTGATAGACCGAGTAAGGTAAGACATTCACACTAGCCCCTAAGTCAAGTAACGCCCTATCCACTTTGTTATCTCCAATTTTACAAGGGATGGTTGGGCTTCCAGTATCTCGAAGCTTAGGAGGGGTTAATGTATCAGTCAAGAAGACTTCCTTGTGCACATTGATTTTCTTTTTCCTAGTGTACGCATCTTTAAGAAATTTGGCATATGCAGGGATAAGCATGATGGCATCGAGTACTGGAATATTTATATCAACTTGCTTAAATGTATCCAATATCTCGTCAAATTGAATCCCTTTATTATTCGGAAGAAGGTGTTGGGGATAAGGCACCTTTGGCTCAAAATGTGCCTTTGGTAGGGAAATAGATGAGGTAGGCAACTCCTTAGATTTATTAGAAAGTTTACTCGTACCGACCTCATCGTCAATAACAACGGGTGTTGGCTCAACCCTGGGCATTTCAACTTGGTTATCAATTTGTCTACCACTTCGAAGTGTTGTAATGGCATGAACCTGTTTTTGGATTGAGCTAGAATCAAACCCCGGTGGTCCTTTCGGATCAGATACAGGTTGGCTAGGTAGCGTACCTGGTGGTCTCTCATGCAATGCATTTGCCAATTGTCTTATCTGAGTCTCGAGATTAGAGATAGATTAGGACATAGAATTTGGATTCACCAAAGTTTGTTGTTGAAATTGTATCATTTGTTGCTGAAATTGCAACGCTTGTTTTTGGCTTTCTATTGATTGTTGCATGAAGAGAGCAAGGGTATCTAGCAAAGATGGGTTGGGTGGAGCGGGTAGGAACTGTTTAGATGGCTGAAAGGATTGTTGAGATGCCTGAGGATAAGTTTGAGAAAGGGGATTCCTAGGAAAATTATGACCTGAGGTTTGTGGCTCTCCAAAACTTGAACTGGGTTGGTTGTTCTTCCACAAAAAATTTGGGTGGTTCTGCCAAGTTGGCTTGTACGGGTCAAAGGGCCTCTTGTAGGTATTATTCAAAGCATTCACTTTCTCTTGATTGTCATTCATTTCATTGAGCATGGGGCACATTTGAGTCACATTGGTTACATCATAACAAACGGTGCAACCCTATTGCTGAACCTGGTTCACACTACCCTCAGATTGATTTGTAGCCATAACCTCAATTTTTTGGGTAAGAGTATCTAATTGGGCTTTGATGGCCGTTCTCTCACTCACTTCGTATAAAGCCACCTTTCTTGGTTGTACGAATATTTCTATGTGGATCAAAATCCTACTGCTGAGAGTTCTCAGCCAATGTCTCAAACTCCTCATAAGCTCTATCAGGCTCAAGGTCCTGGAATTTGCCACTATGCATGGATTCTATCCTATAACGATTCTCAGAAGTTATTCCATGATAGAAGATCTGGGCTAGATGTTGCTTCTCAAAACCATGATGGGGACATTGTGAAAGAAGATCTTTATATCTCTTCCATGCCTCGTAAAATGTTTCACTCTCATTTTAAACAAATTCAACAACTGCATTTCTAAGAGCGAGGGTTTTCCCCATAGAAAACCATTTGGTTTTAAACTTGGTCTCTATTTGATTCCATGAATTGATAGATGTTGGTGCCAATAAATCAAGCCAATGACTTGCCTTGTCTTTTAGCGATAATGGGAATAAACGAAGGCGACCAAAATCCTCAGTAAAATATTGGTATCTGGAGAGCGCACAAATTTTCTTAAACTCGTAGACGTGCTTATAAGGGCTCTCAAAATCAAGCCCATGAAATGTCGGTAACATTTAGATCACACTAGGCTTGATTTCATAATGGTTTGTCGTGACAACTGGTAACACAATTCATGAAGGCATATCACTCACCACTGGGGTCTAATAGTCCCTAAGAGATTTGGCGGCAGCCATGATTGGGGGTTTGACTTCTAACTCGACAATAAGTTTAATTTGGTCTACTCAAGATGAATTACCTTCCTCCGAAATTGGGGCTCCTAAATTCTCTATGGTATTGACTGGACGAGGTGGCCGCCCTCTCCACTTAGGCTGAGGTGGTAGGGCGTAAATGGGCAAAGGTTCCGGTAAGCTTCCTAAACATTTTCCTTCACATGTCCAATTGATTATGCACAACTAATAATCAATAAAATTCAGCACCCGGTACAGTAAATAATCAATTAAACCTAGATTCTAGCACAACAATATTTTTTTTAAAGTAATAATTAGGTCTCCCCTATATTCTTCTATGTTCAAAATGGGTACGATGGCAAAAGGCTTTGGTTCCTATACTCCCCTACGTTACTATGTTAGTACCAGCTTAAAGTAGATATTCAGTCCTCACGCCCGAGCGAGTCACCTTATCGTACGTCAGCACTCGAAATGGTGACGTCGTAAACCTACAACAAGTATTTCACGGCGCTAGGCTGGGGCCGTATCCTACGAACCCGTGTTTGTGCCCCGGTCAGGTACACCTATCCGTTGGGTGCTGAAATCCCGCGGGAGTCTTGCTACTCTTTTTTATTAACAGCTATTTTGAGGTCTGGGACGTTCAATTTTCGTGTGATATAAATTTTTTCGTATCCCTAATGGGTGGCCCCACTTGTTAGAGAGCTTTTTGGGTGATTAAATCCCGCAAGTCTCTAACAGTTTTTACCTTTACTAATGTTGGAATGAAAAAGAATATTAAACACAGCAATAGGTCAATCCAACCACAGTAAAAAAAATTATTAGAGCAGCGTGTATTTGTACAGTTCACACGACTTTATGATCCTAGTGCCGGGGCAGAGCGGATATGAACCCCTTCTAGAGGTTAAGTTTTGGGAAGTACCAACCTACGGGATGTGTTTCCCGGTGTAGCTGTGGCCGCCCCTTCACTTAGAGGGCGAAAGAAAGAAATACCCCTTCACTTAGGGGGATCAAGAAGAATGGATTTGATGATGCTTTTAGTTTTACGTATTATCCGTCTCGTTTCCAACTTTGTGACTATCCTGCAGAATAAGAGAAAATGGATTAGTAAATTTGCGAGAATAATATTAATTCAATTTCCAAGTTTATTGTAGTCTATGATGTCCTGATTTCCAAGTTTATTGTAGTCTAAAACTTTCGCAGCAAACGTTTTCCCCAACTATGAAATGTAGAAGATCAATAACGGTGAAACATTCAGGAACAAACTTCACAGCTACTGTAGCGCCAAAAACTTGAAATAATTTTTTTTTTCTTTTAAAAACTAAACTAGAGAAACGATAATAATAGAAACACTATATGCTATTACCGGTCACTATAATACAACTTACAATATAAAAAAAATAACATAAAAGAAGAAAAAATTGGCTTAAAATAGCATATCAATAAAACGCACTTTAGTCCCCGACAACGGCGCCAAAAACTTGATCGATTATAAACCGACGTCTTAAAAGACCCGCAAGCGCACGGTGTACCGTTAAGTACATGGGTAAGCGGGGTCGTATCCCAAGAGACTTGTGGTGCGAATTATACTTCGAGCTACTAGTTTTATCTAATAACAATGAGTTTACGTAGGTTTTGAAATAAAAAGAAGAACGAAACAAATTACAAGATAAATTAGAGTGGAAACCAAGGCATCGATTCCACTCCACCCTTTAAAACCCTTAAATAGCATAAATAATTAAAGTAAATTACGAGTTCTCGTATCGCATATTCTTGGTCGGGCATATGCAATACATCAAAAAATACAAGAGATCTAGTAATCGGGAACTACCCATAAACCAGCTTACTCAACCATGGTCCGGTTAATAAGTATGGATTATGTTCTCTCTTTCATGTTCCTAACCTATCTTGTTATGGTCCAACAAGATGGCTACAGAGATTCATTATTCATCCTAATCCTAGCTATGGTCAGGCATTGGACGAAGGAATACGAATATGCAAAATTTCGGATAAAGAGAAGGCAATTACTCTAACTAAGCTACACAATCTACACTAAGGCTATATTGGGTGTAGCTTCCACTAGCCTTGGCTAAGAAGATTAGCTACTCATCCCTTTGATCATTGCCATACTACTATTACTACGATAAAATTAAATGACAAGAACAAGAGAAAGAATAAGCTTTATTGCTATGAACTTTGATTTACACTCTCCAGGATGATCTCTCATGGGTAGGATTCCTCTCCTATTTATAGAGTATAGGAATAATATATATATCTAATTCTCTTCAATGGGTTTCCATGCATGGGCCTTTGGTTGACAACTTCAAATGAGAATTATTGTTGGAGTGCATCACCCTTGTTCTTCGTTAAAAACCAGAAAATTGTACGACTTGTATATCATGTGGCCGATTTTTGTAAATACAAAAAAAAGCACTATTAGTGTCACATTTATTTAATAAATGACTAGGTAGATATAAATTTAGGAGTTGTACACGTAAATATTACGTGTTTATCAGGGATCGGGGAACAACTGACTCTAACAAATATTTAAAATTTATGTGCCTAAAATCACAACTTATCTCAAGGTACTCATTCGGATCGTTGACGAGGATATTCATAAGCTCAGGGACATGGCCAAGTTGAAACATATTTTCTGATGCTGATGATTGTACCATTTCACGAATCTCAGGATCATTCGAGTCCTCAAAATAATTTAAACATTCATCAGCAGAAATGCAACAAGAATTATCTCCGTACAAGTCCTCAAAATTGTTTATGGTCATGGTACCCCCATTTGGCTCAGGTGATGGCGGTATGGATTCAAGGAAGAGAGATGAAGAAGATGACACTGGTTGAGATAAATATGGAGCTCGTATTTTCTCAAGAATCGATGTTGAATTCACAATTTAAGGAAATTTGTCATCATCCTCATCATCTGAGAAATCATCTAAGAATTTGGAAAAATACTCACTTTCTGTCATGATATCATTTCTAAATTGGTGGGGCTCTATCGATGAAGGGATGGATAATGACATCGGTGGTTGAATGTTGAGGGTGGAATTAGGAGGTGATTGAGAAAGATTTTTATTGAATATGTTAGCCGCTTCTTTTAGAGCTTCTTGTGACATAGGATTGTCGACTTTAAAATGTTCATCTTCTAAATCTGTCTCATAATATGGTATCCATTCACCCCACGGAGAAAACAATCCTTGATTACGCTTGAATTTATTCTTTTCTAAATTATAAGAGGATTTAACTTTAAGTTATTTTTCTTCATTGCTTGGAAGTTTTTCGTGCCCTTTTTTACTTCACATGGTTGACAACTGACTTATATGAGTCTCTAATCTAGAGATAGATTGGGTCATAGAAGTTTGATTTACCAATGTCTGTTGTTAGAATTGTATCATTTGTTGCTAAAATTGCAACGCTTGTTTTTGACTTTCCATTTATTGTTGCATGAAGTGAGAAAGGGTGTCTTCCAAATATGGTTTGAGTGGAGTGGGTTGAAACTCCTTGGATGATTGAAAGGTTTGCTGAGACTGCATATAGGAATGAGGTTGGAAAGGTTCCATGCATTGAGAATTTTGGGGATCCCAAGATTGAAAATGATTTTGAGGATATTGTGGAATGTCAAAGTGTGAGCCGTATGAATTCCAATGTTCTTCTAGGTACGACATTTTATAATTAAATTAACACCCAATAAAAAAATCAATCAAGCCTAAAACTCTAGCACTTCAACATTTTTTTAGAAGAAAAAATTAGGTTTCCCCTATATTCTTCTATGTTTACAAAAGGGTAGGATGGTGAAAGGCTTTGGTTCCTACACTCCCCTGCGTCACTATGTTAGTACCAGCTCAGAGTAGATGTTCAGTCCTCACGCCCGAGCGAGTCACCTTATCGTACGCCAGCACTCGGAATGGTGACGTCGCAAACCTACAACTAGTATTTTATGGTGCTGGGCTGGGGGCGCATCTTATAAACCTGTGTTTGTGCCCCGGTCCGGTATACCTATCTGATGGGTCATAAAATCCCGCAGGAATCTTGCTACTCTTTTTTATTAACAATTATTTTAAGGTCCGGGACGTTCAATTTTCGTGAGATACGAATTTCTTCGTATCCCTAATGCGTGGTCCCACTTGTTAGAGAGCTTTTTGGGTGATTAAATTCCACAAGCCTCTAACAGTTTTAGTCTTTACTAATGTTAAAATGAAAAAATAAATTAAACACAACGATAGGCCAATCTAAACACAACAATTTTTTTAATAGAGCAACGTGTATTTGCACAATCCACAAGACTTTATGTTCCTAGTGTCGGGGCGGAGCGGATATGAACCCCTTCTAGATGTCAAATTATAGACGTACCAACCTACGGGATGTGTTTCCCGGTGAAGTTGTGGCCGCCCCTTTACTTAGGGGGCGAAAGAAGGAAGTGCCCCTTCACTTAGGGGGCACAAGAAGGATGGATTTGATGTTGCTTTAAGCTTTGCGCAAGTTGTTTGCCTTCCCCCCCCCTTTATTTTTGACCCACACGTTTGGAACAGTAGGCTTCAAGGAGCTTTAGTACTTTGATTCTCCTTGCCACTTAAGCCCAACTTTGTTCAAGCCAATCTGTATGACTTGAATAACAGAATATCGGCCTCAGCAAAATTTAACACAAGTCATATCACAAAATAATTACAATTTTTTTCTTTATAAATCAACCAAGCATGTACTTAGCCCTAACTGAAATCATATGCCAGCAACTTTAAGCTTCAATTAGTTTTAAACGCCAATCACTAAATTACGGGGTAAAAGACATTGGTGCTATATCACGAAAATAAATAAAAACGCAACCAAGCACAGTACTATGCACTAACCATGGCCTTTATATAATGCCAAAATCAAATCAAATCAAATAAGGTCATGTGAATAAGTAGATAACAAGCATTAAATTCAGCCCCAAGTGCTTTTCTCAAAGAGGTGAAACTACCACTATTCGAAGTCTCCAATACTTTATGAACCCGAGCACCCTAAATCAAACTTACATAAGGATTAGTATGAGAATTGAGCATATATGCAATAAAGAAGAAGGAACTACTGTACCCACTCTTACTCTCAAACAACCATTAGTACTGCTGCACCAAACTCCACAAGCATTACGAAGTGGGAATACTCAATAAGAAAGTAGTTATTGTAGTACGGACCCCAAACAAACTTAGTTTTCAAAAGATTCAAGAAATTAGTACTACTGCAATGGGGTAGCCAAAGAGTGCACAACACAAATAGCATAAAAACACGTTAGTGGATCTTTATTCTTTTTATCTTAAGTTTAAACTAGAGAACAAATAGAGAAACGAAAATAATAAGAACACTATAATAGAATTACCGGCCAACAATACTTTTTGACGAATATTAGAAACAAAGAATTTAGAAATCATTGGCACGGTACTAGAAAGAATTAACAAAGACGATTAACAAAGAAAATTCAGTATTATAAAGAAAAGTTTTCAACGATTCCTCCCCGGCAACGGCGCTATTTGATTAAAGTATGGTTGTCGAATTGTAGCACGGATGAGTGAGATCGAATCTACAGGGAAGTTTGAGAAAACAAATACTTTCTAGGCCGAATTATGGTTTTATAAGAGATAAATCTAAGGTTCGGACTTGGCCTCTACCTTTGAAAGCACTAGTCGATGTATAACTAGATCCTAATATCTCTACCCATCATATTTTCATGTTAAGACACATACGATGTTGAAAAATAAACCACTAAATCTATGGTCAAACATTTAGTGGTTATGCTTTAAAGTGATTGTGAAAAGTGTCTTAGAGAATTATCAACTCAACCATGGCTAGGCTTGAGTGAGTTCTCTGGTGCTTCCTCTTGTTTAGATCTCCAAATCAAGTCTACGGTTAGTAGCACTTGTTTATATCCAAAGTTATCGTACACCAAACCGAAGCTATGGTCAAGCCTTCGATATGATGTACTAACTTATCAATCATAAAGTACTAAGAGAAAATTAATTAGAAGCTAATTAATACTAACTATTGCTCATCCAAGAAGAGGCCTCATCTTAGCCTTAGCTAAGAGATTAGCCGCTCATCTTGGACTTCATGGCATTAACAACTAATGAAGACATTAACAAAAATTAAACTAAAAGAGAAGAAAAAGAAGATTAACTTTATTCACTAATAGCTTCGGTTCCTTTTATATGAGAAGGAATCCAAATTCGTAAACTATACATTAAATTGTAAAGAATATTTTCACAAATAATATCTTCTAATTTTACAACCACACATAAGATTCTTGCATATAATTCTCTTAAGTGACATAAAGATCTTTCTTCATGGAAATTCTTGCATATATCTTCAATATAAAATATCTTTAAAGATCTTGGATGCAATATATTCTTTGATCTTATTCTCCAAGGATATTTGTGTAAATATTTCTTCAATCTTAAGACAAAATATATTGTTTCTTTGACTTTTTGTGCTATGAACAGCTGGAGACACTTTTACTTGACCTGAATAACTTGGTTTCAAATATCCATCTCCAATAGCTGCAATCAAACAAATGTTCATAAGTACCCAAAATTAAATTTAATGGACGACTAAAATTCATGTTCGGTTATATTAAAAGTTTATAATTACGCGCTCATCAATCTCTATGAAGAATTAAACCTGAAGAGACTTAAAACTATCACTTAATGTAACTAGAAACTCCATTAATCGTTATTGTTCTCAATATTTGATTCAATTAGCACAAGTAAGTCGGGATGGCTCAGTCAAGGCTAGCTGATCCCATAAACCAGTCATCATATTATAAAACTCTTGAACACTATGATCATTTTATCAAACCCCTTTAAACTCAAATTCTAACTTATATTGCCGAGCGAAATTCAATTTAGTAAATAACTTCTTCAAGTGATCCCACCTCTTCTTCACTGTTTAGAATTTGGCTAACTAAATACCAATTGGGATTTCAACCGAATTGCTGATCCACGTAATGATCTTTGATTTATTCATTTGCCATTTTTTTAAATCAATTGCATATGTCAATTTTTCAGGATTCGACGACTTAGTAGTTGTTCCATCAACATAATCCCATAACCCTCGACCTATCATGAAGTGGGTCATTATATCGGCCCAATATCCATAATTAGGTCCCGTTAATTTTAAACCAATCCCTTGGAAATCTAATTTTTTATCAGCCATCATTAATATAAAACACATATTCAGCTACAAGAATTCAATCCCACAAAGCTACATAAACAGATTATACCAACTCAAACCCAAAAACACCAAAAATTAATCCAATTACTATCTGCAATCTTAGCAAACAATCACAATCACAAACCCAGCAAACACAACTTAGAATCCAACCTGCAAAAACCCAATACCAATAAGATAAACCAACGCCACAATCTGCAATCACCAAGCTTTAAAAAACCTGTAGTAAATTGGGCAACAAAATTGCATACACACAAACTAACCGCTAAACCCAATGTAATTGCAGCACAATCCCAATTACAAACCCCAGTAATACAATTAACAGTTATCACCAAATAAGCACAAACACTAACACTGGGTATAAACCCAAGCACCACCTACAAAAACTCCAATTTCATCAACTCAACCCATTACATCAAACATAAATCAACAATCCAATTACCATCTGCAAACCCCCAACAAACACCAACACCCAACAAGTACAATCTACCAAGTCAGAATTCAACAATACCTACGAGCATTCACAAATAACACCAAAACTGAAAACCCAAAGTTGCAATTTCCGTGATTAAATGATGTAATAATATTAAACCCTAGAATTGGATGATGAAATGAGGCAAAGATATTAGTAAAAAGCTTACCGTGATCAGAATTGGTGAGAACGAGAATGATTAATAAAATTTACATACCCTAGAGAAAACCCTCATCGAGATAATCCACGAAATTGGAGTACTAAACTCTGGAAATAGAAATCAAAATGCAATGGAAAGAAAAATTAAGCACAAACCCTCTCTCAATCGATCAATGAGGATTGAAAAAAAATCTTACTCTTGATACCATGATAATAGAAGGAGAAGAACACTCTCTAATAATTAGAATATGTGTAAAAAGATAGGGTTAAGGCAACAACCTTTATAAAAGGGAAAAGAGTAAAGACAAGTAAAAAGACATAAAAGCCCTTGGGCTATCAATCGAATTAAGGAATAACCTTAAATGAAGAATTAACTGATAGCAAACGATTTGGCAAGTAATTTCCCAATGGGAACTTAAATTGCTCAATTGGATTGATTATAATGAATTACTCCTCAAAATCCTAAATTTTATATTTCAACTTGGATTCCCTTTCATATTGCCTAGCCTTGCCCTTTTTAGAAGGCTATAATTTTTCTAGTTACAATATAGGGTGAAACTCCCCTTAAAACAACCTAATTTAGAAGTAGTCGCGATAGTCTTTTAAACGACTTTTCCATTTAAGCCTGAAAATTAAGGCAGAACCTTTGGTCTTCTGGGAACCCAGAGTTATTTGAACGACTCCAAATCTCTTTCGAATGACTTTCCAATATAAACCAAGAATACGAGACAAAAGAATTGCTCATTCCAAGGCTCCTTCGAACGACCATGGCAAATATGCCTAGAATCAGCAACAAAACTTTTGGCTTGTTCGAAGGGCTCCAAGGCTCGTTCAGACGTCTTGGCGTCTTTTAAGAGATTTAAGGTCCAGATCCTCCTGGATCATGGCCCCCCCTTTAGAAGCCTTGAGCTCCTACTCAGGCTAGAACTGAAGATGAGGGTAAATGACCGTGCCTATTTCCCTATTATACCACTTTGACTTCTTGGATTGTTGCCCATTCTTCCCAACTCTGAACGATTGTTGCTCCTTTATATCTTATTAGAATTAATTGGATTCATTTTTCAAGATCGAAACCTCTTCGTTTGCTCTTAAAATCTATTATGGTTTATTGAACTGAACAATATTTTCCAAATTTTAAAATTAGCCACATATTTGAGTTTTGGCCAAATATAAAATTACTAAATTTAGGCTAAAATTAAATTTTCCTTTCATGAGTAGAAATACTCTTTCTTTTTCGTTATTTCCAGTTGACTAGGATTATGTGTCAGCCTAATCAACTTGTTCTATAGTTTAAAGTAGAAGCCATGTGAGGGTGGTGGCCATGCAACTATGCAAGCTAAAAGAACAAAATATGTTCAATTTTTATTATTGGATGATAAGAGATCTCTATGACGTTATCTATGACTCTATTTTTCTAATCTACAAACGAATTAAAAACTAACCTTAAACGAATAATTAACACATAATGAACAATTTGGCAGGATAATTTCCCAATAGGAACTTCTGTTGCACAATTGGATTGATTATAATGAATTACTACTTAAAACCCTAAATTTTATATTATAACTTGGATCCCCTTTCATATTCCCTAGCCTTGCCCTTTTTAGAAGGTTACTAGTTTCCTAGTTACAATATAGGACAGAACTGCCATTAAAACAATCTAAGTTAGAAGTAGTCACGTAGTCGTTCGAACAATTTCCCTAATTAAGCCTGAAAACTGAGGCAGAGCCTTTGGTCTTTTGGGAACCTAGAGTCGTACTGTTAAAGATAAGGGTCAACCAACTGATGATCTAATGAAGCTAAAGACTGTCTGATCTCAATCCTAACAACTGCTAGATAAAATTACATTCTTTTGAAGTATTTTAGAAAACACAGACTCTTTATATTATAAATTAAACCTAACTCTAAGGGTAAACTACTGAAAGTGAAACCCTCAATTTAAATCTCTTTCATGGTATCAGGTAGCTAGGGCTATTTTGCAACTAGAAATTCTCTAAATTTTTTTGAAATGGCCAATCAACTAGCTCTTATTGCTTCTCCATCTCTCAACCCCGCTTCTTCAGTTTCATAGCTCGCAAGCATGGTATCTGTAAAACTTTCTTCACAGAACTATTTATTGTGGAAGAAACAAGTTGTGCCTATTCTAGGAAGCCACAACTTACTGGGGTATGTTGACGGTACAATTCCTCCTCCCCAAAGGATGATCACCTCCCAAGATGGTAGAGAAGAGATCAATCCCGAGTTCCCAAAATGGGAAACTACTGATCAATGGGGATAAGCTAGATTAATAACACTCTTTCTGAAGAAGTTCTTAACGAGACGATCGGATTTGTGAAATTAAAAGAAGTATGGGACATGTTGCTCGAGACTTATGCAAGACCTTCAAAGCCTCGAGCCTTGAAACTATGACACGAGTTACAAACCATTCAGCGTGGTTCAGACTCCATAAAGTATTTTCTTTAAAAGTTAAAGGGAATATCGGATTCTCTCGTGGCAATGGACCAAAGTCCAGATGAAGAAGAAAAGGTGTATTGGTTACTTCAAGGTCTTGGTCTGGAGTACGATGTTTTTGCGACAAGTATGCTAACAAGGGATTCTCTCCCTTCATATCCTCAGGCTGTTCCTCACCTCCTAAACCATGAATTACGTCTTCAAGCTGCTGAAATGAATAAACCATCAGGAAGCGATGTTGTATTTTTTATACAGCGCGATAGTTCAAGCAACAACTTTCATAGAGGACGCTTTCGAGAGGGACGATCTCGAGGAGGGCGATCTAATCAATGGGTGAATTATTCAAATCAACAACAAGGGAGTTATAATCATGCAGGCCCATAAAATCCTTCAAATGACACCCGACCGAGTTGAAAGATATGTGGACATCGTAACCATGCAACATCTGACTGCTACCACCAACATGATCCTGCCTATCAAAATTCTAGCACTTCTCAAGCTTTAGCAGCGATGACTATCAATGATTGCCGTGATTCATCATGGTATTTGGACACTGGTACAATAGTTCATATGACTAACGACCCATGTAACCTTACTTATGCACATCCATATTTTGGTAGTGATAAAGTTATCCTTGGTAATGGTGCACCCCTTTCAATTTTGCATGTTGGTTCAGCAAATATTCCAACTCCAACAGGTAATATCCATTTACGCGGAGTTTTACTTGTTCCAAAAATTTAATAAAATTTACTTTCCGTGAGTCAATTAACCACCGATTCTGATTTTATTTTTGTCACTCCCCAAAATCAAGTAATCGGTAGATAGACCAATCACTGAGATTCAAGGATGTGCAGGTCGGAGAATCCAAAGATTCACCCTACGAACAACCGAGCCATAGACAAATTCTGGCTCAGTAATTCACAATAGTATAACAACAAAGTAATAAGGAAAAACTGAAACAGCGGAAGACTAATATACCAATATCTAAACGTAAGATTCTACAAACCTCTACGCAGCAAGCCCAATAGTAGTAACTGGAGAATGAGCCTCCAGCTCAGCTCCCCAAAGATCACCATAGTAGTAGCTAAAACCTTAAACAACTTTCCACTGAAAGGGGGATACGAGAGTGAGCAAACAACGAGCTCACTAACTCCCAAGAATAGCTAAACGATTACACTAACCAATGAGATGGATATAAATAATGATAATAAGACATAATAATATCTAACGATAAATATATATATATATATATATATATATATATATATAATATATATATGATGTCTAATAGGTATCTAATAGGTATATAACTAACCTAGTGATTATATGTAACTATACTTTAATTATACGTACATATCCTGAGCAAAGGAGTGTTAAGACTATTACTACACTCCAGTCCCAAGGACTACTAACTACACTCTAATCACTACCGTGGCCCTCAGCGCCACAAGCAACTAACCCATCTCAGGAATACACTAACACACGAGGGTAAACAACCTTCGGCCAACCACCATCCAACCGGATTATCTAAACCCCAATCAGGCACAACCTCCAAGCTATCACAAACTAAACGAGATCGCCCACAACCAAAAGCCAGCCTAAATCTCACAGCAACCAATCAAACTAATTAACCAAATAAATTACTCATATGCAGAAGAGGGAGGAAATAAATGCAGAGAGGAGAGGAGTATGCAGAAAGAAGATGAGTCTAATTATACCGTAAATCAATTAGGAGAAGAGGAATTTAAATAAGAGGAGAAGAATATGATGAACTAGGATAATCCCATAATTATTCCAATACAATGATATGTTATGATGATGATATGATGGAAAGAGAAAATATTATGATTATCCCAAGTGCAGAAGATTCTATATTAACCATAATGTAGAAAGGGTTAAGGATTTCTATCAGAAGAACCTACGAATTGGAAGTATGCAGAGATGCAATGATATGCTTGGTGATGATGATGATGCAGAAAGATTTAGGGATGTCAACCTAAAGGGCTAGCCCCCAAGACTAAAGTGGGCTGACAATTGCTGAAAAAGTATTTACCTTACCGGATATTGTTGGATTCAAGGGTACGATGTACTTCACTAGCTCGACCAGACTATGAGGATATTACATCAATATATCAAATCCCACGGAGCCAACGTCCGAACTATAAATATATTCTGAGGTATTTCAACCTCTAGGATAAGCCCTGTACCGGATTGTAAATACTGTCTCATACCACCCCCGACTCCCGAATGGGTGACTAGGTATAATAGTATCCATCTTGGACCCACCTTTAATTTTAATCCGATTTTGGGAATCCCTGAACCTCTAGAGGGTCAGCCGATGCGGAGTTATTTATGTATCCAATCCGAGTAAGATAAGGAGATAATATATTATCTATAAATGTGACCAAAAATTCTAAAGACTGAAACACAACTGTTGTTAACACAGCCATAACACAATAGGATAACCACCTGCCTGAGAGTGTGGCAACCAAAACTAACACAGAAGCCCACCTGTAACTCAGTTGCACCATCTAAACCTAGATGAAACAACAACTTAACCGTCATGACATCTAAACAACATCAGTCTCTAAGATTCCTCAAAGCAATATGATTACTAATCAAGTACAACAGTACTCTAGCTGTCAACGTAGACTAGTACTCATGGGATGACCTACAAGTATCGAACAAGTATTCAACAATCTCCAATAACAGAACTGCCTCACAATCCTCCTTATCATGTACATAAGTCTCCAACACGGATGTACAGGAACCGAATTCAACAGAAGGTTTCTGCAGCATTCCAACATCTCGGGTGACGTACAACTTCATAAACCACCTCGCTCAGCCGCAGACCTCACTGAGCCAAGCTGTATCGCTGACTCCTAAATGACAGAAGGGAACACAGCCGTAACAGCCTCATCCCAGGGAAAGAAGGCTTACGGGTAAGTTCTATTAGCTCTAAGAATTGTGAGGAAAATAAGTGTTACAACACGATAAGCAAACAATCCTTAGGCAAACTATCAAAAGTTCAACATCCACGACCAACCACCACGGACAAGCCGTCTGCTCACCACCAACAACTAACAGTCCAGGAGATACCACACTCCCACATGGAATCCAACATTCCAAATACCCACCAATCACAACGACAGTGCTTAAAGACCAGGCCTTGAGAACACAGAGTACACCTAGATTAGTCCTAAGGCTAATCAAAACGACAGCAGGCAAGAGAACGAGCTCCGAATCGAAGACCATTTCTTACTGAAGCTATGTCGCCCAAATGACTATCCAGGCACCAGGTCCAACAACTAAACTAATCAAGGTGTTATACTATAAGGTGAGAACTATAGTCTCTGAACTACACTATCTCATAAGGATAGCGGCTCAACCACGTGTGGTCCATACATCTCTACTAATAGCCAAACCTAGTTACTAGTGCCCTGAAACAAGCTGGGCTCCCTAATAACTAGCCAACAATACCATACTCATATAATATATATATATATATATATAATAATAAAGCGACGCTGAGGCATCACAACAACGCAAGAAATGCCTTTGTTCTCAACCTCAACGAAGAAAAAATTCACAATAACAATCTACGATGAAATCGGTCTAAGCGGAATCTCAGGAGCCATCATCACATCAACGACAATAGTGAAATAACTACCTATGACTAACCATAACCTACAGGTTCTATATAGTAGCTAAACTCACATTGTCGCGGGTTTTACTAACTTATCAAACCCTTAAGTACTCTCGTCTAAGGTATGCTAAACGGATAACCCGTGAATGTGTCCTAAGCAATTAACCCATATACTAACATAATCACGGTAATAAGCATGATAAACTATGCGATACAATAAATCACAAATAAATATAACGGTCTAGTTATTAAGGTAGATAAAACTCACCTGACAAAACAACCCTCGGAACGGCAATCTCGGCGAAACTATCCAAACAGTACCCCAACAGAAATATGCTCCGCGAATCGACTTTCGGAACTCCAAATCAATCACGGAAAGGACCAGGAACACCATAACATCAACCGCTATCAAGGCCCGGAACCCAATCGCAATTCCAACATAGGATACCCACCCTAAACTGCATTTCAGATCAGCGCCACATTCGAATCAACACCACAAACTGTAGTAAAATCCACAATCCACCACGCTACGCTTCACTACTCTGATCGCCCACAACGCATTAAGATATACCAGTTTATGTCCACCGAATTAGTTGCCTAATAATCACGAACCCAGTGTTCAAAGGGCGTTAAAACAGCCCTAACCCTGCCTCTAGAATAGCAGCAACGTAGGCAACAATTTCGTTAGCGAAGCTCACTTAACATTCATGGATAAAATCAGTAACTAGGCGAAGCAAACATCAGAACCGAAATGGCAACAATCTCAGATTCAGGAAGCCCTCTCCGAAACAACATCGAAACCCAACAATCCACCACCGAACACCCAAATCCCCCAATCAAACACAACCCCAAAATCAGCCCCAACACCTGTAATAAATCATACACTTCCATATACCCCAAAACTCCACAATTATAAACTCTGAAATCAGCCCATCAATAGCCCAAACCAACACCGGAATCAAATCTGCAATTAGGAAGTAGAAATAGGGAATTACTCCTCCACGAAGGGGAACGGTTGTAACCGGCGAGGGAACGGCGTCAAATTGGTGAATCGATGATAGAAATGCAGCCCTCTCTTTCTCTCTCTAGAACAACAAATCTCACCCTCTGAAGAACTGAAATCAGGATATAAGGGATGCTAACTCAAACTCCAAACCAACCAAAAGTGAAGGAAAAGAAGGATTGAAGGGAGGAGAAGGGTTCTTTGGAGTCGGTTTTGAGAGAAAGAGTTGGAGTCGGTTTGGAGAGAAAGAAAATGAAATGATTTGAAAATGAAATGAAGAGTTTATATAGGGGAAACCAACACTCATCTTGAGGTAAAATCCAACGCTCGAGAATAGCTCAAAAGACCCAACTTGGTCGTTTGAACACAAAAATGTTTGAACAGAAACAAATGGAAAAATCATAACAGAAATATGCCCGAACATAAATAAGCAGTCCAAAAATTAACATCCACATCACCACACCACATAAAGGAATTTATCAGTGGAAAACCACAGAAATCCAAGGCTAACCAACGATTCCCCGAAATCACATCCACATCACCGCACCACCATAAAACACTATCACCAACCCACACAGGGGTTCCCAAGGTCTAAATACCACCTCCACCGCCTGACGGCCACCGAAACCCCTAAAGCCCAGAAAAGTAATCTAACTACTAGAAACTTAACCGAAAGGAATAAATGGATGCGGAATGGATATAAAGGATAATATGTAAATGTGTAACGCGTAGGAGTATATGCGGATGTTCAACGATTAACAATATATGCATAATAATAATAACACTTAATAAAAAAATATATATATACCCTAAAAATCTAGGACATTGCAATTTTTGAATTCTTACCAACTTGTTTTGTCATTAAGGACCGGATGAGCGGGAGAATGCTGGGGACAGGTGATAAGAAACATAATCTCTATGCTATCAGTCATAATAGGGATGCTATGCTATCCGTTCAACTAACTTCGCTCAAGTCATCTTCAAATCGTTGGCACCATAGATTGGGACATCCCTCGTCAAGGATAGTCGAATTTCTCAATAAACGTGGCGAAATTGAACTTGTTAGTCCGCCTAACACCGATAGTTTTTCCCTGCCATTATGTAGTACTTGTCAATTGGGGAAAATTCATAAAATCCCTTTTAATCTGAATTAAAAGTGGTGCACATCGCCATTAATAAAAATTCAATGTGATCTTTGGGATCCCTTACCAGTGTTACCTATTTCAAAGTATCGATACTTTGTCATTTTTATTGACGATTTTTGTCGTTTTACTTGGTTCATCCCAATGAGACACAAATATGAGTTTTATCATTTGCTTCTCAAGTTTCAGAAGTTTGTTGAAAATTAATATGATTCCAAAATAATAAAAAATTAATGCGACGGTGGTACCGAGTTTCTTTACCATCTCGCTTCTTGTGGAATTCATAAGCAACTTTCATGTCCTTACACACAAGCCCAAAATGGTAGAGCCGAGCAGAAGCATTGTCATATAACTGAGACAGGTCTTAGCCTTATGTTTCATAGCAAACTCCCAACAACCTCTGGGTTGAAGCATTCTTCACGGCCTTTCACCTTATCAACCGATTGCCTACAAAGGTACTTTAAAACTCATCTCCTTTTGAAGTTATGTTTGGTAAAACACCCGATTATTTGTTTTTGCGGTCTTTTGGATTTGCTTTCCCTACTTGCGTGATTATGCTTATAACAAACTTTCTCCAAAAAGCCTCCCTTGCATTTTTCTAGGTTACAGTGCCATTATAAGGTTTTTCGTTGTTTGCATCGTCCAACCGGCCGACTTTATGTATCACGCCATGTAATATTTGATGAAACTGCATTTCCTTGTGTATCCAATGATACTTTATCGAGTGTGCCTTTGGATGACTTTTTTTCTATTCACGATGAAATTGATACCTCCAATGAACCATTAGCACCAAATCCTACATCTCGTGTTACTTCACCTCCATGCCCAGAACCTTCAAACTTGAAGTCATCTCTTGTACCGTCTCCATAACCAAGTTACAATGAAGCTCCACATCCAAAATCAAGTTCAGGTGATCTACCCATTATCATATCCCATGACATACCTTCTCCAGCTTATGATATATCTCAAGAGGCATCTGATTCAAGGAGAGATTCATCTCTCAATAATATAAGTATAGCAGATCAATTACCTTTGGCTCCTCCGAATATAAAAGGTGGTACACTTTTCGTTGATTTGTCTCTCGCTCCACCAAATGACCCACCGGTTTAGACGTTAAACAAATCAATCCGATGCCAAAAATACAATCCTAAACATGAGATGATTACCCGAAGTCAATCCCATTCCTCTACGAATATGGTGCTGCTCTCGGCACTTCACCCGGCTATTAATCGTGTGGTCACAGGTCTATCACCTCCAATAGTCAGTTTGCCTGCTGCCTTAGATGCATCTTTTGAACCAAAGTCCTATCGTACAACACTTAAAATACCACATTGGAAAGCTACCATGGAGGAAGAACTTTCTGCCTTGCACCAAAATCATACATGAGTCTCACACGAAGAACACCAAATATGAATGTCATTGGTTCTTGTTGGGTCTTTTGAACAAAATTTTAACCAGATGGGTCAATTGAAAGATATAAAGCTCGTCTCGCAGCGAAAGGTTACTCTCAAATTCACGGAGTCGATTACGAAGAAATATCTAGTCCAGTTGTAAAAGCCACAACCATCCGTTTGGTTTTATCATTGGCTACTATGTTTTAATGGCCGCTTCGACAGTTGGACGTTAAGAACGCGTTCTTGCATGAGCATTTAAAAGAAGAAGTTTATATAGATAGACCCCCCGAATTTCTAGATTCAAGGAATCTTGATTATGTTTGCCATCTTCGTCGAGCCATTTATGGACTAAAGCAAGCCCCGAGAGCATGGTTTGACAGGTTTAGTAGCTTCTTGTTGAGATATGGGTTCTATTGTAGTCAAGCTGATAACTCGATGTTCTTATTCAATTCATCACGTGGATGACTTATTTGGCTTCTCTACGTCGACGATATTATCTGAACAGGTGATAATGGCGATCTCCTTCGTGACTTTATTTTGGTTATTGGTCGCGAATTTTCTATGAAGGATTTGGGTCCTCTTCATTTCTTTCTGGGCATTGAAGTTATAACTACTTCATCAGGAATTTTCTTAAGTCAATGCAAGTATGCTTGTGATCTTCTTAAACGAGCAAATATGATTGATTGCAAGCCTGTACGGACACCCTTATCCACCAGGTTCAAATTTCAGCAATCTGGATCTTTGTTTCATGACCCAACTCTTTATCGGAGCTTGGTGGTTGCTTTACAATACCTCACTCTCACACGACTAGATCTTACGTATAGTGTCAATGCAGTATGCCAATTCATGCATTTGCCCATAGATGATCATTTTGTTACAGTAAAGCGTATTTTGCGTTATCTTAAGGGCTTTCTCAACTTTGGTACTCCCTTTCGTGCATCTGGACATCGTCATCTTGTTGGTTTATATGATGCAGATTGTGGAGGTTGCCTCGATACACGACGCTCGACATCTGGGTTTGCGATCTTCTTTGAATCAAGTCTTATATCTTGGAGCGCTAAAAAGCAGCCAACAGTTTCCCGCTCAAGTACAAAAGCTGAATACCGAGCTTTGGCGGTTGCGACAGCTGATCTTACTTGAATTTCATACTTGTTGCGTGATATAGATATTCGGCTGGAGAGATCACCCATTCTTTTTTGGGATATTATAAGTGCAACACACATGTCCTGAAATCCAGTTCTCCATGCTCGATCTAAGCATATTGAGATCGATTATCAATTTGTTCGTGAGAAAGTTGTTGTCAGCTCCTTAGTTGTTCGATTCGTTCCGTCTTTTCACCAATTGGCCAACATCTTTACAAAGGCCTTATCTCGAGATTCTTTTCATAGAATTTGTTGCAAGTTAAGCGTTTGCTCTAGGCCCATGCATTCCTTGAAGGGGGGGTTTTAAAGATAAGAATCAACCAACTGAAGATCTAGTGAAGCTAAATACTGCCTGATCTCAATCCTAACAACAGCTAGATAAAATTACATTCTATTGATGTGTTTTAGAAAACACAGACTCTTTGTATTATAAATTAAACTTAACTCTAAGGGTAAACTACTGAAAGTGAAACCCTCAATTTAAATCTCTTTCACGTTCGAACAACTCCAAATCTCGTTCGAGCGACTAACCAAAATAAGCCTAAAACACTAGGTAGATGAATTGATCATTCTTGAACGACCTTGGCAAATATGCCTAGAATCAGTGACATTAATTTTGGCTTGAGTTTCCTTCAATCTCGCGTTCGAACGGCTTCAAGGCTCGTTTGAACGACTTGGCATCTTTTAAGAGGTTTAATGTCTAGATCCTCCTGGATCATTTTCCTAACCATGAAAACATATAATGGTGGAAGTAAGTAGTTGTGTTTGTTTGCAATCTCATCTCCCCCTCATGCATGCGCTCCATGGTTCTCTTTCTTTTGGTAGAAGAGCTGAGTTTTATGAGGATAGATCTTTTGGAACCTATCTATGTCCCTTAAGGTCGTATCCCCAAATGTATGTACAAACATAAAGGGATAGTCGGACATTGAAAATTAATAAGACAGCTTAGTATTATGAGAAAAGAAACAACAAACACAGACGAAAGTTCACTATCTTCAAATGCGGAAGCCACTGTCATAGGTACAAATAAAGAGCTCGAATCGACATTCTAGTTAATTTCTAAAGATAAAAAAGACATTTAATCACAACATTTTATTCATTCAGAAAGACAAATAACTATTACATAACCCCATATATAGCCATAGGAAATTAACACCACTAGATAACTTTGCACCGCTAACAATGTTTCTCTCAAACCCATAGTTTGAATTTCTCTAAGGCCATTGTGTACTCACATATCTAGTAGCCAAATGTATAGATGTATAGATAGATGCAGATAAGCAGGTAAATTGATACATAGATAGCTAGATGGATAGAGATACATAGATAGAAGTTGGAGAGTATCTAGCAAGTGAAGTCCTCTGGGACTGTCTTCCCGCAAGCGTTAATTAACAGAGTTAGGGCAACAGGAATATCAAGCTTAATAATGCCCAACACATTGGCTTTGATAGCTGTGCAAAGGCACACTGCAGCATCAAGATCAGCGAGACCTGACAATAACGAGCAACACTTGGAGTTAGTTTGAGGGCCAAGAACTAAGCTAACCAATCCACCTAGCAAATCAGCACATGCGCTCAACTTAAGCGTGTCCTTGGGACATTTTGCGGGCTTTGTTGCTGGTGTTGTTGACGGAGTTTTTGGAGGCTTTGTTGTTGGTGTTGTTGGTTTTGGTGACGGAGTTTTCGGAGGCTTCACTGCTGGGATGGGGGTCTCAGGTGAGCATACGACCTTATGAGACGAAACACAAGTGAAGAAGATGAGGTTGAGGAGGATAAGGAGAGTGGCTATCTTAGAACCCATGAGAGCCATTCGCATATACTATGTAGCTTGCTAGTTTAGTTTAAATTTTGCTTGGTGAGTTTTTGCTATTTATAGAAAATATTTTAGGCTTATCTCCATCCAAGGGTCGACGTCAACCTAACTGGCATCACTGAGTGAACTCATGTCTGCTCACTGAGTATCTGATGCATCGAGAGTAAAAAATAGGCGGGGTAGAATTTATAGATCCCAAATTTGGCTATTAACTTCAACTTCTTTTTGCTAGGCAAGGGTTTTAGAAGTCTGTAACTACTGTAACCAAGCCCTGAAGGTTAGGGTATCTAAGCCTGAAGACTGTAAAGCTCTGGCAAAGAACAAATTAATGCTAAACTTTGGCTGTAATTCTTAACATGGAATTTTTTTGGAGGGGCTAAAATCGAATTTTAACCATATGTACTAGGAGTAACTCCTTTTTTCTTCTTCTATTTTCCCCCTGTTTCGAGTTGAATCGGATCGAGTAGAGACCTAGTTCAACTAGTTCCATAATTGAAGGTGGAAGCCATGTGAGGGTGGTGGCCATGCAAGCTAAAATGTACAAAGTGTGTTGGATTCTTATAGAAAGATAATAGATCTTTATCTTGCATCCATTCCAGGGTGCGTCCCTTTCGTTTGGTTGTCTTGGTGACATATATGGTCTTGTGGGTCAGATTTCCAACTTGATTGCTAAATCTCAATAATAATTTTGTACTCGTCCGAGGTCGTATACCGAGTGTTTGTGGGGGCTGTGTGCCCGACGTGCTGTAGGGTTCAGGATAAGTTCTTTAGGCGACAATTTTTTGTTCGTATTCATATGAAGGCAAGTGTTATAGGGGTATATATACTCTACATTTAGTGCTGTAACTTGGGCGGATCGCCATGGATTTTTTGTCAACAGAATCTGAACCGGAGTTTAAAGTTTCAACCGTTTGTACCGACAGTTTGAAGCTTATGCTAACAAATACTACATCATTGTAAGCATTTATTTTCCATGATTTATATGTACTAACTATTCTACATAGCCATCAAAGCATCTCTAAAGAAGGCGTGAATTATTTTTGTCCTCAATGCTTGAAATTTTCAAGCATTTGAGAGATCTCTTCTTCTTCTTTCTGGAAGGTAAGCCGGTTTTAGGGATCCGTAACCACAGAGTAACCAATCCCTGAAGGGCATACAAAGCTCGAAGGCAACCACAAGCCTTCGAAGAGGTACAAAGTCCAAAGTCCCACAAGACAACCCAAAGGATGTCCACAATTCTCACCCCATAGGGTTCGAACTCATAACATCTCATGGGGTGGAGGGTCACACAACCACTGAGCCAAGAACTCAATGGTGAGAGATCTCTTCTAACAATGCTCAATGTTTGAATTTCATTTTAAGTCATCAGGCGCATAAAGGTTTGGAGCCCCATGGTTTTAATTAAAAGAAAGAATGAGGCGTATAAAGGTTTGGAGCATGGCGAGCTCTTTTTAAAAAAATAAATTGCATCAAGCAAATAAAGTTTAGGATCCCAGCTTTTTAGGGCGCATATGGGTTATGCTACTGATAACGAAATGTTTGGAGCGCTGTAAGGATCTAAATTTGTAACTCGAATTAGTCTCTTACACCAAATGTACCTGGAGCACAAACAATTGTACACAAGTAATAGAAGGTGACACGAATTTAGCGTTGAAACCACTTAATAGGTAAAAAACCACGACCTCATTTTGAGGATTTAGAAAAATATCTTTATTGTTTGAATATTACAAGTTACAAAGGTTAGTGCCCTGAAATTAGACTAATTGGGTATTTTACCTCACCCAAAACTTAAATATGGCTTTCTATCATATATGCCCTATTTATAGATCTCCACCCTAGCTCGTGGGCAGCAGCACGTTCTCCTGGATTAGGGAAAATAGTAGTGGAGCTTTCAAAGACCGTTCCTGTAACTGTAACTGTCATTTCGTGGGGCATTTGTTTTTTACTTATTCTTTTTTGTTCTTTGAAGGTTCGAGCCACGTCATCTTCTAGTTTGTGGGATAGGTGTCAACATTATTAGGGTGTATAACCTTCAAGTTTTGTGTGAGCCTGACATTATGGTAGTTTACTGCGATGGAAACTTGAGGGATAGGTCCCTACAATCGCTCCCTCTCAACTAAAGGCACGAGTGTCTTGAGTTGAGAAGTTCAGTATCGAGCTCCTTTTTTGTAATTTGAATTTGACAGAACAGTCTGGACCCTTGGAATTCACTGTGACTGTTATGTTTCCCATGAATTGAAGTCTTCAACACTAATTATGTATTGGAATTGGTTATCAGCAATTAACGTTGTAAAGGCTATAAGTATTGATCATTCCTTCTTCAAAGGTCATCCTTCTTCATTTTAAAAATTTTCTCCCAATCTCTACAGCTGCACTGCAAAAAATGGTGGTGTGGTTATCACCAGAGCTCAAAAATGCGACTACGTAAGAAATTGTTATTAGAGACAGAAATATATGTCGTTAATGCTGGATTAACGACGAATCTTCTGTCGTTAACAAGTGTCGCTAAAAGCAGTGTCATTTTTCTTATCGACACTTATAAATGTCGTGTGTTTACAGTATTTAAATATGTCGTTCTTTATAAGAAATACGACACTTATAAATGATGTTCTTTATGTCATTTCAAGAAAATTGATGAACACGTAATTAAGACATTTTTAATATACTAGAACATGTATTTTAGTCGTCCATTATATTTAATTTTGGGTACTTATGTACGTTTGTTTGATTGCAGCCATTAGAGATGGATATTTAAAACCAAGTTCTTAAAGTCAAATAAAAGTGTCTCCAGCAGTTCATAGCACAAAAAGTCAAAGACACAATATATTTGGTCTCAAGATTAAAAAAATATATACACAATTATTCGTAGAGAATAAGATCAAAGAATATATTGCATCCAAGATCTTTAAAGATATTTTATATTGAAGATATATATAAGTGTTTCCATGAAGAAAGATCTCTACATCACTTAAGGGAATTATATGCAAGAATCTTAGGTGATTGGTTGTAAAATTAGAAGATATTATTGTCAAAATATTCTTTACAATTTAATGTATAGTTTCTAAATTTGGGTTCATTTTCCTATAAAAGGAACCCTCCCCCCATTGTAATTGGGCATCTCATATCAGAGCATGTTTATAAGAAATAAAGTCTTAGCTTTATTTAATTGTCTTTTCTTCTCTTTTAGTTTAATTTTTGTTAATGTCTTCTTTAGTTGTTAATGCGATGAAGTCCGAGATGAGCGGTTAATCTCCTAGCTAAGGCTAGGATGAGGCCTATTCTTGGATGAGCAATAGTTAATAATAATTATGTTATAATTAATTTTCTCTTAGTACTTTATGAATGATAAGTTAGTACATCATATCGAAGGCTTGACCATAGCTTCGGTTTGGTATACGATAACTTCGGATACAAACAAGTGTTACTAACCGTGAACTTGATTTGAAGATCTAAAAAGAAGAAAAACTAGAGAACTCACTCAAGCCTAGCCATGTTTTGTTGATAACCCTCTAAGACACTCTTCACTATCACTTAAAAGTATAACTACTAATTGCTTGACCGTAGATTTAGTCATTTAGTTTTCAACATCGTATGTGTCTTAACACGAACATATGATGGGTGGAGATAATAGAATCTAGTTATATATCGATTAGAGCTTTGAAAAGTAGAGGCCAAGTCCGAACCTTATCTTTTTCTCATTAAGTTTTATAATTAGTTTTTATTTCTTCCTTTTAGATTTATCTTTTACAAAACCGTAATTCGGCCTTGAAAGTATTTGTTTTTCCCAAACCTCCTTGTGAATTCGATCCTACTCATCCGTGCTACAATTCGACAACCGTACTTTGAGAGAGTATTTTGCTAGAGGCCATAAAAACCTCTTATCAAATGGCGTCGTTGTCGGAGAGGCATCGTTGAAGACTATTCTTTATAATACCGAATTTCCTTTGTTAATTTTTTCTAATACCGTCTATATCTTAACAATGAGTTCTAAATTCCTTGTTTAGTAAGTTGTAGTATAGTGGGCCGGTAATGCTATTTTAAGTGTTTCAAATTTTCTTTCAAAGAAAAATAAATTTGGTTGTGGTTCTTGGTGCTACTATAGCTTCGTGGCTATTTTGTTGGAGTGCGTGGGTCATTGTTACCAATGTCTATTTTATTTAGGAGGTTTGGTGCTATAGCTAATTTACGTGTGGTCATTGTTACCAATAGTATATTTTTTAATTCTGTTTTGAAGCTCGGGTCCAACAGTACCAACGTTTGTTCTTTAAAGTGTTGGGCTTATTTTAAATTTCTCATGTCTAGTTTGAAACAGTAAGTATTGGACCTACATTATTATTGGATACAAGGTGCTTGCTTCATAATTTTGGTGATGGTATGCAAGAATAATAATAAAAAATCTTCATGACTACATCAGTAAGTTGGTGCTTAAGGAAGGTGATGGTACACCAATCTCATCTCTTTGCACCTCTTGGAATTTTGCATTTGCACGAAATTTTGTGCACATTATTGGGTTGATGCTTAAGAAAACTCAAGTGCTTGGTTTGGGTTATTGCTCTATTGCTTTGTTTGAGAATATTTTGCAGCTTCTTTACATCATCTAAGTTTTAATTCCATATTGGAGTATTGAAGTGTATCATCATAGCCACATCTCCTCTTGTCCAGGCAAAGAATTCCAAAAGTGCTTTTAGTCACTGGTGTTGAATTTAAGGAGGAGCTTGGCCTTGCAAAGCAAAAAAGTGCAGGGACGGAAAATACGCAAAGCTCAAAGCATCAGTACCTCCATCCTTCTTTTTTGCCCCCTAAGTGAAGGGGCAATTTCCTTCTTTCACCCCCTAAGTGAAGGGGCAGCCATAGCTACACCAGGAAACACTTCCCGTAGGTTGGTATTTCTCTAAAAACTTGACATCTAGAAGGGGTTCATATCCGCTCTACCCCGACACTAGGAACATAAAGTCGTGTGGACTGTGAAAATACACGCTGCTCTAATATAATATTTGTTATGGCTGGATTAACATATTGACGTGTTTAAATTTCTTTTCATTCCAACATTAGTAAAGGTAAAAACTGTTAGAAACTTGCGGGATTTCATCACCCAAAAAGCTCTCTAACAAGTGGGACCACCCATTAGGGATACGAAGAAATTTGTATCACACAAAAATTGAATGTCCCGAACCTAAAAAATAACTGATATTAAAAAAGAGTAGCAAGATTCATGCGGGATTTCATCACCCAACGGAAAGGTGTACCGAACCGGGGTACAAACACGGGTTCGTAGGATACGGCCCCAGCCTAGCGCTGTGAAATATTGGTTATAGGTTTGCGACATCACAGTTTCGAGTGCTGACGTACAATAAGGCGACTCGCTCGGGCCAGAGGACTGAACATCTACTCTAAGCTAGTACTAGCACAGTGACGCATGGAAGTGTAGGAACCAAAGCCTTTGACCATCCTACCCTTTTTCTGAACATAGAAGAATATAGGGGAGACCAACTTATTACTTCCTAAAAAATGTTGAAGTGTTCGATTATAGGTTTGATTGATTGTTATTACTTCCTAAAAAATGTTGAAGTGTTCGATTATAGGTTTGATTGATTGTTTACTGCATCTGGTGCCAAATTTTATCGCATATTAGTTTGTGCATGATCAATTGGACATGTGGAGAAAAACGTTTAGGAAGTTTACCCGAACCTTTGCCTATTTATGGCCCACCACTTCAGCCAAAGCGTAGAGGGTGACTACCTTCTCCAATCAACTCGATAGAGAACTTAGGACCCCCAATTTTGAAGGAGGGTAATCTATCTAGAGTTTACCCAATTGAGCTTGTTGATGAGCTAGAAGTCAAAACACCAATCATGGCTGCCGCCAAATCTTTTAGGGACTATTGGACCCCAGTGGTGAGCGATATACCTTCATGTATCCTGTTACCAGCCGTCACAATAAATCATTATGAAATCAAGCCTAGTATGATCCAAATGTTACCTACATTTCATGGGCTTGATTCTGAGAGCCCTTATAAGCATGCCCACGAATTTAAGAAAATTTGTGCACTCTCAAAATATCAATATTTTACTGAGGACTCCACCCGCCTTCATTTATTTACATTATCACTAAAACACAAGGTGAGTCATTGGCTTGATTCATTAGCGCCTGCATCTATGAATTAATAGAACCAAATTGAGACTAAGTTCAAAACAAATGGTTTTCAATGGGAAAAACCCTCGCTCATAGAAGTACAATTGATAAATTTGCTCAAAATGAGAGCGGAACATTTTATGAGTCATGGGAGAGATATAAAGATCTTCTTTCATAATGTCCTCATCATGGTTTAGAAAAACAATATTTAACCCATATCTTCTATCATGGAATAACCTCTGAGAGTCGTTATAGGCTAGAATCCATGTATAGTGGCAAATTTTAGGACCTTGAACCCGATAGAGCTTATGAAGAGTTTAAGACATTGGTTGATAACTCTCAATAGTGGGATTTTGATCTTCATTGAAATGTTCGTACAGCCAAGAAAGGTTGCTTATATGAAGTGAGTGAGGGAACGACCATCAAAGCTCAATTAGATACTTTTACACAAAAAATCGAGACTATGGCTATGAATCAATCTAAGGGTAGTGTGAACCAAGTTCAGCAACAGAATTGCACCGTTTGTCATGATGTTACCCATGTGACTCAAATGTGCCCCATGTTCAATGAAATGAATGTTAATCAAGAGCAAGTGAATGCTTTGAATAATACCTACAAGAGGCCTTTTGACCCGTACAAGCCAACTTGGCAGAACCACAAAAAAAATTCGTGGAAAAACAGCCAACCCAGTTCGGGTTTTGGAGAGCCACAAACCTCAGGTCATAATTTTTCTAGAAATCCTCTTTCTCAATCTTATCCTCATAAATCGTTTCAGTCATCCAAACAATTCCCACCCACTTTACCTTAACCATCTTTGGAAGACACCCTTGCTCTCTTTATGTAACAATCAATAAAAAGTCAAAAACAAGCATTGCAATGTCATCAACAAATGATACAATTTCAACAACAGACTTTGGTTAATCAAAATTCTGCATCCCAATCTATCTTTAGTTTTGAGACTCAGATAGGACAATTTGCAAATGTATTACATGAGATACCACCAGGTACGTTACCTAGCTAACCTGTATCTAATCCAAAAGGACCACCGGGTTTTGATTCTAGCTCAATCCCAAAACAGCTTAATGCCATTACCATTCTTCGAAGTGGTAGACAAATTGATAACTGAGTTGAAATACCTAGGGTTGAGCCAACACCAGTTACTATTGAGGATGAGGTAGGTACGAGTGAGCCAGTTGTAGTAAGCGACCATGAACCTTCTAAGAAATCAAAAGAGTTGCCTACCTCGTTCATTTCTATACCAAAAACACGTATTGAGCCAAAGGTGCCTTATCCACAACGCCTTCTTCCGGCTAATAAAGGGATTCAATTTGATGAGATATTGGATACATTTAAGCAAGTTCGAATAAATATTCCAGTACTCGATGCCATTATGCTTATTCCTACATATGCCAAATTCCTTAAGGATGCGTGCACTAAGAAAAGAAAAATCAATGTGCACAGGAAAGTCTTCTTGACTAAGACACTAACCTTTCCTAAGCTTCGAGATCCTGGAAGCACAACCATCCCTTGTAAAATTAGAGATCACAAAGTGGATAAGGCATTACTCGACTTAGGGGCTAGTGTAAATGTCTTACCTTACTCGGTCTAGCAGGAATTATGACTTTGAGAACTCGAGCCTACCCGAATGACACTTCAATTGGCTGATAGGTCAATACGATACCTACGTGATATCCTTAAGGATATTCTTATCAAGGTTGATACTCTCATTTTTCACGTGGACTTTTTTATTTTGGACACTGAAGATGTTACAAATCCTAGCTACGAGATCCCCGTCATATTGGGCCGCCCTTTCCTTGCGACTGCTCATGCCATTATTAATTTCTTTAATGGGGTCTTACAATTATCAATGTAAGACATGAAGATAAAACTCAATGTTTTTAACAATAATACTCAAGTTCCTCATTCTGATGACATGGCTGAGCTGAATATGACCGACTCCCTAGTTTACAACTCATTCCCTAACTCATTTTCTGACGATCCTTAGAATCATGTCTTGTAAACTTTGGTGAGGACTTTGATGAAGATACGATCGTTGATGAATTTAATGCCTTACTCGACTCAACTTTTATTTTTCACATGTTTAAATGGAGACCTAAACTGGAACCTCTTGAACCATCAACTACTTCACCTATTCCATCCATTGTTAAACTACACCAGCTAAACCTCAAGCCATTACCCAATACTCTCAAGTATGCCTTTCTAGGTGATTCTAAAACTCTACCTGTGATAATCGCTTTCAATCTAGATACTGACCAGGAAGGTAGACTGTTGAGTATCCTTAGAAAACATAAATCAGTCATAGGGTAATCTATAGCAGACTTGAGGGGAATTAGCCTGGCCGTGTGCATGTATCGCATCAATTTCGAGGAAGGTGCTAAAAATTCGTGCGAGATGCAGCGGCGTTTAAATCAAACTATGATAGAGGTGGTTAAGAATGAAGTTCCCAAGTTATTAGACTTGGGTATTATATACACCATTTCAGATAGTAAGTCTGGTCAACCCTGTTCAAGTTGTACCCAGGAAATCAGGGATTACTGTAGTCAAAAATGAGAATAATAAATTAATCGCTACCCGTATGCCCACTGAATGGCATGTTTGTATTGATTATAGAAAGTTGAACACGGTCACTAGGAAAGATCATTTTCCTCTTCCATTCATTGATCAAATGCTCGAGCGATTAGCGGGAAAAAGTCATTATTGTTTTCTTGATGGTTATTCTTTATATAATCAGATCCTCATCGCCCCAGAAGATCAGGAGAAAACCACATGCACATGTCCCTATGGAACATATGCTTATCGACGTATGCCATTTGGTTTGCACCCGCTACATTTCAACGTCGTATGATGAGCATTTTCTCTGATATGGTTGATAAATTTATCGAAATCTTTATGGATGATTTTTCAGTGTTTGGTTCCTTTTATGATGAATGTTTGCACCATTTGGAGCTCGTGCTAGAACGATATACACAAATCAATTTGGTGTTAAACTGGGAAAAGTGTCACTTCATGGTGACACAAGGGATAATTCTTGGGCATATCATCTCCAGCAAAGGGAAAGAAGTTGATAAAACCAAAATCAATATTATTTCGTCCTTACCTCCTCTTCGAACAGTTAAGGCCATTCGATTATTTCTAGGCCATGCGGGGTTTTATCGTCGATTCATCAAAGATTTTAGCAAAATTTCTCAACCCTTGTGCAATTTACTTGCTAAGGACACTGATTTCCACTTTGATGATGAATGTTCTAGAGCTTTTGAGAAGCTTAAACTTCTATTAACTTCAGCTCTAATAATACAGTCGCCCAACTAAGATCTTCCATTTTAATTGATGTGCGATCTAACTACGTTGTTGGAGCAATTTTAGGGCAAAGAGTATATAAAAAACCTCATGTTATTTACTATGCAAGTCGTGCGCTCAATGATGCACAAATGAATTTCTCTAGCACTGAGAATGAGTTATTAGCCATTGTGTTTGCATTAGAAAATTTTTGGTCATATCTTGTTGGGTCAAAAATTATTGTCTACACCGATCACGCGGCCTTAAAATATTTGTTATCCAAAAAGTACGCAAAGCCTCGGTTAATACGATAGATCCTCTTATTTCAAGAATTTGACATCAAAATTCAAGATAAGAAAGGTGTTGAAAATGTTGTAATAGACCATTTATCCCAACTTCTGATCGACGGTGGTGAGGATCTCCTCCCTACCTTAGAAACATTTTCTGATGAGCAGCTTATGGCTATTATATAACTATCTTGGTATGCCAACATTGTCAATTATCTTGCTACTGAACGATTACCTAACCTCTGGTCAAAACAAGATAAAACCAAATTCTTACACGAGGTTAGATATTTCAGATGGGGCGATCTTTATCTGTATAAATTTTGTTATGACCAAGTTATTAGAAGATGCATTCCAAATAATGAGTTCCAAAGCGTACTCATGTTTTGCCATACCTATATCTATGGAGGGCATTTCAGTGCCAAGAAAATAGATGCCAAAATTCTTCAATCTGGTCTTTATTGGCCTACTTTTTTCTGTGATACACAGACCTTTTGTTCTACTTGTGATAGATGTCAAAGGACCAACAATATTTCTCGCCGCAACATGATGCCCCTAAACAATATTCTTATTGTTAAACTTTTTGATATTTGGGGCATAGATTTTATGGGCCCATTTACTTTATCTCGCGGAAATCTTTATATTTTAGTCGTAGTAGACTATGTCTCAAAATGGGTCGAAGCGGTAGAATGTCAGAAAAATGACTATAAGCCTGTGGTTAAATTTATAAAAATAATTTTTAATCGCTTTGGCACTCCTTGAGTTGTTATTAATGATGGTGGGAAACACTTTTGCAATTGTATTTTTAAAAATTTATTCACAAATTATTCTATCACTCATAAAGTTGTCACACCTTACCATCCACAAACAAGTGGTCAAGTAGAAGTTTCCAATCGGGAAATTAAAAGAATTTTAAAAAAAGTTGTTCGAACTGATCGCAAAGACTGGTCAGATCATCTTAATGATGTTCTTTAGGTCTATCGAATAGGTCTTTGCGATCAGTTCGAACATTTTTTTCTGAAATTCTTTTAATTTTACTTGACTGTTTAAACTGATCGTAAAGATTGGTCTGATCATCTTGATGATGTTCTTTGGGCATATCGAACAACTTATAAAACCCCGATTGAAATGTCACCCTATACACTTATCTTTGGGAAGGCTTGCCACTTGCCTTTAGAACTAGAACACAAAGCTTATTGGGCCACAATGACCCTTAACTTTGAGATGGACCAAGCTGAGTCCAAGAGAAAACTTCAACTTTCTGAGTTGAACGAACTCCGTCATGAGGCTTATGAAAGTTCCAAAATTTACGAGGAATGTATCAAAGCTTTTCACGATAGATCAATTATTCGTAAAACCTTCGAGCCCAATCAAAAGGTATTTCTTTATAACTCTAAGCTTCGTCTATTTCCCGGGAAACTATGATCCCGTTGGCATGGCCCCTATACAGTTAAAGTTATTTCTCCTCATGGGGCCGTAGAGGTGGAGGATCCTAAGAACGAAAATATTTTTAAGGTCAATGGCCAACGATTAAAATTGTACTTAGAGTCCTACACTTTTGATGAAGAGATAACATTTCTAAATGATCCAGTATATCAGAGCTAATATTTTGTACCCCTATAGTACCATTGTAACATCATTTAAGTATTGGGGTATATTAGTCTGGTTGAAAATGGTAAACTTAGCGCTTCTTGGGAGGCAACCCATATGACACATTCAGGTAAAATTTTTAAGTTTTCCTCCTCTATTTATTTTATTATTCTCAAACATTGAAGGCAATACTTGATTTAAGTTTGGGGGTAGGAAACTATTTCTTTATATACTTTTTAAAGAAAATTGAAATAATGGTACTTTGACAATTTATGATATATTTTTAACGAATTTCCAAACACTTAAACTGATTTTACCTTGACATTAATATTATGGAAAAGCCTAAATTTTGATATTGTACCAAATATACACTAGAATATTTTGGAAAATCTTAAGCTAGATGTACTATTTATTTATTAGCGACTAATTCAAGTTAACGTGTCATATTTTGAAAATGTTTACTTCACTATAGTTTTGCAATTAATACATTCAATAAAGTTTTACTTAGTATAAGGAAAATTTAGTATTTATGCTAGGAATAGTTTGTTACAAGGGAGACAACTGCCTAAGAATAAGTTTATTCCTAAGAAAATAATAATAATAAGCCAAATGTGCTCTAAAAACTTTCACGCTGCAAGGCTACTCGCATGATTAAGATCTGAAAGAGAAAAAATTATCACCAATCTCAAGTTTGACCATGAACTATGTGAAAAGAGCATAAGAAAATGTTACTTGTGAAAATCCTGATTCTAGGTCATGATGGAACACCACACCCCAACAACCTTAGCCAACTGGCAGGGATTGTCAACCGAAAACTCCGTGTTATGGAGGCTTCACTAAGAAACAAAGTACTTAAAAGAAAAGTCTTGCAAAAAAAAAGTCAAATTTTAGGAACACGAATTGACTAAGGCGCTTGTCGAACTGACCGTTGAATTTATTCTAATAAGAACTAGACTACCAAAAACTTAGTAAATTATTCTAGACAACGTATTAGGTGATAAAACTATTATTACTATACACTCAAATATAGCTAAAGCAAAATACTTGAATCTCTTTCTAATCTTGAGATTGTACCTCTAGTTTCAGATAAGCTTAAAATATTATTTAGTATACTTGGGAGAATAGCAAGTTTAAGGATTTCTCCATCGATATATTTTTGCCATGTGTATTCTTGAATTGTGTATTCTAGAATTGTTTAAAATGTCATTATTGACTTTTGTATGTATTGTCACTGCAAACCTTCACGAGACAACACTCGTCCACCAGGCTAAATTTGAAGGTTTAACAGCTCGTTGCATATGCTAAATGCAATTGCGCTCCCTGCAAAAGTGGTTATTATTTTATTTTACTTTGGACGAGCAAAACACAAGTTTGGGGATATTTGATGAGCGCGTAATAATGACATTTTTAATATACTCGAGCATGTATTTTAGTTGTCTATTATATTTAATTTTGGGTACTTATGTACGTTTGCTTTATTTCAGCTATTGGAGATAGATATTTGAAACCAAGCTCTTAAAGTCAAATAAAAGTGTCTTCAGAAGTTCACAGCACAAAAAGTCAAAGACACAATATATTTGATCTCAAGATTGAAGAAATATATACACAATTATTCTTGAAGATTAAGATCAAAGAATATATTGTATCCAAGATCCTTAAAGTTATTTTATATTGAAGATATATGTAAAAGTTTCCATGAAGAAAGATCTCTACATTACTTAAGAGAGTTATATGCAAGAATCTTAGGTGATTGGTTGTAAAATTAGAATATATTATTGTGAAAATATTTTTTACAATTTAATGTATAGTTTCTAAATTTGGGTTCCTTCCCCTATAAAAGAATCCCTCTCCCCATTGTAATTGGGCATCCCATATTAGAGTAAGTTTAGAAGAAATAAAGTCTTAGTTTGATTTAATTGTCTATTCTTTTCTTTTAGTTTAATTTTTGTTAATGCCTTCTTTAGTTGTTAATGTGATGAAGTTCGAGATGAGCGGCTAATATCTTAGCTAAGGCTAGGATGAGGCCTCTTCTTGGTTGAGCAATAGTTGATAATAATTAGGTTTTAATTAGTTTTCTCTTAGTACTTTATGATTGATAAGTTATATGGAAGGCTTGACCATAGCTTTGGATTGGTGTACGATAACTTTGGATACAAACAAGTTCTACTAACCGTAGACTTTATTTGGAGATCTAGAAAGAAGAAACACTAGAAAACTCACTCAAGCCTAGCCACGGTTGAGTTGATAATTCTCTAAGATACTCTTCACCATCACTTAAAAGCAGAACTACTAATTGCTTGACCATATATTAAGTGGTTTATTTTTCAACATCATATGGGTCTTAACCCAAACATATGATGGGTGAAGATATTAAGATCTAGTTGTATATCGATTAGTGCTTTGAAAAGTAGAGGCCAAGTCCGAACCTTGGCTCTTTCTCATTAAGTTTTATAATTAGTTTTTATTTCTTCCTTTTAGATTTATCTTTTACAAAACCGTAACTTGGCCTATAAAGTATTTGTTTTTCCCAAACCTCTTTGTGGATTCGATCCCACTCATCCGTGCTACAATTCGACAGCCGTACTTTGAGAGGGTATTTTGCTAGAGGCCATAAAAACCGCTTATAAAAAATAAAAGTCGTATAATTTAAACATAACCAACCAATATATATGTCGTTAAACTATAGAATTTGGTAAACAAAAAATAATAATTATTTTATTTTATTGGTCCAGATGGATTTGAACCATCACCCTCTCAAAGAATTTGAGTGCTCCATCCATTTCGAGCTTATCGTCCACTTGAAATTAATAAAACATTTAGATAACATACTACCAAGTCGAACATTATTTACCTCTAAAGATTAAAGCATATTATGAATGCACTTAATTATAAGCCATTATGAGAACAACGTATATTTGCAATTACACAATATTAAAAATAAAATATGAAAATAAACTTTGATAGTCTACAATTCAGGGTCATATAATTAAGAATTCTGTATAACTACTGTTATACACATTTATGTTATGGTAATTAAGAAAGTATTTTAGTGTTTTTGGTTTGTGGGATTCAAGCGTATCTTAAAATGTACTATGAGAGTAAAAAATAGTTACCTTTAATTTAACACGTCTAGTATTTTTCTTTTGCAAAAAGTTTAGTAAAATATATCCAAAAAAAATTTTACAAGGTGAAGGAAAGTCAACCATGCCACACTCTAGTACATGCCACTAGGGTATAGGCATATGGGGCTCTCTACCAAAATAAAGAAATACAAAAGAAAATTAATCAGGAAATCACATCTATCAAGTTAATTTGTTCGAACAATTCCAGAGTCGTTCGAACGACAGGAGCAAAGTCTCGTTCGAACGACCTCCAATGTCGTTCGAACGGGAAATGGAAAAACCTAGGAAATGTCGTCTTACTCAACAAAAAGAAAAGGCAGTTTCGAGAGTAACGTGCAATTCGTTCGAACGACTCTGTATCGACGATTTTTCATTTTTACCATTTCGTTCAAACGATCGTCTATGTCATTCAAACGACTTTCCTGATTCTAAAGTACTCCATGCAATGATCATCAATTTTCCCCAGACATTCTGGTTTGCCGTTCGTCCATTCTTCCATTGGTTGGTTTGGGTTAGAGCCTCTTTGTGCAAGCAGATCTGCCAAAAAGTTATATTCCCTCCACACATGGCTAAACCGAATATGCAGAATATGGAGAGTGATAAGGTCTCAAGCAGTTTTGAGTGCCCAAGGGATTTTGTCGTTGGTGAAGGCTTTAATGGCCGCAGCTGAATCAGGTACCACCCACAAGTATCGCCACCCATTTGTAACAGCTCTTTGTAATCCTGATATGATAGTCGTGAGCTCAGCTATATAGTTCGTTGCGTGCCCATGGCTTTGTTATAGGTACCCACGACATCACCGTTGTTGTCTCTGTAGATAATCACAATTCTTGCATTTCCTGGGTTGCCTAATGCCGAACCATTTCAACATATCTTTGTTTCATTTGGTGCTGGAAGTTCCCATCGACAGCTCTCTAGGATACTACCCTGTCGTGGTCTGCACTAAACATTTAACGGTATTATGATCTTGAGGTCCTATATAGTATTATTCATAGTGTTTTTGGAGAGATGAGCCGTGTCTGCAATGTCTGAAAGGATGTGCAGGTTAATTGTATGGAGAGGAAGCTTGAATCCATCGTATTTCCATTTGTTCCTTGTTTTCCAGATGTTGCTACAAATGGAAAAGACCATGGCCACCCAGAGATCTTTTCTATAGGTACTAGATCCTTGTCCTCTTTCCAAGATGGTTTTCCAGGTGTCTGTCAGGGTAATAAGAGCATAAGAGAAGTAATTGGTAGCATTCTGCCAGAGATAGACCACAAATGGGCATTATAAAAGAGTGTGCTTTTCTGTTTCCGTAGAATTGTTGCATTGGTGGAAAATCGAGACTAGAAAGATACCTTTCTTCATTTCCATTGGAAGAAAATAGTTTAACAGACGCCTGCAAGGCCTCCCAGTCTTGGGTGAATTGCGTTATTCCAAACGTATTTCCACCAACATGTCATATCTTCTCGTTTACGCAGAGTTTCAAATGATTCTTGGTTGAGAATGTCCCTTGTAGGTCTGGTTTCGAGATCATAGTATCCTGGTTATTGGGGTTACACTGGATTTGCTGATATTCCAAGTGTCAGAAGGAGGAGGCAAATGTCATTAGGGAATTGCCATCCTTGTGGGTTAATAAAGTCGTTAAGCCTAGCTTTATAGTGTTTCCACATATGTTTGGGCAGCTCTATATACCCATGTGTCTCTCTAGAAATCTATTTTCATGCCATCGCCGATGAGCCAACCTATGCAAAGTTTTGATAGAACAGCTTCAGTTTGGATACCAAACTAGATAGTAGAGGGTTTATGATATCGAATTGGATCTTCACTCTTACTCCTGAATTTGGTTTTGATGAATTTTGTCTATTCTTATGTTCCTTGTTTGAATACCCAGTGAATTTTACAGAGCAAAGCGTTGTTTACTTCCCCCAGGCTTCGTACTCCTAGTCCCCCTTCCTTAATCGGTTTATAGACCTTTTCCCACTTCAATGTTACTCCTTTCCTTTTTGACAGATCCCCCGTCCAGATATAGTTCCTAAGGATATTATCTCCCTCTTTGATAACTGATCTAGGTGACTTATAAACTGCCATATTATGTATGGGGATACTATTGAGAATAGACTTCGCTAGAATAACTCTTCCCTTAAACGAGAACATGCTTCTAGTCCAGCTGTTAGCCCTCTTTCTGATTTTTTTCTATAAGCGGTATAATCGCTTGCTTCGTAACCCTCCTTTGTAGAAGTGGGATTCCTAAATATGTCTCTGGGAATTTTCTTTCCTTGAATCCAGATATCTATGAGACAACTCGTTTTTGGGTAAGAGGAATATTGCTCATGAAAATCTTACTTTTGGTTACACTGATCTCTTGTCCAGATGCAAACTGATATTCTGTGAGTAGGAGCATAAGTTGTCGCAGACATTTGGTTTTCCTGTTCACAAAAAGAAAAATATCATCTGCAAATAATTGATGAGTAGGTCCATGCATCAACTTTGTTGGTGTCATAGGTTTTTTTCTGCTGTGTTCCCTGGCCTTGTGGGGGTTGATGTTAAGGATGTCTTCTTCGATTGCAAAGAGGATTAGGGAGAGAGGGTCCCCCTGCCTGAAACCCCTAGACATTTGAAAGAATCCAGATGGGCTGCCGTTGACAAGGATAGAGATCATACGGCTGCTGATAATAATTTATATCCAAAAGCAGAATTTCTGATCGAAACCAAAAGCCCTTAAAGTGTTGATGTGTAATATCTAGCTTAGAGTATCATATGCTTGACTGATATCAATCTTGAGAGCCACATTGCCATTCTTTCTCTTAATTTTCATTTTATTCACCATTTCAGATGTCATGCAGATGTTGTTATATATGTTGTGGTTCTTGATAAATGAACTTTGGTTTCTTGAAACACATCTATTAGCAATTAGAGATAACCTCGTGGCTAAAATTTTCGTAATAACTTTAAACAAAAAGTTACTAAGACATCGACCTATAGTGCTTAATCGATGATGGGTTTATGATTTTTGGGATCAAGACAATGATGTTAGAGTTGAATGTCAGAAGAATCATTCCATCACGAAAGAAGAAGGATGTCCATGACTAAATATCCATACTCAACATATCCCAGTATTTGCGATAAAAAGCTCCAAAGAATCTGTCCGGAGGCGCTGTCAGCCTGAATCTCTTCATCAGTGGGGACGGTTGCAAGATACGTATTTTCTTCCGCTGACTCATGCTGGGGGAGCTGCTCGAACTATGATGGGCAGCTCTGAGTGTCTATTGTAGAGAATTTAAAGGTGTAGTATTTGACAATGTGTTCCTGGATACGGGGTTGGCTTGTAATGTTTGTTCCCGTGTCGTTTTAAATTTTTGTGATAAGAGCTTTGGCGTTCCTGGCCTTTGCAATTGCGTGAAAGTATTTTGTGTTTCTGTCTCCCACTTGAAGCCATTTAATCCATGATTTTTGCCTCTAGTACACCTCGTCAGTATCCTCCCATCTGTGTTAGTAATTTTGTTTGGGCAATACATCTCTTTGTTATCAGGTCATTGGTGATGTCGTCTTCCAATTGGATTTGGAGTTGCAGAACCTCTTTATTTAGTTTTGTTTTAATTTTTTGGTGGGTGATGGAGTTCTATCTCCACATCTTAATCTCGGCTTTAAGGTGTCGTAGCTTCAACATAATAGAGAAAAGTGGAGCAGCGTTCATCAGCTGTCCCCAACTATGTACTGCCAGGGCATCAAAACCAGGTTCGTCCTCCCAGAACTTTAAGTATCGGAACGAGATGTTATTTGACATAGGGACATGGCAGCATTCACCCATATTAAGTGAGTGATTGGATTGAGTATGAGGTAGCACCTTCATTCGCCACCCCATGAAAGTATCTTACCATTCTATATTCTGTAAATATCTATTCAAAACTACCAGAGTTCTATTATTCAAAACTACCAGAGTATCTTACAGTCTAGCTGTATCCAAAAAGTTATTAAAATTCATTATTACGTTAAGTGCGGGTGGTTTTCTCCTCCTTTTCTATGAGGTTCTCAGTACTACATTATAGTCTCCAATGCATATCCAAGGTTATACATTCGTTGCAGCAAAATTAGAGAGGTTAGTCCAATGCTCCAACCTGTTAATTTTTTTATAATCTGCATGTACAAAGGAGAAGCAGCTCCCCATGTATTGCACCGTAATATGTTGTTTCGACAGAGCTAGAACTCCAGATTCAGGACTTCCTTTGATCCAAAGTATTCATATATTGCTTTTTTATGTATTTTGCTCATTGGTAATGATCTTGGTTTCATATCCCAGTAGCACAAAGTCTTTACAGAAGATTTTGGGTTCAGCAATTCCCACAATATCTGGATGTGCTCGTTCAGTTGTTTGTCTGAGATATCGAGTTATTTTTATGTTCCGCAGCCCTCGGGCATCCAGATTTAAAAATGGGGTGCAACACGAGGACTTCGCAGGAGGTTACCCATCCCAGTACTACTCTTACCCAAGCATGTTAACTGCGAAATTCTTATGGGATCTGGTACATTAGTACTGGTATGATCTCAAACCATAATAGATTTAACTCTGAGTTGTTCGTAAAACCATCAATCTAAAGGTTCGAAGAAATTTTCCCTTCGACCATAATAAAGGACGAAAGATTTATCCCAACCCTTAAAAACATACTGAATAAAGAAGCCAGCTAACTAAGACAAACATGTCATAAAAAAGTTGGATGCAATATGAAAAGGACAACAAGTTCCTTAGAGGCACCTAAAATATTTGATACCTCTACCGCCCAAAAAAAATTAATGGAGAGGAAGTGAAAGTTTCGCAGACAACACAAGGCCACCTCGACCCTATAACAATTATAAAAATGAAGTAGAGATATAATAAATACAAAAAAGCTTATGATAAAGAGTTAATTATTAAAATAAGCAAGTAATTGTAAAAAGAATCGAGAGGGTGGAAAAGTTTGAGTCTATGACAGTTCAAAGTTATGAAAAATAAGAGGCGAAGATAAAGAAACTGCAGTGACCTTTAGAGCAACAAGATTATCATGATTATTGTTTACATGTGCTTTAAATACTTGAGCAAACCCGCCGTGGCCCGAGCAACCTTTGATTTGGTACTTCTTGGCACCTTTAAAAATCACATAGAAGAAAATTGCATGGAAAAAATGGTTTATTCTCCATACATAGAAAAAACCACATTTCTTCTATTGTAGAAATTAAGTGCTGAACCAAAAACCCAAAGCAAAATAAGATCATTTTTAGTAGGGAATTTCTAAAAGTCAAATTAATTATATCTAAATTTTTGTCATTATTTAGTTGATAACAGGACAAAGGAACGCATTGGTAGCAGGCTAAAAACAAAAAAAATTACCTATCTCGACAATCTTATTCCTTGAGGAATTGTGTAAAGATGACAATGAATTTTTTCCTGAATGTTTTTTTGTATTTATAAGGTATCCTTTAAAAAATCAGAAACAAATATAAATAGTTAATGCGCTGCTAACGGTGAAATCCAACCAGTAATAGTTAAGAGTTGTCTTACATTATACTTCAACATTGTAGGCCTATCTTCCTTAATAGACATTTGATGATGGAAAGTGACCAGAGATCAATAAAATTGTTCTCAAGATTACAAGAGTCACTGTTGTCAATCTACAAAAGAATCATGCTAAATCAGACACGATTAAAAATAAATTAAAATAAAATAAACTAAACAGTCTTCATCTGCAAACTGCAATCTATATAGAGGGAATAAGACCGACCATTCCTCATATTCACAACCAAAATATAAAATATAAAGCATGCCTTGTCAAACTCTAAGTACATGATCTGATGTATCTCTATAGATACAAAATTTGGAAATAGTAACATCTTGGATAACATAAGTTTACTAAAATTTAATATCTAACACAAAATGCCCAAAATTAGATAAAAGTTATTGAACCTTGAAATACCCATCTAATAAACTCCATCTGCTTCAACGATAGGCGGCATATGTTCTGTACCAAAGCGAATGAGAAAGGCAAATATTTTTTTCTTCTTGCATTGCTACAAAAGCTTTGTTAGAAGTCCCAAATAGCATCACCCTGCCAAACAAACCCCAATTGAGTAATTTTGTAATTGAGTAAATGAAATGAGTAATTTAGGGAGAAGAAGGTTACATAAAGTATCCAGATCTTGAGAAATCGAATGTCATCGCGGCACCAATCATCATCTTTGAAGATGATATTACATTATTCAAGGAAATTTTCCAGATTTTCTCCAAAAGTATCAAGTATATCTTTGATTGAGCGACCTAATATTTGATCTTAAGAAAATCAAATTACGTTAATTTAAGAGAGAGAAATAGAGAAATAAGTACCGGGCGAACGAATTGCACCATAAGTAGCCTTAGAGAACATGATATGTTTACCTAATCTTTGAAACTAGTACTACCTGTGGTTTGTCACGGTGAAGGGGCTAAAAAAGTGTCCATCATTAAGGAGCCTTTGCGCTAAATAGGCATACGTGATAACAAAAATATCAATTAACTTCAATAATAATGGTATTTTTTTAAGACCAAACGCCCCCTTGTTATCCACCATATCTAGAGAAATAGATAAAATAATTTGACGGCAGTAGAAGTGGTGAAACAACTTATTCAAAATGTAACCCAAGTAAAAAGAAAACAAAGAGACAACTCAAAGAAAAACCTGTGATCAAAGAATATTCTTCAAAGCGCAAACATTTACACGTTAAAAAACTAAGTTTTCTATATAAGACACCATACATGAGTTTATTGTTGAGAAAATCTCATAACCATGCTTACAAAAACATTTCATGTATCCCTACTATAAAAAGACTTTTTAGGAACAATATGGTTTCCATCTCCTCTTCAGCCATGACAAACCCTTGTGATATGCATACAGAATCTCATTATAGTTGTTACTTTGGGATAAACATTTATGATTTTCCCTGTTAAGATAAAATAGGAAAACTAAATGTAAGCGTCATCACAAATGATACTCTACAACAATAACAAACAAAATGACTCATAAAATAGCATATTGGTTTAGATAACCTTTCAACAATGAAATCAGTTATGTTTTGAAAACGCCATCAAAGAAAGTAAAATATAGAGTCGATGCTTTGAAATTACAAAGCAATAGAGACTTGAGGATAAATTTAACCATTACGCAAGATGTTATGCCAATATTGGGGGTTTATTAATACTGGATCAAGAAGATCTAGAAACATACATCTATTACAAACCTTTTGTATTCTTGCCCAATGAGACAACGAATTATCATAACAGCATTTGGATATCTTTTCTTTCTAGATTTCGGGTTCAACTTTTTCAACCAATCAGTGTTATATTTTTGCAATAAAACATAAAAAAGTGACGAAGAAGAAAAACTTTGGAGCAAGGAGGATCTAAAAAACTATTGAAGAAAATTATAAAGGCTATCGAAGGGGCCAGAAAATTCTACATCTCTGAATACATGATTGATGCAAATTAAAATCCCATGCTTCCCATTGTTACATAAAAAAATAACTAACATAAGAAAAATAACTATGATAAATTTATATTTGAGGGAGAGAGAGAGATAAAGATTGCACCTGTCAGTCACTGAGAAAGATAACCAAGAGCTCTACTTCTGTTTCCCCTTTCACTTTTGTGATATGTATACCTTAGTATATTTCCTCTTATCTTACATTCCAAATTGTAAGCAGTGATAAGGCTGTGATCAAGGATAACTCTCAGTGGATGGAAAGTACAAATAAAACAAAAATTCTATTAAGCGGACTATTTGGAACTAAACAACATTAATATTCCAAGGCAACCATAGAAGAAGAGGTAAGAAAAGATTGGGAAGAGAAGCAAAACATGTTTGGTCCACATAATAATCTACTACAATAGACCTTTATATTGTTTATCATTTCAATCTTGGTGTAGAAGTGAGAAAAAATAGTCATTTTTCTAAGTTTTTACAACCTGGGTTAAACCAAATCTTTTAACATCCTGATCATGAAATTTATTAGATTTGTTTCTAACTGTTACTTCCATAAATCAGAACTTCAAACCACGTTTATTTAAATCTCCTAAAGATACCAATTTTCCAAGAAAAGTTGGAAGGAAATTTCACTTAAAAGTGGCATTAGGTGGGAATAAACATACCACAGCATTAAACTTGAGGAATTAAAGTATCCATAACGAAATTAGTCCTATAATGAAATTAAAGGATTAAAAACCTGAGCACAAATAGTACAAAAGTTGCCGAATCTTCGAATTGAGAGAAAGAACCCCATTAATCTCTGAAAATTTATAAAATATGAATTATGAACCCAATCAAAGAAAACAAAGAATTTCATGAGAGAGACTAGTACCTGGTTTGGAAAGAGGCGTTCTTGTGGATGATTGCTCTAGGTTATGAGAGATGGAGGGTTAAAGTTTTGTGGGAGAGAGATGGTTAGAGGGAGAGTTGGGAAGAGGAATGGTTTGGGGAAGAGGGACGTGGGAGCGAGAAACTGAGTAAAGACTCAAAGGGTGTGAAGAAGAGCAAAATACTAAATTACCCTTGTGAGTTTAAAGATTCCTTAATAGACTGTTCATCTCGCTTTTTCCCATAAATCTCAATGATTGAATACTAAGAGGTTTTTTTATTTTTTTATTTAATTAAGTTATTTAACTTAATTGACCAAATAAGTCAAATAAGTTTTTTTTAGTAATGGCACCCCACTTTTCATCGTAACTTATCTGAAATCTTTTTTGCTGAAGTTGACAGGATTGATACAGAACTTAAATAAAAATATTTAAACCTGATTATACCCCTATTTTATCTCCATCTTTCTTCCTATATTTCTTCTTTCTACAATTCTCTCTCTCCATTCTCTATTATTCAAATCAAAACCCATAATTCTTTAAAAAAGCTAGGACGATAACTTATAACTTGAAATGATCACTTCTAAAGATAGGTTTTGATAAGATTAACATTAGTAACTCCCTTGAAGATTCTCAAATTACAGTGACCCATTATGGGTTCCAAACTCAATATATGTGTGATTGAGCAAAAAATTTATCTTTTGAAAGTGGTTGGGTTTGAATCTAGGGTACCATCAATTAAGATATTTCATGGGTTAGTTCAACTTTACTATTCTCTGAGATAAATTTATTCATATTATAGTATAAAAATTCAATCCGTAGCCTTGAAGAAGAATATAACATCTTGATTTAATTATTAAAGTGTTTGACCAGTTTTTAGAGCTTGTCGACGAATTTAATGCTAAAGGATAAACTGGTATAAAATCCAAGGTTATTTTTTGGATAATAATGTCTTTGTTCTTGTTCAATTCCTCGGCGAGAAGAAATGAAAATTAGTTAATATCCATGTACTTGAATTTTAAATGTAATTATGAAGTTATATGTTCGACAAAAAATAGATAACTAGGTAATTTTGGCAATTTAACAATTTTCATACAGTTCGAACATTAAATTCATAAACAAAACAAACAAGATTTTTTATGTTTTAGCTTCAACATTCAGGTGCTTCATTCAGTAATCAGAATAAGTAATCAAAATCATCAAAAAAAAAAATAGCCTTTAAATTCCAGCCCCTCTTTGTCTTTCCTCTCATGGGGGTAGACTTGTCCTGGGATAAAAATCACTCTTCTTTGATGTATAATAGAATTGTGATCTTTGAGCCATGAGACCGACGCATAGCTATAACGATTATAATTTTGATGTAAAACAAGGCCAGGAGGAGAATCTTCTTAGACATTTTAGCACAGTTAGAGAGGGGAGAAAGCCGAGAAAGGGAGTGAGAGACATTTCAAAGAGTATTTTTATGTTTTTTTAAGGTTGGGTTGAAGTATGACATAAACAATTATCACAGAGAAATTAAAAGACGACTGTTATTTGTCTTGCAATGAGAAATAACATATTTTAGAAAATATGACAATTATATTAATTTACGTCAGATATATGTCGAAATTGTGTTTGATATTGCAATAGTTAAAATTGTTGTTAATGGTTGTGCATAAACGTCGTAAATAGCCATTTTTCACGTAGCTAAAATTCACGAGCTCCTGTAGTATAATTTTGGAAACCATACTCTATTTGAAAAGACTCTTTTCCCTGTATCACCAACTTACTATGGAATGACAAAGGATGGAGCGGAGAGAGGGGATGACGACTATTTTCACATGTTTCGCTTTCATAATATTCTCAAGACCGCTCAACAATGTAGGGATTATCTTCGGCATCTCGCGGAGCAGGTCATTTTAAAGGAGGACCAAGTTGCCGGTGTTTAATGTATACTGCCACGTGGATGTGGCTGCCTTGGTTATAATTAGTATTTTGTAATTTTGTCTTTAATAAATAAAAATAATATTTACTCGAACTGCCTTCTAAATTATGTATCATTTTTAGTGGTATTTTGTTGGTAAATATTTTAACCTGAATATGGCTTAGATAGATAGCCAACTGTCAATGTTTATCTATTATATTCTTTTCCCTTATATCTGTGATTTGATTTGATTTTTCTGTTATAATTATTTTATAAATAGATGTGTGGGTTACAATAGTTTTAGTGTATAAATAATGGTGAGAACTCATTCCCAAAGGATTCGCCATGTGGCTGAGGGCGGTTGGCAATAAAGATTGTTGAAGTCTGTGAAAAGATTTTTAGAGTGTTTCCTTATGATGCTGAAATACCAACCTTTGTTTTGCAGGTAGAAAGTTTGAATGCAGCGGAGATGGAAAATTGAGATTGATCAGTATTTATTATGTTATGTTTTTCGTGATATGATTACCGAGCCTGAAGCTTAAGAGATTGTTGTGAGGGAGATTTTTCTTGACGAGATTGTTGATAAGAATCAGAAGATATGCAAGGTTATTCGATGTGGCGTTATTGGGCATCTAGGTTGTTATAAATGCAATTATTTTTTACTACTCAAACTATTTTAGTTAGGTTTAATTATAATCATTGGAATTATTAAAATAATATTATTGTTTTTAATTTCCTCAATTTGCTCCTCAAATTGTGTACATTCTGGTAGAGTTTTTGACTTTTGAAATTCACGTCTCATTGGTATATCCGTCCAGTTATTTATAAATAGTGTGATTGCTTTTTTGTTAGGATGGATAGGTATGTAAAATTTATTAGAAATGTTAAAATCTTTGTGAAAACTTTCTTTCATGGTTTGAAGATTGATGTCTTTGAGCTATGTCAAGAATTGTTACTTGATCGAGCTAGGAAATCTGGATATGAATGGTGATCGGCTGTTGGATTGTTCTTTGCAAAAGTTCAAATATTTGAGTAATCAAAATCAATTGGTTAAAAAGAAAGCAAGGGAGGTCAGGAGGAGGTTAAAGAATAGGAAACAATTATTAGTAATTAGGGAAAACGAGCTTGATAAGAAATACAATTTTCTATGTGAGTTGGAGGATGAATTAGTTAAGATTGTTGTCGAAGTGAGGGATTCTGAAGAAAAAATAAGTAAGAGAAAGAAAAAAATAAATTAAATGGGGTTAATGATGATAGGGGTACGATTACCAGAGAACATAGTTGTCTGATTAAAGAAGGAGAAAAAATGTCTCTGTTAAAAAACCGAGGGCAGCTGACATGTGTCTTAATAAATGTCAGTAGTTATCGATAGAGGCTATAAATATCTCTCATCTTTCTTCTGTTAAAATTTTTACCAAACTAGAGAAAGGTATTTCTGGAGAGAAAAAGAAAGAACTGCCTGTGTCTAGAAACAGAGGGAAAGAGACTATGTTTTCGTGAAGGAGAGTTCATCAAACCACACTAAACTTCCATTGGAGAACTTTTTGAAAAAGGAATCCACTCTTGTCCCTGACTCATCTTCTAGTATAAGATTTTAGTGGATTTCTGTTCATGAATTACGTTAGTATTCTCTTATTAACAGAGTAAAAAGTATTTTATTTAAATTTATAGTCCAACTATTATATTGATGTTTCCCTTCCATTCTCTAGTCTAAATTTTGAAAATCATTCCTCAATTAGTAATCCATAATTTATATTTCGTTATGAAAGTATAAATGCAAAAATTGTAGTGTTACGGGTTTTGGTAGATTTGCTTATGTTATCCAGTGTAATCTGGTATATTCTAGATTCTGTTATTCTTAAATCAAAATAAATTGAGCTGAAAATTAAAATTGATTAAATACTTGGTCCTCAATGTAGGTGTAGATGCATGATAAAGTGTTACTAAGTAGGAAGCAATTAGCTTCGAACTTGGCTTTCGAGATAGATCCATCTACGCCTGGTTGAGCTGGGGATGAGAGTAATTTAGATGTTAGAGAAGTGAACTCCATTGGGTGTGAGGTCGATCCCATTAGTGGTAGGATTTTAGGCAGTGATTATGTTTCTGTTGGTGAAGAAGACTTAAGGGTAGATGGAGATCAAGGTGATGGTGCCGAATTACCTGATGTTTTTATAATTACCCTAAGGGGGCTAATGTGATGAAAGAGTTTTGTAAGTACAAAGGTAGTCAGAAGGGATCCTTATCTCTATTTCATAGATCCCAAGTGCAATATCAATAAAGAGGAATCCCTTGTTAACGTAGATGCCCGTGAAGGGGCCGAACTGGCTGATGTTTGACCCATGAAGTTTAGAAAGCCTAAGCAAAGAAAAAAATGGCTGATGTTCTTGTTAAAGTTGGGTCCAGTTCTGTAGCTTCTCCCCTTGTAATGGATACTTCTTTGGTACTGGTTTTTCCATTCTAAAGATCAAGAAAGCTAGAACTCTCTCTTTCTTCAGCCTCTGGCATCAGTTCTTGGTTCAGTTGTTTTTTGCAGAAGAAAAATTAGAAAGAAAAATCTTGGGAAAAGCACTATCTCTAATTCTGCCACGGGATATGGTGAGGAGGCAGTGAGTACCTTGAAGAAGAAAAAGATTGTTGATCTTCTACCAACACCTGGTGAAGTTCCTGTAAATGTCCCTACATGCGCATAAATGTTATGTGCCCCACTTCAAAATCAACATTTAAACATCAAAGCTTAAAATTCAAACATGATGGCTTGAAATTCAAGTATTGAAGCAACTGCTGGAGGCCCCAAACTCGAATAATCATACGTGGCATGTGTTTTCTCAAGTATTGAGGTAACTACTGATGATTCTCTCATATAAACATGTTGTATAGTATTTATTTACATAATAACGAATCCGATACTCCAAAATTTTCATCCATCCTGCTCAAATATGGCCCGAGGTTGAGCTAGTAGTGCAAACTCGACACCTGGCCACCAACCTTTTAGTGTAAATTTATCATTTTAACAGTGTCATGCCACCTAAATTGTAACGTATACATTGCCTATAATATGGCAATGTATCCCGAGTTCCTTCATCACCAACCAGGGGGGAACATTTGCTAGGATTTATCTTAACATGCCCAGCATATGGGTTGATGATAGGGCTATCAATCAGACCTGTACCCGACCTGCCTTAAACGGGTTTGAGTCATGATTGGGTTGATTCGTTAGACATGAGTGTAGGGGCATAGTTTCGTAGAAGGGAAACTATGCTCTTATACCTTGGGAGTATTCTTCAACTAGTTGTTTCAAACAATATATAAGGCAATAATAAGATAGATTACTGTACTAGCATACTTGCGTGGAGTCTAAAAATTGGAGTTCTCCACGACCTCTAGCGTGGATTTGAATAGAAGATTGTATAAATATTAATTTAGGTAATAGTTCGAATTGAGATAGGGTTACAGGATACTCGAAGATGATATCGGTAGGGTTTTAGGCAGAGTATTTCTAACCTCTCTATAGTGTTTCCTCTTTTCTATTTATAGGAGACAGAAAAGGGTGAATCACTATGTGAGGTTAGATTACATGTATATCCTTTGGGGCAGTTGTACTGTACGTGAAGTCAGTTTTGACACTGTAGCTGTCTGGTAGCTTATTTCCACTATTCTGTCTGGTGAGCTGGGTGTCAGGTGCATTTGCCTTCGACCATACATTACTATGGTCAAAGCCATTCTGGAATTAATGTTGACCGACTGTCTTTAGCTTTGGCTTTAACTAACTTCAAGGATGCATTCGAGTGCTCGAGTGGTCAATTAGTCTCGAAAGGCACTTAGTAGGCTTACTATGCTTCGAGGCACTTAGTAGGCTTCAATGTAGCCTTCAAGTATTCGACTAGTCTTGGAAGGCTACGTATAGGCTACTAGATTCACCCCCTCTTAGCTAGTACCTCAAAAATTGTTGCAGACGGATGTACTGAGAAAAACTGTTAGGAGTGAGAAGTTAAAAAGTTGACTAGTGTGTATGCGGGTAGTTCCAAGATCAGTAATAATGATGATACTGATTAAGGAGGTAATGAATGTTCCTTAAACAGAGTATAAATAGGGGTTTTTTTTTGGGGGGGGGGAGTTATGTACAAGTACTGCTCATCTTCTTCCCTGCTTAATACTGGAATGGAGCCAACCAGGAACACTCGCTATCAACTGAGAATGGAGGAGGAGGAAGCTCAAGTGGAGGCCAAGGCAGCTGTTCTTAGGCAAAAACAAATTGTGACCGATACCGGATTTGGTAGAGCTTGACCAAGGAGAAATGATCTGCGAGGAGTCGTTCGCTAACTGGTGGGGACTAATGCAATGGTGCTTACCGAGCATGAGTGCACATTCCTTTGTATTGAGGAGGCTGGCAGAATGGCTGGTGAATGCCAAAGACGTTGTCAAGGAATGTCTGTGGTACTGGAAGAACTTCCCTACATGTAGATAGGGGGGTTCTTTTGATCATGTGGTTGGGGTATATAGATTGGGTAATTTGTATCTTGCTTTGTTGTATTCCCAACCTTTTTTTAAATGAAACAAGGAATTGGTGATCGACGCGTTTAAGTATAATAGTGATATGTAATTTAGGTCGATGATAATGTAGGCGCGGTTATGCTTCAATATAAAAATGAATGGCAACAGTAATAAAAATCAAGATTTCGTTAGGAGGGATGAGCATTGATCGAGGGCCAAAAGGTTAAAATGTGGTTGAGGGTACGGAGAATGGGAGTATGTGAGACTTTAACTGCCAAGACTGACAACCGTAATGGCAGAGTTTGATAGAGGGGACACTATTTAGGGGGGCAGTGTGCCGGTGCAGACCATAGTTATGTGTCCTCGGGTATGGGAATGAGGTAGAAGCTACATGTGGATTAGGTGAGGTTGATGTGGAAGGCTCGGGTAGGGTGTCAGAGGCCTGTTATCAAAGGAGGATGGTTGTTGAAAGGTATGATCATGTACAGTCATCGATTTTATAAGGGATCGAGAGTTCGAGAGAACTAGGAAAATTTTATTGACCAGGAGAAGTGCGGCACGCACAGATGTGTATAAGTAGGGGCAGTCTAGTTAAAATACATAGTACCTGAAAATGGGGGAGAAGTGGGAGATGGAGTGGGGGTAGTGGTAATGATGATAGTTGGGGAAACCGAGGCAGTTTTGGGGGCTCTATTTAAACTGGGGTGAAAAGAGAGGCCAACACTATTTCCAATCAAATAAATAGAGACATAGGTAAGAGAAAAAACCACCTTGTTTTTGCAAAGAAATAAGCAGGAGACGTCATTGTAGTTGTTGGATTTTATCTTAGACACATTCAACTACATCAAACAGGTATGTCTTTTGATCCTCCGTTAGATATAACTGCTATTTTCTATCTTGGTTCCTGGGTAGGAGAGGGGGTGGGTGGTAGCTGTGACGCCGGTAATGGTGTAACTGGGGTGGGGCGTAAGAGACGAGAATGGGAAGTCTGGCATAGTGGTGCAAATATGGAGAGTAGAGGAGGTTGTAATCAAACATTCGGTCATGGGATGACTGATGAGTGAAGGTGGGTAGGTAAGAGTACAATATAAACCCCAAACTTGATACTCGAATATATCGAGCTAATGTCAATCCTCTTCTTATGTATGGTATAATGCGTATTTGTGGGGATTCAAGGATGAGGATGGTAAATGAGGATTATGACAATGTGAACAAGCCGAGTACATCTGGTCGAGGGGAGGCGAGCAGTGACATTAAAGAGTTACAAATTATAACAGACGCACCTCTCGCTATAGTGAAACCCAATGTTGGTGCGATGAGGAGGAGTTGGCGTAGGGCTCGGATAGTCAAAGAGAGTGACAAAGAAAATGAAGAAGAGGAAGAAGGGCAAGGTTGGAGCGGTTTATGATAAAACATGGGCTGGGAGGGAAGGAAATTATTCAGGTACCGTTAGGGACCGACTACTCGTTTATGGATTCGCCTCATGAGTGATTCATGGCATATAGCTGGCAGATTAGACTAGGTATGCGGCTACCCCTCCGAAGGCTGGTAAAGCAGGTGCTAAATTTCTGGGACGTGGCTCCGTGCCAGATGAACGGTAATTTTTATGAGATGATAAGGGTGATCGAAGGTATGAATCTTGAGCTAAGGCGTGAAGGGAGGTTTTTAATTAAGTGGTTTAACATAGTGTCGTTCTACTCGAAGAAAGCAAATAAGAAAGTAAAGACGTATCACATCCAGTGCCATTCAGACAAATCGCGATTATTTGACTAATGTTCGAATGGGTACGGGTGGGATAAAGATTTGGTTGTAGTGGAGGGGAATTATGAGTATGCCCAGGGGAGGTAGAATATGCGTTAAAGAATAGGTTATTTAAACCAAGTAAATGGATAGTCGAATTATGTTGTTGTGTTAGTTCGAATAGAATGTTGACTCTCAATTTGTTGTTTTGCAGATCCCACCAATAATGAACTAAAGCACATGCGGGCCTATATCGACGACCATATCAACGAGAGTGAGGACTGGGTGAATAAGGTGTTTCAGAAGCTGGACATTGCAAGAAAAAGACGAAAGAAGATGAACACGTTATTGAGAGACGTACCAACTGCAGCTGGTCCATCCTGGAGGAGAAAAGAGGTAGGTACCTCGGCAGAGGGAGGTAATATGGATTATAACAATCTGACTTGAAAGTTAAGTTTCATACCGAAGACTCGTCGAAGAGTACCCATATCGACTCGGTCGACCGTACCTGAGGTTATTCTAGAAGTAGCGCAGTAGGCTCAGAAAGGAAAAGGAAAGGCCACGGCCGAAGGATCGACCGATCATTTGATGAAGACAACTAGCCGAAAGGGGATTCATAAGTAGATGGCATAAGAAGATGACCCGGCCGAAGCTAGGCGGCTCGCGGGCGAACATGAGGAAGATGTTCAAGTGATGAAAGAGTTGATGATAAATCTGTGTACCACGAACACATAAGAAGCAGGGCGGCGTGCTGACGTGGTTTGGCGCCAGGTAAGTTTGTTTTTGATTTGAAAGTAAATTTTATGTCTCGAGAACTGCTGAATAATCAAGGTGTTTGTGATCTGTGCAGATGCATGCTTGAATGATCTCATTTACCAGGGCGCAAAAGGTATCGAGTGAGAGGCTAAAGGAGGCGAGAAACAGGAATGAGCTCACAAAGGGGACCATTTTGTCTTTACAGACCCAAATTGGAGAGCTAGAGCAAAAATAGTTGCACATTCATTCTGATGTTGCAAGGGAAACCTAGGCGGTGATCGCAAGTTGTGATACAAAGGTGGCAGTACTGGAGGCGAAGGTAGAAAGCCAAGAGGAGAAACTTCGAAATAACCATTCGCGCCTCCAAGAAATGTTCAATAAGGAGTGTAAGGTGACTTCAGCATTAAAGAGGCTTGTGGATGGGCTAGGATATGACCCTGCAACTTGTGAACTCTACCCCCTCCCCTAGGAGGAGCCCGTCATCAAGAACGTTGCAAGCATGTAGGAGATTGAAGTAAACCCTATGCTGGCGTAAAAAATACAGAGGCCGATACTATAGGAGAGAACCCTGGTAGTGAAGAAGTAACAGTGCCTGTGGAAAATACAGGTGATTCTGTGTGAGTGGTTTATCTTGAGAAGGAAACTTGTCTGGCTTTGCTTGTCTGTAATAAACTATTTTGCTTTGTAAGGCATGTTAAAACAGTGCGTGGTATTTGGATTTGAACAATTTGATATGTACTGATATTTTTGTGTATTCGAATGAGCTTGCTAGTCGAAAGTTGTATGTAGACTTGAGAATGTTGAAAACTGCAGGTTGGCACCAAAATGAAACAAAGAAAGAAGTTCACAGGACTTCGAGGTCGCCCCCAGGTATTTCTATCTGCGGGTTTGAGCCTACACGAAACATGATGCAGTCGGCCCTAATGCATCTCCGAGTGTCCGGTTTTTTGACCATTCATGCCACTCGGGGGTGCTCGAATTGGAACCTTGAAAAACTTTTGAGGTTGTCCCCAAGTAGTAGTCAGGTCAAAGGGTTGACTAGATACTTAGGTTTGCCCAAATCAAGAAGTTCACAGGACTTTGAGGTTGCCCCTGGGTATTTCTATCAGTGGGTTTGAGCCTATGCGAAGCATGATGTGGTCGGCCCCATTGCATCCCCGAGTATCCGGACTGTTGACCCTTCTTGCCACTCGGGGGTGCTCGAATTGGAACCTTGAAAAACTTTGAAGTCGCCCCCAAGTATCAGTCAGGTCGAAGGGTTGACTGGATACTTAGGTTTGCCCGAATCAAGAAGTTCACATGATATATGAGATGATGCACAAGGGAGAAAAATATGTGTATTGATTATACTGCAGTTACATCAGTTGTGAAAGAGGGTGGTCGTGGTCTGTTGTATGTGACTAACTGCATCGTGTTCCAAGGATTGGGCAGGAGTTCCTCAGCTTCAATCATCAAGTAATATAATCCTTTGTCAATTTTCTTGTACACGACATAAGGTCCTTCCCAAGATTCGGCTAACTTGCCGGCATTGTAAAATTTTGAGGAGGGTGTGACTCATCGAAGTACCAAATTACCTATATCAAAACTTCGTGGTTGAACCTTTTTGTTGTAGGACTTTTGGAGAGAGATCTGATATCACCCAAGGTTAGCTAAGGCTCGGTCTCTGGTCTCATCAATCCATAACATATTGCATCCAAGTTCGAACTCATTATCTTCATCGGGAAGATCAGGGTCACATGTGGGTACCTCAAATTGAGTAGACAAAATAGCCTCGGCACTGTAGAAGCCTATCCCTCGATCTAACCTAAATCGAGCTATTCTAATTCGAACTACCTCCATGTCAGACTCACGCATTCTACACGTGACATCAAAAGTCAACATTGACACTTACTCCACAAACTGATAAAGAATGTGGGTCTGGCTCAAACAGAAAAACATGAACAAGTCAAAGACACCTGTCTCTCACGAACTCAACAGTTACTCAGTCAACCGCCAGTAACCACATTGTTCGAAGAACGTGCTTCATCACGATAAAGAACTGCAGAGAAGGCCTATATAAAGAAAAGGTTCCAGAAGAGACAGGGACCAGAAAAATACACGAGAAATTACCAAGAAAACTACATTTTCTAGGTTCCCAAAACATTAAAACTTCTTGCTTACAAGATTAAGTATTTCTAAGTCGAGAGATTACTTGTAATAAGATATCACTCTCAAGCAATAAAAGTTACTATTATAAAAATCCTCAACTCGAGGTCGTGGTTTCTTACCTATTCAGAGGTTTTCCACGCTAAATCACTTGGGTCATTTCTTATTTCATGTTTGTTTTTGTCACAAGAACATTGGTGTAAGAGCTAATTCCAAGCCATCTAGAGCTTACAGAATTAGGCCATTACATTTGGAGCCGTCTGTGGAAAAGAAGACATTTCCACGATATCCTAAGGCATACACTCACTCTACTATCAATTCCAATCATGGTCACTTCCAGACGACCAGCAAACGGAATCCAGCTCGATCTTTCGGTTGAGCCGGAGCAGCTTATAGAACTACGGGAAAATCTCCACGCCGAAACAAAGAAACGTACCGGTACTCACAATCCTCAACCTCCTCGTTAAGCCACTCAACCGACATGTCAATATGCTACACAAAAGCATATGGATCAGCGTATCAAGGAGTTAATCGAAGCACAAGTTCTGGGCACTACGGACGACCTTACCAAGCTATAAGGGAGTCTAATTGCCAAAGAACTATTTGATATGGAAATACTGAAATGTTTGCATATTTTGAAAAAAATTGCAAATACAAGGGCACCAATCCAAAGGAGCACATTCAATAATACTGTGATTCACTGGGGTTGTATTTCAATCTCAACCACATCCTCTACCGTTTGTTCGAAACAAGTCTATAGGAGGAACAACTCTGGTGGTTCCACTCTTTACATGAGGACTCCATACACACATTCGACCAGTTGTAGAAACAATTCATCAAGACATATGCTCACAACAGAGACAAAGAAGAGCATTTATGTTCACTTATTAGTATTAAACAGTCACACGAAGAGAACCTCGAGGCTTTACTGTTGTAGTAACCTACTCGTAGCCTTCGACCCCCTCAGACACTTGAAGTCTACATCGCAGCCTACTCGAATATATCGAAGCCCATTCAATCCTCAAAACAAGCCTTCCAGAAATCCCCTGAAGATGAAGCTTTGACTCCAAACAAGCCTCGACGACGAACTAATACATCGCAGCAGAAACCCTTCGACCATAACTGCTCACAGTCGAAATATGATGGGACAGGCAGCCAGCTCACCAGACAAGATGATTCAATGATTGGTCCTTGAGGCTATAGTGACAGGCCCAACCACTGCACCACAGTATAAAATTACAGAGATACCACCCACCACTGTTGCAGTGACAGTACAGACATGTCCGGCACCCATACCCCACCGGGATATCCTGACAGCACTCATGTAATCTAACCCATACTTCGTGACTTAACTTCCTATGGTTCAATTAATAGGGGAGATGGGAGGCCAAGGTGGGGTTAGAAAAATTTCCCCCGACCCCTTGCAGTTTACCTTCGACCACTCTGTAAAGCTTTGTATTCGAACCTTCGATTACTCATCAGTAATAGAATACTTCTTAAAATCCTCATCAGAGGTCGCAGAGTGTCATATTCGGGCCTCTACGCAAGTATTTGTCTCTAGTTTGTTCATACTTTAGATCATTTACTTGTAATCCTTTGATAGAAGATCAACCTCGCGGTGTAAGAGCTAACTTCCCCTCTAAGAGAAGTTAGGCCCCTACATTTGGCGCCGTCTGTGCTTCCCACTCTACCAGTCCCCTTTTCTTTTTCTCCTCCCTTTGTTTTCAACATCCACAGTTTCTCTTCAATGACACCCACCCTCCGTTCCAATTCAACCCAGGCACGCAACTCCATCGACAGAGTGGCTGCTCAAATAGCCTTATTATCTCAACAAATTGCTCAAGCAGAAGAGTGTCATCATGCACAACTTAACCAGGAGCGTGAAAACCACAGTCTGGTGCTGGAAACTAAACGGAACTGCCGCCTGGACGACGGAAATAGACAGAACATGGCAATTGACGAGTTGCGCAACACCGTCCGAGAGCTGCAGAGATTACAGCCTCTAGAAGCTACTCGACCATCCCAGACACCAGACCCGTCGCGCGTATCTGCCTGAACCCATCTAGGACCCTCACCAAACCTCGAGATACCCCCAGTTCATACCAGTGCCGAAGGCGTTCCTAGTACTATTCCCCCAACCAGCTTTATCCACCTCGGGATTCACCCCACAGAAGACTCTTCTGACTCCACCCTCCGTTCCTCTAAACATCCCAGATGTCGTCCTTTCGAGAGTGGCTCAGGGAATGCAGTACCGAATACAAGCCACATGCTCGACCCCACAACCTTCAAATTCCCCCATCTCCCCCTCATCCAGCATATGTAACACAATAGAACTTCGACTACAAAATTCAACCAGTTATTCACGTCAGTGCGAGCCCAGCCACCAATTCTTGGAGCCGCCTCAATAACCCGATTTGCCCTAAACTTTTGGCTACTGAAATACCCCCCAATTTTTGTGTACCCAAACTCAGCATATACCGTAACACAAACCCTAAATCCCACATTCTTGAATTTCAAAATTCCCTGAACCTCTACTCCATGGCTAACTACCTGTTATGTCGCCTTTTTCCGACCATCCTTACTGACAACCCCCTTCATTCGTATCAATAATCTCCCAAACAGCTCGATACGAAACTTCGAGCAACTATCACGACTTTTTATCGCCTAGTTTACTTTCAATTAGGACAGAGAAGTCCGAGTTGACGCTCTGTTCAATTTCAGGAAATCTAGTAATGAGACACTTGAAGCCTTCACCAAAAGATTCCTCGATGAATCATAGAAAATAGAAAACCTTGACTGCGCGAATGCTATACTTGCATACTTGAATTCCCTGTCTGATCACAATCGAGTAAAAGAGCACCTAGTTTTCCACAAACCTCAAACTCTCGAAGAGATGCTCTCGAAGGTCAATGGTTATATCGACCTCGAGCGCCTTCAAGAATCCCATAAATAAAGCCAGCCTTCGAACACCACCTATTTCAATAAACCTAGGCAAAACCCACATTCTACTTCAGCACTCATGATCGCTCCCGTCTCACAGGAGACTGAGAGCTGCAAACGCCCTAACTTCGATTACAGTGCCAAAGCTCGCAAGAGGTGACCAAAGCCCATTTTGCCTACACTCACTGCCCCCCTTAGTATCCTTCTACCACATATACAGGTAGACCCCATTTGGCGCATCCCTTTCCCTATCGAAGTCAGAGCAGGCAAACCTTATTGTGCCAATCATAAATGTCATTGCCACTATACCAATAAATTCTTTGCCCTCCAGCGCTCTCTCGAACTCATTCTCAAAGCAGGCCGTCTACACCAGTATATTACCAACCTTCCTAGCTACCTCGATAGGTCTTACCTCCAACATCAATCTACCCCTACTGCTGACCCAGCAGTGGTACATATCTACAGATCATACTTTATCGAAGTTAATAATATAGACAGTGGTTGTTCCCAAAGAAAATGTAAGTACATCGGAGAATGTTACAAACTCACCTACCAGGAGAAATTTCCCACACTCCTGCCGGAACCAAGCCGTCGCCCTCGCCTCGAAGGCATTTCTTTCATCGACTATGACACTTCACACGTCCGTTTTCCCCATTCCGATTCACTAGTAATTATGATTAATATCGAAAACCTCATTCTCCAAGCAATGCTTATAGACACAGGGAGCACAGCTGATGTCCTGTTTCTCCCAACCGTTGAAAAAATGGAGAAAACCAAACTCATAACTGCTGCCAATATCGAATTGAAAGGATTCCATGGGGCCACCGAAGTTGTCGTTGGTCGTATCAGCCTACCCGTCACCACAGGCCCCATCACCCTTCAAACCAGCTTCCTTATCATCGACAAGAAGTCAGAATACCTCAGTATCCTCGGGTACAACTGGCTCCACGCCATGCGAGCCATACTTTCGACCTGCCATCAAACCCATCATTTTAGCACTCACGTAGGTACTTGGAATCAGAAAGGCTCTTAACGCCTTGCCCTCTCATGTGAGCGCTCGGAGATTGACCAGACCCGGAAACTCGCCAGCCGCCCATAGCAACCACTATATATTTCTGCCCCCACACCTTCGACAGATAGCACCTCACCCATCGAACCCACTGTTTATATCAAACTCGGCGGTCCTGGTCGAGGTACATTCATCAAAATTTTTCTCAATGACGCAGAATCCCTCGAGCTTACAGATTTCCTTCAATCCAACAAAAATATCTTTGCATGACATTCCAGGAGATACCCGACGTCGACACAAGCGTGGCATGCTATCTCATCGACCTTACCCTCTATTTCTCAGTAGTAAAACAAAAGAATCGTAACCTGGCACCACGACTTCGAGAAGCAGTGAACCTTGAAGTGGACAAGCTCATAGCCATAGGTTTTATCAGAGAAGTAAAGTACGCTGACTGGATATCAAATATTGTGGCAGTTCTTAAGATGATAGGCAAGATCAGAATCTGCGTCGACTTCACAGACCTCAATAAGCACACACCAAAGGACAGTTTCCCTCTCCTGACTATTTTAGCACTTCTCGAGGCCACTGCTGGACACAAGCGCTTATTAATGATGGACGCAGCTTCAGGTTACAATCAGGTACCCCTCCTCCCCGAAGATCAACTTAAAACTTCCTTTATCACTGAACAAGGCCTTTACTATTTCAATGTTATGCCCTTCGGCCTTAAAAATGAGGGAACCACTTACCAACGCCTTGTCACAGCCATGTTTAAACCTTTGCTTGGCAAGTCGGTCAAATTCTAGATCGACGACATGTTATGCAAAAGCCTTCAGAAACAGACCCATATAAAGGACATAGCCAAAGTCTTTTTGATACTTCACACATATAACATGAAACTCAACCCAGAAAAATGTTAATTTGGTGTTTTATTTGGTAAATTTTTAGGCCACCTTATTAGTAAATGAGGTATCAAGATTGACCCCACCCATATTCGAGCCCTCATGAACATGCCTTCGCCCCGAACAAAGAAAGAGGCCCAAAAAGTGGTTGGCAAGATAGCAGCCCTTAACAATTTCATTTCTTAATCCTCAGACAGATGTGCTTGGCTCTTTTCCCTCTTACGCGACCAAGGCGTCCACAAAGCAAAAAAGAAAAACAACCCCAAAATCAACTGGACACTCGAGTATGAACAGGCCTTCCTCAAACTCAAAACTTATCTTGGCCGACCACCTATTATCAATACACCTATCAAAGGTGAACTACTCTCTTTATATCTCACTCCTACAGAAACTTCTATCAGTTCAGTGCTTATTCGACTCGATTCAAACGTCGAGAAACTTGCCTATTTTATCAGTAAAACTTTAACCCCCGCAGGAACTTGGTATTCCAAACTTGAGTGTCTGCTCCTCACACTTGCTTATTCAGCTCGCAAACTCAAACCATACTTTCAAGCCCACCCCATCCGTGTTATCACAAGTTATCCCCTTCGAGAAGTACTCAGTAAAAAAGAAAAATCTAGACGAGTGCAATAATGGTCTGTGTACCTTGGCGAACATGACATTACACTCGAGAAGCAGATATCCCAGAAAGGCCAAGCAGTAGCAAACTTTCTCGCCGACTTCCCAGTCGAAGATGTCGATTGGGAAGAACACGAAGATGACTTAACAGAAGACCAACCCGAAACAACAAATCCCTGGGACCCTCACAATGGCTGGCGCTTATTCACAGATGGATCCCCAGGACCTAATGGCTTAGGAATTGGTATTGTCTTTGTAATACCCACTAATGACCGGATAGAGAAAGCTGTAAAACTTACCTTCGAATGATCCAACAATGAAGTTGAGTACGAAGCCTTGATCCATGGCCTCGACCTTGCTCTCAATCTCGGCATTCCCAAACTTGCCATTTTTACTGATTCCCAACTTGTTCAGAGGCATTACACAGGAGAAAATCAAGCTAATGGTCTCATAGCTGACTATGCTCTCTTTGGGCGACAACGCATGAACCGATTTCCCAAAAATTTCACAATCACTCATTACCCTCAAGGTGAAAACAGACATACAGATGCCCTCGTCTACATAGCAGCTATGCTCGGACAATCAGAATCTCGGACCCTCCATATCGAAGTACTCGAACGCCTAAGTATCGACCGGATGGAAATCAATGTCATTAATACTGGGGACAAGTGTCTCGATCTAGACGATTGGCAAATAGTTATGCTTCGTTGTGGCCAAGGCCTTTAAAGTCCAGTCGATTTCCTGGTTTCCTTTAAGTATCACGTCAACCCTTCGAACCGACTGATACTTGGGGGCGACCTTGAAATTTTCAAGCTTCCAATTTCTAACAAACTCGAGGGGCAAGGATGGTCAACAGACTGGACCCTCGGGGATGCATTGGGGGAGAACAAATATGCTTCGATCAGGCTCTGAATTCGTCAAAGTCCAGTCGATTTCTTGGTTTACTCCGGGTATAATGTCCATCCTTGCCCCGACTGATACTTGCAGGCGACCTTGAAATTTCAAGTTTTCAACATTCGAGCAAACTCGAGGGGCACGAATGGTCGAAAGAACGGACCATCGGGAATGCGTTGGCTTAGGCCTTCGAAGTCCAGTGAATTTCCAGGTTTCCTCTAGGTATCACTTCCCCTCGGCCCGACTGATACTCGGGGGTTACCTTGAAAATTTTCAAGCTTCCAACATCGCTATGGCTTCGGCCTTCGATGTCCAGCAGATCATTCAGGGTTTGATCACTTTACAGCTATTCAGCATAAATAGTACATTCAAATACTATTATACAAGAATATCTACAATTCTATTAAGTGCAAAGAAGATTTAAAGCATCATCCATCAGAGAAACAGTTGCATTACAACTCAAGATCAGTCACCAAAAGTTCAACACAAGCCAAGCCAGCAGAATACACATCAATATTTCAACAATCCAGAATAATGCAAGGCTAGAGCAAGATAACAAAGTCAGTCAGAAAATCAGGCATCAACTCAAAAGCAGTTCAGAATCAACTTCAGAAGTCCCACAGATAACCACCATCAGTAAAGTACAACAACTCGGAGACATATCAAGTTCAAAGACCAACGCAAACAAAATCAACATAGTTCAAAATATTACAACTCAACATCAAATCATAAAAAGAAAACATGGAACCCCAACTCCAAATACCTCATATCGGCGCGGTTATGCCTTCTTCCTCCACAGGTCCCCCAGCTCCAACACCCTCAGCACCCTCAGTCAAAGGCTTCGACCCCGAACCTTCAATAACCAAACCATCGACAGTTCCACCACTGGCCACTCCAATAACCGAAGTCTCAACACCACCTCTAGTACTTCCAGCCGCCTCCTCAATAACATCTGCCTCTCCTTCCTTCATCTGCAAATCATCTCCATCAACAAATTTTGGGGAAACTGGGAAGGGATCCAACGTATCGGGGTTATACCCCTTATCTTCTATAAACTTTTTCAACTTGACATTCACCTTACATTCATCATCATACTGCCGCTGAAAATTTACCCTCTATTCTGCTTTCTCCCTATCTTTTGTCGCAAGCTTTGCCGATCACTCCCGCTCCTACCAAGCCCGCTGAATCTCGAGTCTCTCATCAAACGAGTTAGTAATCACCTCCAGATCTTGCTCAGACAGCAATGATGCCTCAGTCCCTCGAGAAAGATTTAAACTTTCCACTGCTTGTCGCAATTTCCCCTTTACTAACTTCATTGCCCTGTTGAACGATCGCACCCATACCACCATCTGCTAGAATATTCGAGCAGTCAATACACCTCGAAACTCGAAGAACTTAAAAGAAATCTCAGATTCTCACAAAAGATATTCATAGATAGTTACCTGAAACATATGCCTCTTTATTTCTTTCGAAGCCTTGTCTGGGTCGCCTTCGCAGAGCTCGACAATCAAAGCCTGTTTGGCTACAGCTTGCTTCAATCGTTCAGCCTCCGTCATCTTTTCATCTTCATCTACTGCATCATCCTCCCCCAGCGCCCTACATCATTCTCCCTAGCTTCGAATACTTCAATCTCTTCGTCTATCAACCTCCATCTTGAAGCTTGACGGTTATGCAGTATAGCCTACAGAAGAAGAGGCACACAATTAGATCAATAAATTCAACAATTTCGTCACCATAACCCATATCCCATCTACCCCCCCAACAGATTTACACACACTCAAACCCTCGATCCTCAATACTATGCTTCCTCCAAAATACCCAAAATCCCAGAATAGGTCGAAACCCAGATTTATTAAATCTCCTTATCTTTAGAGATAACCTCCTAACCCTAAACCCAGAATGCCCTACTCACAGACTCAGAAGGGAAAACAAAATAAAAATGGGCAGGGGCCATGTGACATACCTGTGTTAGAAGTACTATCCTCAAAATAACAAGATCAACCTCAGCAGCTTCTCTCAAGATTCTAATGGCGTACGTTTTCTTCACTTCACTCACTTTGATTTTTCTTTGTAAACAGTACAGTGATTACTCCTCTCACACTTATATCCTCTTTTGAAAAAACCAAAACCGCCTCAATTTTCTAACCACTATCATTACCACGACCCTACTACCTCGACTTTTTTGCTGTAATGTGTTTTAACCAATTTACCCCTCATATCCCCCACGTGCGAACAACACATTTACTTCAACTTGCCTGGAAAAATGGAAGCTTTTCGAATCCTTTCACCCTTACTCGAAGCTAAACAATCAAAATCCACACAGTCAAATCACAACCTTTTCTGTAAAATGAGTAAACATCATGATTACTTTTCAGAACACTGCCCCAGGTATACATAATGTCCTGACAGACCAGCCGTCTGGGCTGTCTGTACGACTAGTCACATCAAAGATAACCTTCGACACACTCCTTGAATGAGAGTAATCGACCACTTCACGTCTTGAAGACTCATCAACAGATAGCCTCAAATTTGGTTTTCAAATATATTGACATTTGATCTACAACACATTCGTAAATTCTAAGCCTCATGCCCCCCTTTTCTTTTGACAAATCACATTCGACAGATCAAACATTCATGCCTATAGACCTAACTTTGTGCACCAACATACCAATCTTTTTAGCTTCGACATATAATACTCCCACTTCGACAGACTACAATTTTTTACTTCGACAATTCAAGTTTTATCTTCGAACAACCCAAACGTTATACTTTGACAGTTATATTATTAATTCGACAGCTCACAATATTACTTCAAAAATTCATATTATACTATCACTTTTAGTTCGGCAACGCAAATTATTACCTATGAAGAGCAAGAATACTACTACAACAGTACTTCCAAATAACAATTTCATTCAGAAGGACAAAATAGATTACAAGCCTCGTCAAAAGAAATGAGAAAGGAAATAGAACAGGGAAAAGCAATAACAAAAAGACAGAGGACCCTAATTATCAGTGGGATGCTCCTCTTCTACCATGGCTGCAACATCCGCATCCTCCTGGTCTACTATATCCTCCGCAAAGCCTTCTAGAAGAGACAACCGGTGGCCGGGTAATGGCCCCATCATCTGTATAATTCCTCACCAGTATGCGAAGGGCATGCCAAGGATGGGTGCTCCGAGTTCTGCCTCAAAAATATTTGCCATCTTAGCATTAATATCTTCCTCGATATCGAACCTCCGTTGAATCCCCAATAAGGCCTCTTGTATTCTCCTGACCCTCACTGCCACTTGGTCTTCCTGAACGGGTATGTTTGCAGCCATCTTGATCTGAACAAATAAGAGAAGAGATGAAGAAAGAATAATGGAAGAAAGATGAAGAAATCACCTCCACCATAGTTCCTTTTATACTTGGAGAACCAAGTCCAACTTTCCCTCCTCCTCAGCCGCATTAATTGTGATCTTCAATTCCCCACCACGAAAACTCAACAACCAACCTCTCCAACTTCCTAGATGTAACCGATTCGTCTGCATCTGCATTCAAACCTCATTCTCGAGAACTTATAGTCGAGGAAACCTCCACCATCGAACATTCGACCACCATTATACTTTGATCACATCATAACCTTCGATCATATAATAACCTTTGGTCATATCATTATACTTTAATACCCTTTTTTATCTACTACCAACAATTCGATGGCATTCATGTGCTAAGCGCGCCTAGGAGACTATTCGTCAACATTATCAATCAGACACAGTAACACAAGGTCTCAAAAAATAATGTTTCCATTCTATTATCTGATTGACAAGACAGATTACATTGCCATAACTATCCCAAACAAAAAACCCCCCCAGAAAATACAAAGGTACAAATGCTCAATACATCAAACAGTAGCCCTATTTCTAGAAGGTCCAGCCTCACTCACTGCGCTCCATTCCTCCATCTTCTCCTCTGTACAAACAAGACATTCGGCCAAAGCCGACAGAAGGAGATAACGCTTCTCCGCAGCAGTAAGATTGTATTTCAGCTGGTCCCATTTATAAGCATAAGGCCCCCCATTGATGAACTCTCCAGCTTCTACCTCCACCAGGTCGGGCATGTCCCAGTCCAGATCATGATGCCCGAAGAACTTTATATGAAGTTCACTAGTCTTCCGCCCTAGGCGACAGTCCCGGGAGAACCTCATCCTCTTCTGGTATCGTGTGTTGGGCGTAGTATCCATGAAGATTTTAAAATTTGTAGAGGAAAAAGAGAAGAATGAAAAGAAGATGGTTACTTAATAGTCATACAAAATAACCCATACTTATAGCCTCACTTCATTTATTACCCTATAACCACCTATACCTCTTTATTACCCTCTTTTATTACTTACCAGGAAACCAATAGTCAAACCACTCAGATTCTAAGACCAAACAATTTTCTTAGCAAACGCCTCTCCTCCTAGCATCGAGATCCTCGCTGAGAGGGGGTGAATGTAGTAGCCAACTCGCCGCCTTTGGCCCCCTCAGATACTCGAAGTCTACATCGCAGCCTACCCGAATATATCGAAACCCATTCAATCCTCGAAACAAGCCTTCTAGAGATCCCCTGATGACGAAGCTTTGACTCCATACAAGCCTTAAGGAAAGACTAACACATCGCAGCAGAAACCCTTCGACCATAACTGCTCACAGTCGAAATATGATGGGACAGGCAGCCAGCTCACCAGACTAGATGATTCAATGATTGGTCCTTGAGGCTATAGTGACAGGCCCAACCACTGCACCACAGTATAAAATTATAGAGATACCACCCACCACTGTTGCAGTGACAGTACAGACATGTCCGGCACCCATACCCCACCGGGATATCCTGACAGCACTCATGTAATCTAACCCATACTTCGTGACTTAACTTCCTATGGCTTTATAAGTAGGAGAGATGGGAAGCCAAGGTAAGGTTAGAAAAATCCCCCCCTAGACCCCTTGTAGTTTACCGTCGACCACTCTGTAAAGCTCAGCATTCGAACCTTCGATTACTCATCAGTAATAGAATAGTTCTTAAAATCCCCATCAGAGGTCGTAGAATGTCACATTCGGGCCTCAACGCAAGTATTTGTCTCTAGTTTTTTCATACTTTAGATCATTTACTTGTAATCCTTTGATAGAAGATCAACCCCGCTGTGTAAGAGCCAACTTCCCCTCTAAAAGAAGTTAGGCCCCTACAACTATTTTGACCAACCAGCTCCAGTTCGGCTGCAAGGCCAAAGAACATCTCTTCCTCAATTAGCTTGTAACCTTGGAAAATATGATTAACAAGGTAAATAATTACACCGACCTAGAAAGAATGATGTCTAAAAGGCATAAATCTACTATATCCATCCTAACCACGAAAGGTCCATCTACAAATTGAAGTACTAAACCAAAGGAGGATCAGGGTGATCGAAAGCGCACCATGGGAAATACTGGCAACCTTCGAAAAGACGGTTCACTACCCAAACTGGTCCTCCCAAGGATGAATGTTTGAATCTCCAATATTTTTCTAATCGTCTCCAAGGATAAGCTTTACCGTCTTTCTCAACCATTGGAACCCATCAAGAACTGCCCGTACTGCATGAATCTTAAGGTAAACCATCATTCTACAAACAATTGTTATGCTTTACAGAGGTTGTTGGAATACATTTTCAAAGAGGGACAGATGTTCGAATACATTATCGACCTGGAATCATACAAGGATGACAACTATAAGAAGTATCTAGAAGTCGTCCAGGTCAAAGATCAAGCTGAGGAGAAGCATCTCTACCATATGCACCACAACAACATGATCAAAATCCATCAATTTACCAACTCTTGACGATTCAAGTGCAGGAAACTGTCAGAATGTTGCGATTTCACACCTCAAGACAAAGAAGCCAAGCTTCTGCCTAAGTCGAGCAATCGCCGGCTTGGGATCTTATTCAAAGATTGTGACATTACTCATGTAAAATTTCTATATCATGATGCATTTGTCATAATGCTCAAGATGATGAAGTTTTTCATGAACACAATGATGATCGATACTTGAAGCGGTATTGAGATTCTCTTTTAGAGCACTATCGACCAAATGGGATTGGCCGATCAAGTTATTCCAAGCGACATCGATATTAGTGGATTCAATAGTTCTAAAGAAGAGTGAGTATGCAAGATCATCTTACCTATTACCGCAAGACCAGCCACCATCGACGTCATCTTCTATGTAATAAACTCCAAATCATATTATCTTGTGATTATGGGCCGCTGTTAGATTCACAACATGGAAGTAATCGCTTCCACCTATCATCAAATACTCTGCTTCAAACACAATGATGGTATCTATGAAATCGAGGGTAGTCAAAAGCTTTCTCAAGCTTGCGAAAACATCGTCTCAACATTTTTAGAAACCTCAGACAGATACGCTACATAGCAATTACAGAAAGCTGATCACCTTGATGACCAGCCTTCCACATATGAGCTTTTAAAATACATTAATATTGATAGACCTAGTACAAGTACTTTCATCCGTACCAAACTGGTACAGTACAATAAGGATGCTCTCATTCAGTTCTTACGACTAAATTGAGGCATTTTTATGTGGAATTTTGAAGAGATGTTTGCGGTAAATTTAGCCAAGGTATATCACAAATTGGCAATCAACATCAACGCCATGGCGGTCAAGCTGAAATAACGGTGACTATCAACTCGACTTCGAGATGAAGTTAACATAGAGATTGAGAAATTTATCAAAGTGGGATTCATTCGAGAAGCCAAATATCCAGATTGGATATCCAACATCGTCGCTGTCCCAAAAAAGAATGGAAAATTCCATGTTTGTATAGATTTTACAGATCTAAACAAACATTCTCCGAAGGACAGTTTCCCTCTTCCCAACATTTACCAATTCCATGATTCCACAGCAGGTCACAAACTCCTATCTACGATGAACGCTGCTTCTCGATACAATCATATTCTACTCTTGGAAGAAGATCAAGATAAGACCACTTTCATCACTGAAAGAGGACTTTGCTGTGACAAAGTCATGCCCTTTGGACTCAGAAACACAGGCGCGACTTAACAACGGTTGATGACTACTATGTTTAGAGCACATCTTAGGAAAGCCGTGGAAGACTACATTGATGATCTCTTGTGCAAGAGCATACAGTCAGCCAACCACATTACAGATCTCAACACAATATTCAGCATTCTTTGATCTTGCAGGATGCGTCTCAATCCTGATAAATGTCATTTCAGAGTACATTCAGGTCAATTTATTGGCCATCTCATCAGTAAAAAAGGGATTGAGGCCGATCCATATCAAAACCTATTTGGGGATCAGAATGTGAAGTAGCTTTTCAGGATCTCAAAACCAATTTGGGGAGGTCTCCCATAATGGGCACCCCAATATATAATGAGGAGCTGATCATCTACTTGGTAGTTACAAATACTTCAATCAGTTCGGTTCTCATTCGACTTGAAGGGAAAATCGAGAAGCCATTCTACTTCATCAGTAAAACCCTCACTTTAACAGAAATGAGGTATTCTAAAATTAAGAGACTTCTTCTAACTCTTGTTTATACTTCACAAAAACTTAAACACTACTTCAAAGTTCATTCAGTCAAAGTTATGACAAACTACCCGCTCCGGGGGGTTCTATCAAAGAAAGAAAAGTCAAGGAGAGTGCAACAATGGTCAGTCATTTTGGGAGAACATGATATCAAGTTCGAACAACATCATTTTGAAAAGGGTCAGGCCATTGCCAATTTTCTCGAGGATTTTCCAGTGGAAGATCCCAAGTGGGTAGAGCAGATCCTGACCTTCCAAAAGAAATTACAGAAGATCTACTCGCCAAATTATTTGACGAGCGAGCTGAATGGATTAAAAGAAAAGGGTGGATACTTCTTATAGATGGTTCAGCAGGACCCGCATGGTCAAGAATTTGATTCGTATTGATTACCCCATCCATTGAACAAATTGAGAAATAAATTCGCTTGGATTTTAAAGCCTCCAACAATGTCACCGAATACGTAACTCTCATTTATGGACTCGACCTCGCACTTGAGCTTCGTTTCCCAGAACTCTCACTTTACACAAATTTACTACTCATCATTCACCATTACTCTGAGCAATACAAAAAAAATGAAAAGATGATTAAATGTACAACCCTTATTGCAGATAAGATGAGTAAGTTCCCGCAAGCAACTCTCGATTATCTTCCTCAAGGTGAAAATAGACACGCTGATTCCTTGGCCTATCTAGTAGGGGTCATGGGAATAGAAGCTCGATATCTCTAAATCGAAGTAATTTCAACCCCCAGTATTGATCGTATTTTTGTATGTACGATCAACACTGGGGGCGATAAAGGGAAAGACGATGATTGACGAAAGCCGTTCCTAACCTACCTTGGTATCGACAAGAAATGCAATAGAACCCTTCCAACAGATCCAAAGGAGTGTTGAAAGCTGAACGATAACTCAAAGCGCTACACAAATTAAAACGGTTATTTATATCGCCGTTCAATCACAGGGCCTTACCTAAAGTGCCACTCCAGAAAGAAGGCGGGCGAGATGCTCCATAATTTACATAAAGGGACTTGTGGCTCCCATGCCGCAGGTCGATCACTCGTAACTAGAGCCATTACACAATGAGTATTTTGGTCGGGCATGCACAAGCAAGCAGAAGATTACTCACCAAAATCTGATTCATGTCAACGGCATGGACAAATGATACGCACCCCTGCCCTCGAACTACATGCAAGCAAGGTGTTTTAGCCATTCAAAAGATAGGCCCTCGGCCTTGTCGATAAATTTTTAATTTTCCTGGTAACTGAAGAAAACTACTCATAGCTCATGATTATTTTAAAAAATGGATTGAGGAAGTTCTACTCTGTCGAACTAGAGAAGAAGAGGTCATCTCCTTTATCTGGGAACACATTATCACTCAGTTTGGATGCCCGCATCTAATTCGTATCGATAATGGGCCACAATTCATTGGAGAAAAATTTATAGCCTTCCTCAACAAACACAATATCATCTACTCACCATCCAACCCCTACAACCCTCAAGGTAATGGCCAAGCCAAAATCACCAATAAGACGATCGTGAATGGGCTTAAAAAAGGCTTTTCTTACATAAATAAGGGAACTGGGTGCGAGAACATCCTCACTTCTTATGGGCATATAGTTCTATTCCTCATCAATCAACCAGGTGCACCCCATTCCTCCTTTCCCATGGACCGAAGCTGTCATTCTATCTTAATACCATCATCCAGCCAAAGATCATGAGCTAATTGACGAAAAAAACAAGTTTTAATTGGCCTACAACCTCAATTGGATCGATGACACCAGGGAGCGCGTCATTGCTAACCTAGGTCGATATCACCATATGTTGGCCAGTTCGTATAACAGACATGTCAGAAGTCATACTTTCTAAAACGGTGATCTCGTCCTTAGAGAAATCCCTCAACACAGAAAAGAGCCTTATGCCGGGAAACTAGCAGAAAACTGGGAGGGTCCATTCCTTATCGCTGGTCTCACAAGCCTGGGATCATATTACCTCATGACAGAAGGAGTTTACATCTCAAATCCTTGGAACACTAGGTGACTGAAACGGTACTATCGTTAAGTCTCTCACTGCACCATTTCAAATTCTCATTTATTTCCATTCCAAAAGTGAGATTTTTATCTCCATCCAATGTACATCCTTTTCTATTCAATGAAAACTTCCAAGTTTTTTTTCCATACAACTCTGCACTTACGTAGACAATACATAGATTAAAGCATAGGTAATACTAGCTTTCAATCGACCTATATTTTGGTTAAAACATGGATAACACTAGATTTGACCGACTTTACTATACTCTGAGATTAAAGCAAAGGTAATACTAGTTTTCAATCGAGGAACTCTACTAGACATAAGATAAAGTAAAGGTAAAACTAGCTTTCATCTCACTCACTGTGGCTACGATCTTATACCGCTTAAAACAAAGATAACACTTGATTTGACCGACTCTACTATATTCCAAGATTAAAACAAAGGTAATACTAGTTTTTAATCGAGGAACTCTACCAGACATAAGATAAAGAAAAGGTAAAATTAGCTTTCATCTTACTCATAAAATAAAACAAAGGTAAAACTAGCTTTCATCTCACTCAATATGGCTGCGACATTCATACTCTATGATTAAAATAAAGGTAATACTAGTTTTTAATCAAAAAACTCTACCAGACATAAGATAAAGAAAAGGTAAAACTAGCATTTATCTCTCAATATGTCTGCAACAGATACTTTTTTCAGGTTACATATACAACTGCTACAATGGATTCTTTTTTGCTGTTGGGAAGTGAGCTATGCTTTCACCTACAACAGGAGGACGACGAGCCATAAATTCTCAAGCTCGAGCAATCATAGCAATCCTGCCCTGTTTTACCAATTCAGCAGGTCGAAAGCGTAACTCCATTTCTATGGAGTTCGTACAATTTCCTCAATCTATATCAGCTCTGCAAATGCATCCCCTTTTTGAAAAGCAGTCGTGCAAGGTATCTTTCTCTAACTCAAGCCATTTTATCTCCTCTACCTAATAGGCGATCACCGTCATTATCAATTCTGAGTACAATGCCTCGGGCATGACCGCCTTAGAAAAATTTACTCTTGCCATTTGATGGCGATTATACAACCTATTATACCATTTTTCTTTCCATTCCATTTTACTATTTATTTAAGCTGTGAATGCGATGTTTTCTTCCGCCTTCTTGTCCGTTTTAGCTGATTTAGCCTGATTAATCGCCCTCAAATCTGCTACCTGAGCACAAAGTTCCTCAACCTCCCTGTTTAAATCATCCCCAGACAGAGATTTCTTTAACAACTCATATTTCTTCTTTATGGAAATCTCCTTACCCCTGATAACCCATTTTAACTCTTGTTCCTTGGTAAGAGCAGCGTCCTACTTACTTTGGCGCTCCCTTAACCGCTCATTTCTTTTTTACGCATGACCTTGAGTTTGAGCTACAATTCCCTCAACCTCTTTTATTCGAGCTGATAGGCTAACTACATCCCCTTTAATAAGGGAGACCATGACGTCACTTTTATTATTTCTCGAGCGCTCTCCAGCCTTGGCATTTCTGGTACGCAAATTGGCCTGAGCCAAATCAGTCTTTAATTATGCCACCTTTTCATTCAACTCATCAAATTTCCGTTGCACCATCCGAAACTTCATGCTTTTACAGGTAAGGCTATAGTCAACTGCTCAACCACAACTTCAGAGGTAGATAGGTCATCTTGAGCCTTTTTTAGCTCATTATCTTTCTCGACCATTTTCTTCCTCAATCACTCCAGCTCGTTTCTGGCACTCACTAGATTAGCTCGAGTTTGCTTCTGATCATTCATTTTACTGATCATTTAGTCCTTCAGACTGGCCACAGAATGACTTAACCCATCCTCTGATTTTTCTAACACCTATATATGTTATCGAACTATGTCAGCATCCCTACTCTTTGCCATCAGTGCATTATTTTGGCTTTTGAGCTTCGCTACATGTTCTTTCATCTCTACGGGCACTTTTTGCCCTTTATTAATTTCGGCATCCTTCTACTCGATCTTTCGTGTAAGGTTGTCAATAGTTTGGGTAGCCTCAACAAACTTGAAGTGTACCTTTACATGTTGATATATTCTATCTTTATTCGCCTCTCTCATCTTATCAAACTCCTCTGTAAATTCATGGTTACATTGGCGTATCTCATCTTCGCGAAAGCAAACTGATACCAATTTGACCTGCACATCACAGGTATACTATATCAAGTTTGATTCTGAACATTCATTCAATACATACATCTTATTTTTAATGAAATTTCTATTTTTTGACATCTACTGTGTGAAACTACTTTTAAACTTAAAGTTGAAGTGCAATCTCAGTTGGATGACCAATAACACATACTTCCAATTCTAAGGTACATATTTTCAATGTTCTAATTTATCAATATTTTACTATTTTATATACACCATTGAGTATCATTGCCTATATACTGATAGCAGGTTTTTGGTCTGTCCCTACAATCTACTATTTACTTTGTAGCTCTAGACTAATAAAGCATACAAGTCAAATATTTATTGCCCTTTTCTAACCTGTAGCTTCATTTACAAAAACAACAGGGACGCTGAGGCATCTCCTTAACGAGCTCATTCTCTAAATCTTTAATTCTGAGGCACATTTCCTTACGTTCCTACAACGAGGTATACAAAAGCATCTTAGCCTGCAGAATTTTATCCAATAAATAATATTCTATCAGATTACAAAATTCTAAACCATTCATGCAATCACAGAGTCAACATTCTGCTCTACCTTCTCGTTTCCTCCCTCTAGATGCTCATTGTCATCCCCCTGGTTGTCTCGAACCATTTGGGAAGAGTCACCATCTAACCCATCCATAACTTCAATAGAACCATCTTCCACCTCACCATCTTCCTCCTTCTCAACATAGGTGTCTGCCATAATGGCATTCACCTCATCTTCGGAATACCCCTTGGTTATAAGGTGGCACCCGAGTCTGTCGCGCTCAATTTCCACCTCCTCCATATTCCTTCTCGCTTCCGCTGAAAGATCGTTAATCTCCACCTCTTGAGAAGCCTCCAGGGCCTCCAACCGCTTCTCCTCCTTAATCAACTCATCTTTCAGTCGAGCTACCTTCTTCTAAAGCTCAGCCTTCCCCTTCTTCAGCTCAGCTTTCTCCTCCTCGACCCTGAGGCATATCCCCTCCATTAAACGAGCAGCCTACAAAAGTAAATAACATCGACCTCACTGTTAGCTCGATTCACTATACAAAATTCATCACATATTCAAGCAAATAAACTTACCATTTTGTTCATCTCCTCCTCCCCATTGAGAGTTGCAAGACTTACCCTTTCCTCCACCTCTTTCAGCTCACCGCCTATAACAGGTCGATCCTCTATGACCTTCACCCCTATAAGTTTGGAAGGCTCGACCCTCTTCTTTTTTTTCCCTCCTTTGACCTCACCACTTCTTGTTGTTTCAGAGGTCGAACCAGGCTTCAACATCTTCTTCTTTGGAAACGCCCAAGCTATCTTGCTTGATGCAGTAGACTCTGACATACCCGCGAAGTCTACTCCAGAGGCCTTGGGCAAGTTTACTCGCATCTCCCCATTAGTTCCCCACTTCTTGTTACCCTCAGGAGCCATCATTAGCCTCATTGTTTGAAACTTTTGAACTTTCTCAGACCTGTTGTTAGCACATTTCTTTCTGCTAATACCGAGTCCTTTCAGCACAACCTCAAGCTCTGTCTCTTCATGAACAACAGTGTCCAATAGAAACTTCTTCCTCGTTACCTTTTATTGAGGACCTGTCGGTCAACAATGTATTATCGTCAGCAGGGCAACATACAGTTTCGACATATCAATATTATGCATTATACATTACTATACTTACTTTGTTTTGCAGTTTTGCACATAAGTTTCATGGGTTCTTCATCATCTCTCTGAAGGAAATCACCATTTGCCCATATCACATTATTATTCCATAGTCGACCTGCTGAGTTCAGATCGAAGAAACAAGGCTGAGTCAAACTCGTAAAAAAATATGCCCCTCCACTTGCAGAAAATTTTTCTACCCCATAAAACTACAAGACATCCTCAGGAGATATCCTGCTCCTCGAGAAATATGCGTAACATCCCTCGCCCGAATTATGAAAGTCGTCTCTCTTCTTTGTAACCCTAACCCTAGCCGTTCCTAGCTAGGGTTTCTTTTATCTCTTGTCTTTCGAATTAAATCTCCTTCTCTGTGGCTGTCTCGTTCTCCTTTTGATTTAGATTTTTAATTCTTTTATTCCATCTTTCTTTCCTCTCTCTTCGATGGCTTTGAGTTCCTCTTTGAGCACTCATGCACTCCTCACCTCACCGGCTGCCACTTCTATCCTACCGCTGATCTCCCATGCACAAGTTTCCTTTGCTTCGACTGCCCCTCCCTTCGTTCAACCCTCTTTAGCTTGTGCTGCCTTACAAGCAGTAAAACCAGCGCTCGAGGAGTTCACACCTGACACTCGGGTCTCATCAAAAGATAGGATGCCCGTGATCTCCTTCTCACCCTCGGATCTTGCCAAAGCTGCGACAGCTTTCAACACTACACTCATTATGAGCTTTCCAGCCGGAAAACCTCAATTAGAGATTATTACAAGGAACATCGACTCCAACTGGGGTCTCTAGGCAGTTTGGAAGGTCACAGTGCTTGACATCAAGCATATTATGGTACAGATGGCATCAGAAAGAGATGTTACAAGAGCTCTCTCTCGAGAGTCGAGACAAATCAAAGGTTTCTTTTTCAAGCTAGCTCGTTGGAAGGTTGATTTGGAAGACTAGCCGTTTGCTCCAGTTTGGGTTAAGTTCCCAGGTCTTAAGCTTCATCTTCAAAACAATGGGATAGTCAAGGAATTGGCCGGTCTTGTTGGTAAATACCTTATCAGGAATTGGCCGGTCTGCTGAGCCAGAGCAGACCTAGCACTATGAGGTTTTGTGCCGTGATCAATCTCTTGAAGGACCTTCCTTTGGAAGTGGGGCTTGTTCTCACTAAATCTTGTATCTTAGAGTAAGCGGTGATATATGAACGACTTCCGCAGTTCTGTCCACATTACTGCCTACAAGATCACAGCAAAACAAACTGCACTAAGATTCACCCTATAGTCGTAACAGATAAGAGGAAGGAGTTTTACCAAGGCAAAGCAAGACCTGTGAAGACTGCTAACAATCATCCCAAGCCTTCAGCTCAGTATGGTGCTCTACTCCACAGCACAGCAACTTCATTGGGTAAAACTGGTAACACCGAGACCTCCGACAGTGAACAACTTCTAGGTACAGGGCTACTGCAACAGGCGGGGGCAATCACTGCTTTAACCACTGGGGTCAACAGAGCAACTACCACATCTTGGGAGAAGGCGCATACTATGGACGCCGCAGTTACAACAACAAAAGATAGCAAATTATGCAGTCCGAAGGGGGTAGACAATCACCCAAAGCCTCTGGTTCAGAGCACTTTACTCCACAACGCAGCAACTGCATTGGGTAAAATTGGTAGCACCGAATCCTTCGACAATGAACAACTTCTGGGTATAGGGATAAAGCAACAGGCGGGGGCTATCACTGCTTCACTTACTGGGGTCGATAAAGCAACTGCCAGAGCCAGGGAGAAAGTGCATACTATGGCGAATTGGGCAGTCTGAAGGAGGTAGTTCCAATAGCTACGGTGGCAAGCAAGATCATTGAATGCCTTGTGTCTGACTGTGAGCTTGCAGCGGCCTACAACACCGAGTTTGAACGAGGTTTTCACTCTGACATTGGGTACTACGATAAGGCAATTTACAAAGATTGGACTTCGATGATGAAAGTGCGATCAAAGCCGCAAAGGATGCCTCTAAGCATAGTCACAAGGAGCAAGAGTGCTCGGCAACCCCCCTACTAGTTATATGGTTGATGGACCGCTACTAGTTTGGAATTGCAGGTGCATTGGCAATGCTAAGATAATAAACCATCTTAAAAAGATCATTCAACTCCACAACATCTCCATTGTTGTTATGTTAGAACCTTTTTTAGATGTCTCGCATTTTGGTAGCATATGCAGTTGAATAAAGTGTAATTCTTTTCCTTCAAATCAAGACCAGAATGGTAAAATATGGATTTTCTAGAAATAAGATTATGAGGAAATGCTTATATCTGCTACTAATCAATTTATTCACTTTAAGATGGCGCTAAACAATGACTGGAGTGCCCTAGTGACTCTTGTTTATGCTAAATGCACGAGTATTGAACGCTAACCTCTGTGGGATAACATTTGCTTGCTTGCCCAAAACATTACAACGCCTTGGTGTGTACTGGGGGATTTTAGCACTATCCGATATGAAATTGAAAGACTAGGTGGTCGGAAAATACGCAACAGAGAGGTCACATAATTTGAAGATATGATATAAGCCGTAGGGTTAATGGATACTGGTTTCTTGGGTTTAAGATACACTTGGTGCAACAATCATCAGGGCAGGTCTCTGCAGTGGGCACAACTGGATAGAACACTCGTCAATACAACGTTCATGACCGGATTTCCGGTACACAAGATCAGCCACCTCACACAGGTTTGTTCAGATCACTCCCCCCTTCTCCTAATATTCACGAGAAATGCTTATCAAGGCCGTAGACAGTTTAGATTTCTGAAAATGTGGACAACTCACACCACATTCCTTAAGCTCATCGAAGATACTTGGCCATCGGGGGTGTTTGGAAACTGCCACTCTTCCTTTGCGTACAAACTGAAAGTGGTCAAGGCGGCCTTGCGGGAGTGGAATAGTGCAGTTTTTGGAAATGTTATGCAAAACATTAAGTTGCATGAAGACAAAATTACGGAGCTGGACTTCCTATTACAATGTGGCTGGGACGAACAGGTTAGTGCGGATATTAGCAATGTGTAGAGAGAACAAGTTGATATGTTACACAAAGAGGAGATCTTTTAGAAGGAACAGTCGCAGGTGAAGTAGATTCAAACAGGGGATGCGAATACCCAGTTCTTTTACACGGTCACTCAGATTAATCGTAAAAGATCCTTTCTCTTGAATTTCACAATGCCAGATGGTACCAACACGCAAGATATTGGGTTGATCCATGAAGCAGCTATCTCCTGCCACAAGAATGTGCTAAATACATCTCCGACCCAACCGGATCGAGACCTACTGAACTGCATCCCAACTATTATTATAGAGGAAGAGAGTAACTGTATTACGACACCACCAACTATGGAAGAGTTAAAAGCTAGGGCTTTCAGTATACCCATTGACAGCACTCCCGGAAGCGACGGTCAAGTTTCTTTACCACATGTTGGGACATCATTAAAGATGACTTACATGGAGAGGCCAAAGAATTTTCAATAGAGCTCCTCTTTCCAGATTCTATACTGCCACCTTCCTGACCTAAATCCCAAAGGTCGAGATGCCTACAACGTTGGGAGACTACCGACCTCTCAGTTTATGTTCGGTGGCCTATAAGATTATCTCTCAAATCATCGTTACAAGATTGAGTGCACTGTTATACAAGATGATCTCGGGCAATCAGGGAGCCTATATACAAGGCAAGGATATCAGTGATACTATCACTCTCGCCTAAGAAATGGTAGGGGGCTTACATAGAAAGGTCTGGGGCAATAACGTTATGATAAAGGTGGACATGGCCAAGGCATATAATCGGTTGGACTGGAGATTTCTCAGGATGGTTCTTGGCAAATTTGGGTTTAGCAGCACATGCGTAAACCTCATTTCACATTGTGTAGAGACACCCTGGTTCTTTGTGGTGCTATAAGGAGTCTTCAAGGGCTTTTTCAAATCAACTAAAGGCTTCGGCAGGGGGACCCTCTCTCACCTTTGCTATTTATCATCGTAGAAGAAGCACTGTCCAAAGAGTTGACAAAGTGCTTTGTAGATGGGCATATTGGGTACTTTAAATCTTCTCGGGGCTATCTTCCGATCACACATCTGGTGTATGCAGATGACTTTCTAGTGTTCCTTAATGGAAGTTAATCCTCGCTCAAGGGGCTACTGAAGTTTATGGACATATATGAATCATTTTCGGGGCAGTTGGTCAATAAAGAAAAAAGTGGTGTCTATGTGCACCACAATGCGACTGTTGCTCAGAAACAAATCATACAAATCACTAGTGGGTTCCATCACAGGCTCTTTCCTATGCTTTTTGTGGGGTGCCCATCAGCTATGGTAAGGTACGACACTCTTACTTTGAGACATTACTCACTAAGGTAAAACAAAGAATTGAAGGATGGCACGGTAAGCTCCTATCACAAGGCAGAAAACTCATTCTGATAAACCACATTTGAACTCCATGCCTATACATCTCCTAGCCAGCATCACCGTTCTGAAATTGGTCCTTCAAAAACTGGAAAACATGTTTTCCAATTTCTTCTGGGGAGAATTTTAGGGTAAAGACAAACGACATTGGGTCTCATGGAATGACATTTGTCTACCTAAAGAGGAAGGTAGACTCGGCATCCGAAAACATGTTAATGTCAAACATTGTTTACAACTCAAGAAATGTTGGAATGTGCTCCATGCCGATACATTATGGACTCGGTTTTTGAAAAGCAAGTACACCATCAGCGACGACTTCTCTCGGCTTCGATCAAGCACCTCTACCTTGTGGGCAGGCATTCGAAATCTGTTCAAAATAGTTCATGCTAATACTGTATGGAGTCTGGGTTTAGGAACTTGCAGCTTTTGGATGGACGACTGGACCGGGGAGGGCAGCCTCGCTGATCTACTGAACATTGAAAGCAACCAGGAAATCATGGTAAAAGAAATCATTATGAATGGCCCAAACTAGAACTGGCAGCACCTATACCATGAAATGCTTACATATTGGAAGATTAAACTCGCCAGTAAGTTCTTAATCGGTGAGGGAAATGATACACTGTTATGGGGCCCTTTTGAAAGTGGTAGCTTCATGGTAAAGTCCGCTTGGCAGTTCTGGAGAGGAACTTTGTAAACACAACGGCGCATGGATTGGATTTGGTACAAGATAATCCCCACCAAAATTCAGGTCTTCAGTTGGAAAACGTGGAAGAAGGTCCTCACGATGGATGCTTTCCTACAACAACGGCTCCCATTTGTTTCCCGATGCAGCTGTTGCCGCTCGGGGAGCATCGAAGGGCAGAACCACTTGCTCGTAAACGGAGAGATAACACAACAAGTTTTGCAATTTTTTGCGTACGCATGTGGGGTTCGCAACGTTCCGGCTGAAAATTTTTGGGCACGGTAAGGGGTTTGGTTATTGGTAGCCAACAAGAGCACACAAATGGGTATCATTCAAGGGATTCACCAGGCTATCATAAGCTTGGAATTATGGAAAGCACGGTGCAAACATCAGTTCGACGACGTTCCCATGAATGCCCACTCGATTGTCACCAAAACATGCCGATGGCTTCAGGATCTCATGGTCAAAACTAAAGTAAATCAAAGCGGCAACTTTGGAGACACATTCTCTCTGCAGATATTCCGAGTGCACATGCTTCAAATAAAGCATAAAGCAAGTATATTGGTAAAATGGCAAGCACCACCACCAGGGTGGTTTAAACTGAACACTGACTGATCCTCTTTGAGCAATGGTCTCTCTGGGGCTGGAGGTATCATACGCAACTCACATGGAGGGATGAAACTCGGTTATAACGGGGCACTAGGAATTGGCACGAACATGACAGCTGAACTATATGGGCTCCTGCATGACCACATACTCTGCATTGAAAACCACATGTTTCCACTCGTGGTTGAAATGGATGCTAAGGTTAGAGTCAACTGGTACAAATAGATACGCCTTTTTCCCAGCAAGTTTCAAGCCATATGGAAGATGATCCTTCAACTCAGCCAGGAGCTCCAAAACATCATGGTGCACACGTACAGAGAAGGAAACGGGTCCGCTGATGGTTTCTCCAAGTTGGGAAGTACACAACATAACTTCTTGTTCTGTTCTGTTGTTGCGCTGCCTAGACAAATACGAGCCTCCTAGTTTCAAGAAAAATTAAGGGTTGCGACTATTAGATACTGAGGCACATGCACTGCTCGGAGGCCAAGCTTTAAGTTCCCCTCTTGTTTTTTTCTTGTCTACTTAAATAAAAACTCTATTTGTGGGCAAAAAAAGAAAAAAGACATCCTGCACCCAATCTCATCCTCCCCCCGCAACTTATTCAGATATTCACAAACATTAATCACCTCACGCATGTTCCCGTTCAACTGAACAGGATATGCCTCGATGATGTTCATAACCCTTTTGCCAAATTGCTAAGTAGAAGACTCAACCCGTACTCCAACTAAGATAGGTAACACCAAAAACCCTCCGCCTGGTCGCCCTGGACATTTTCGTCAAAGTGTTCTAAAGATATCAATTCGTCTAAACCCCTATCTCATTTCTCTTACTCTAAATTAGCCAACAGAAAAAAGTATTCCTCTCCAGTAGTTACGATGCAACTCCTAAAATGCATGGGGGCATGTTCTACACAACTATCTCATCTTCCCCGTATAGAAACCTTGGCTTTACAAAACTCTTTGAACACAACAGAATTCGAAGGATAAATTACCAATCTTTCAGGGAAATTTAGAAATTGAACAACCCTTACTTCTTTCTCCCTATCAGATATTTCAATCTCGAACTCTGCCGATCGACCAGAGGTCGATGCCTTATTAGCAGGTGAAGTCTCCATATCAACTACAAATCTACAGATGAGGGTTTGATTCTGCACAAACATGCCTCACGATCGACCTACATACAGGTCCAGGTACCCATCATTATCTTTTACATATACATCACCCATATATATATATATATATATATATATATAATATCTTAAACAAGTTTTTATAAATGGCTATAAATGGTAATTTTTAGATTTGCCTAACACAAAAAATAGTTTTCAAAAACAACACATTCAAAATATTTTAAATACTCTACTAACCTTCTATGTCAGAATGTGAATCTGACGCAGTGCCAAATCCTTCCCTTACAATACTACTATATAGCCACCTTTATGACTCAGTCTCTATAACTCTCTCTCGCTTTGACTGTTAATTACTCTCAATTAATTTCTCATAAAATTCTCTACTAGTTTTCTTCTTTTCTCTCTCACTACTCTTCAAGTTTTTAGAAGTTGAGAAACCTTTAAATAATGAAGATGAAGCATTCCTTATATTTTCTCTCTTTAACTTCTGGCAGTTATTGGGCCTTGCACGAGCCGTCCTTGGTTTTGAAACCAAGGCATCCCCTCCACAATCAATGTCAGACGTCTTGCACCTTTTCGGTGAAAATACTTTCCCATCATTACCCTTTGCCCTATATTTTAATCTATTTTCATCTCTCTTATCCAAATCTCCCTCTGACCTCCCCACACTCAATATGAATCAACACTTATACACAATCAGACTTTCCCTGCTTTTACACAAGAGAAAAAATCAAAAGCTACCTATTTTTATTTTTTATTTTTGCTTTTTCTATTTATAGAAATGTTGACGTCATTTCCAAATATCTCAAAATTTCAAAAATATTTAATTTTATTTTTCACAACAGTCACAAACAGCATTCGCAACAATAGAGGATAGATTCAAACTTCATTCGCATTTTATTTCTTTGGAAATTATTCGAACTCATATACTTACATGCATACCACCCCTATTTACATTCACTTCATTATCATCATACTCTCATCACAATTCATTCCCTCATATATAATTATACCTAAAACATCCTTGATGTCCTGTTAAACCGCATCCAATCATTTTGCCTCCAGCAATCCTGATATCTTCTAGTTCGATCTCTTCTTCAGCAATCAATCCCACAACATCTTTTCGAGCTATAGGTTCTACCATCTCTTCCAGAAATAGCTCCTCATAGAAATGATGTTCATACTCACGTTCCCTACCCATCAAATCTAAACCATCAAATTAACACTCCTTCACTGGCAGTTCAGCATCACAGTCCAACAAGACAAAAATTTGTTCCCATACTTTAGCTATCTTTATCGCCAACTGCCCCTTAGCGACATAACAAATTCTCTTAAATCAAGTGCACACCATTTCTATTTTCTTCCACCTGTTTAAAACTCATTTTCCTCTATTTTATTAGTTTTCTAGATTGCTGCGGATCCCTCACATTTTGTAATATTATCCTATTCATTCATAACAGAAAACCTCAGTATCCTGAGAAAAGCTATTTGAACATATCTCTCCTTATCGACCTCTGTTATTTCGACCTATTCCAAATCGAGTTTAATTTTTGCAAATCTAATTTTTCAAAACGATCTCCTTGAGCTCAAATTCCCCTTCCTAAAGCTTTTACAGTTTTCTTTTTCCCCCAATAACTTTTAGCCCCTTGGTCGAACATCATTTATTACACATATTTCATGTTACAAACATATTTTTACAGCTCGATTATTATAACCAGGTTGTAAGTTCTAATCTCATACATAACATTTTATCCTATATTCGTTTCTATACATATATCAACACAGAGTTTGGTTAACAAATTTTATTCAGCTCGAATATAAATTACAGGTACTTTAGAGCTCACAAATCTTTCAGGTACTTTATAGATATCACGTCTTTCAAGTACTCCGAAATTAGATACTTTATAGATAACAAGTTTTTCAAGTGCTTTACAGATAATAGGTCTTTCAGGCCCTCCAAAACATCAATTCCTTCAGTTCATCTGACTTCAGTGATGTTTCACTCCAAGAATCCTCTGATGATAAGCAGACATTGGAAGTCACCATAGGTCCTTCTTCCTTCACACCATCTTACTTTGACTAGAAATTGGGTTTAGAGGAAGCCTAGACATGAAAGCAGAGGACTCATTGCTTGAACCAACTTTTCAAACAGAAGGTCTTCTTCGCGCCAAGTAACGATGGAGGTACAAAAGTAGACTTCCATTCTCCATCTTCATTCTCCACTACCACCGTCGTCTTCTCTATAGCCACCACCTCCACAGAGTTGGTAGAGATGAAAAGGGCCTAACCTTAGAATCCAGTCCTATGCAAGACATTGGCGTAACTGCCCAGCAGTTATGCCCAATTATGCCAAACCCTGCATCTGTCACCCCAACCTTGTCTTTCGCAAGAATGCAGAGACAAATCCAACATTTCTCACCTATTAAGACAATGGGAATTTTTTTCCACATATAGTAAAAATCTTCCTCAGCTTCAGCCGCTTCTTCTTCTGACATATATTGATACGTCGGTGGAACGGGAACGGGGGTAGGTATCTCTAAAGACTGATCACCGAAATATCTCAACTTCAATTTCTGCATTTCAACAGAGATCCTCTTTTCATGAACATTTCTCCGAGTCTTCACCATCATCAATAAAACTTCCAAAGATTTTTGCAACAAACAGCTTACTTTGCTACAATCCTTGGTACAAGTACTATTTATATAACCCTGATATTTAATGTGCAGGTACATTTCCCCAAGCATCATCATTCAATATAGACGAAACTCGCAAAACCCTAACCCTCATGTACATCAATATTCCCATTATCATTCAATACTCAAACATCCCCCTATAACATACGCATTTTTGATATAGTTAAATCCACATCATTACTTCCTTCATTTTCAAACTTCTAACCCACATACCCATATACCCACAAATTCTTTCTTAGCCAAATCAACTCGTGACTTCGGTTATGAGGGGGTGATTGTAGAGGCCTATCCCTCGATCTAACCCAAATCGAGCTATTCTAGTTTGAACTACCTCCATATCAGACTCATGCATTCTACACGTGACATATGAACGTGGGTCGAGCTCAAACAGAAAAATATGAACAAGTCAAAGATACTTGTCTTTCATGACCTCAACAGTTACCCAGTCAACCGCCACTAACCATATTATTCGGAGAACATGCTTCTGCACGATGAAGAACTGCGGAGAAGGCCTATATAAAGAAAATATTCCAGAAGAGGCAGGGACCAAAAAAATATACTAGAAATCACCAAGAAAACAACATTTTCTAGGTTCTCAAAACTTTAAAACTTCTTATTTACAAGATTAAAGTATTTCTAGTTTGAGAGATCACTTGTAATAGGATATCAGCCTCAAGCAATAAAAGTCACTATTGCAAAAATCCACAACTCGAGGTCATGGTTTTTTTACCTATTTATAGGCCTTCCATGCTATATCACATGTATCATTTCTTATTTCATGTTAGTTTTTATCACAGGAATATTGGTATAAGAGCTAATTCCAAGCCATCTCGAGCTTACAGAATTAGGCGATTACAGGTACCGTAGGCCAAAAGGAAAGGAGTATAGTTGGTCGCCTTGTGGGGTATGGTACAGTAAGCCTAGAGTACATGTTGTAATTCTTGAACCCAATGCCCTTTCCTCTCGTCTATGCATTTCTTAAGACCATCGACTATAGTTTTGTTGATTGCTTTGACCTGATCATTTTTTTATGGGTAATAGGGTATGGAAGGGGAGATGATGATATTGCATTTTGTGAGGAATGCTCAAACCTTGTTTCCTACAAACTGTAGACCATTATCACATTAAATCATATATGGACAGCCGAAGCCTGTAATAATATTTTCCATAGGAACTTGGTGACCTCATCTTTTCTTGTTCGACTTAAAGGTACGGGCTTGACCTATTTAGTAAAATAGTCTGTGACGACTAAGATATGTTCTAGGCTAACCAAAGCTTTGGGAAAAGGGCATACTAGATCAATGGCCCATCTCTTAAATGGCCAAGCGACTTGGCTACAGTAGAGTTCTTGGGAGGGGCATCGAATGTCATGGGCGTGACGTTGGCATTTGTCAGAATTCATAGCATACTCTTCGGCTTGTTTCTTCAAATTCGGCCAGAACAGACCCTGTATGATTGAACGGACAACTATGGATTGACTAGCGGTGTAGAACCCGCAATTACCTTTGTGGAGCTCAGTAAGTATGGTTGCGGCTTCACATTGGGATATACAACAGAGGTATACGCCATTTGAGGATTTACTGTGTAGACTGCCTTTGAGGATGGTGTAACATCGGCAGTTTTCCAGTAATGAACATTTGGCTTTTGGATCCCTCGGTAAAGTAGAACTATTAAAGTATGCAAGGAAGGGTGCGCGAGAGTCTTTATGATCAAGACTTTCGCCCCTAGTATTGATGGTGTTGATTTCCATCTGGTCGATTCATGGGCATTCGAGTACTTCGATATTGAGGGATCAAGATTCGGACTGGCCTAACTGGATAAGCTGTAAATCAGTAAAGATGGTTAGTTTGGGGACACCAAGTTCGAGGGCGAGATCGAGGCTATGTAGCAAAGCTTTGCATTCAGCCTCATTGTTAGTATATTCAAAGTTTAACTTGATGGTCTTTTCGATTTGGTAATTTGAAGGACTGACAAGAATGATACCTTTCCAAGAACTGTTTGGTTATGTTGATCCCTCTGTAAAGAGACGTTAGCCTATATTAGCGTTCCAAGGGTCATTCTTCTCGGTCTTATCTTCGGGTAAATGGTCTTCATGTTCTTTCCAGTCGATGTCTTCGACCGGGAAGTTGGCAAGAAAATTGACGATTGCCTTTCGAAAGTTTTATCGTGTTAACCGAAGTAGACGGACCACTGTTGTACCTGTCTGGACATATCTTTCTTACTAAGGATTTCTCGAAGAGGGTAGCAGGTGATAACATGTATGTGGTATGCCTAGAAGTATGGTTTGAGCTTTCGAGAAATATAGACAAGTGTGAGGAGCAGTCGTTCGAGCTTGGAATATCGTGTTTCGGTAGGTATCAGAGTTTTTCTGATGAAGTAGACAGGTTTCTCAATACCTGCTTTTATTAGATAAGGACAGAGCTAAAAGAAGCCTCGGTCACTGTAAGATATAGGGTAAGCACTTCGCCTTCGACCGGGGTACTCATGACAGGTGGTTAACCAAGGTAAGTTCTGAGTTTGAGAAAAGCTTGCTCACATTTGGGTGTCTAGTTAACTTTGGGGTTTCTCTTTTTGGCTTTATGAATGTCATGGTCAAGTAAGAGGTAGAAGGGCCAAGCGTAGCGTCAAAGGATTTAGAAATAAATTGGTTAAGGGCGACTATTTTGCTGGCGACCTTTTAGACATCATTCTTGGTTCGGGGAAAGGGCATATTAATGAGGGCTCAAATTTGTGTAGGGTCAATCGCGATACCTTATTCGCTAATGAGGTGACCCAAGAACTTTCCTGAAGACATGCTGAACTAGCACTTATCTGGGTTTAATTTCATGTTGTATGAGCGAAGTATCGAGAAGACATCGGTCAAGTCTTGTATATGGGTATGTTTATGGAGAATTTTACACAACATGTCATCGATATAAACTTTGACCGACTTCCCAAGCAGAGGTTTGAGCATAGTGATAACAAGGCGCTGTTAAGTGGCACCCGCGTTTTTGAGGCTGAAGGGAATCACATTAAAATAGTAAATCCCTTATTCTATGATAAACAAAGTTTTAAGTTGATCTTCAGGGATGAGGGGTACCCGATTGTGACCCAAAGCCACGTGCATCATAGATAGGCGTTCATGGCCAGCTGTCGCATTCAGAAACACTAAAATGATCAAGAGAGGAAAATTATCCTTCGACGTGTGTTTATTAAGATCGGTGAAGTCGGCATAGATTTGAATCTTACCATTCTTTTTGGGGATAGCAACAATATTCGAGATCCAATCAGCGTACTTGACTTCTCTTATAAACCCAGCGACTAGGAGTTTTTTGACCTCGAGGTTCGCTGCTTCTTAAATTCTCAGGGTCAAAGTACATTTCTTCTATTTTACTACTGTAGATTTAAGGATGAGGTCAAGTTGATGGTAGGCCAGGGTGGGGTTAACCCCGGGCATCTCATGGAATGGCCTAGCGAAGACATTTTTATTTGCTCAAAAGAACATGGTGAGTTCGCAGCTTTCGGCGGCATCAAAAAAATTGGCAATAAATATACCTCAAACAGGGCCGTCGAGTTCGATGTAAATAGTAGGTTTGACAGGTGTGGCAGAAGAGGTCGAGGTGGTGGGGAGAGAGAGATACAGTGATTGCTATGGCTTTACCAGTTTCCTGGTAAGGTCGATTTTGGGATACTCGCACGAGCGAGCTAAGCGCTGAGAGTCTTTCAAGTTCTACGTACCACATGGGGTAGTGAAACGTAATGTTTGGCAGTAGGTAGAAGGTATGGTTTTTATCGCATGGAGCCAATCACACCATTGAATGCCCAGATATTCAAATTTCTTATCGATGACAAGAAAGCTAGTTTGGAGGGTAACCGGGCTGGTGGTGACATGAAGGCTAAGGTGGCCGACAGTGACCTCCGTGACACCGTTAAAACCTTTGAGTTTGACATTGGCTTGTGTAATAAGATATGTTTTTTGTATAGCGAGGACGGTTTGGAGGAAGAGGATGTATGCTACCCTACATGTATTGATGAGCATTATATGGAAGACGAGGTGATCAACCTTATTCATAATGACCAAGGGGTCTAAATGGGGGAAGCATACATGAGACGTGTCGCAATCGATGAAGGATATACCTTTAGGTCGAGGGTGGTGGCTAGATTTGGGTAGAAGGATGGGGAGATTCTACTGATAGGTAAGCTTAAAGCATTCTTCGATTCGTTTACGCTTTCTTTGAGTTTGACCGCTGTCGATGTTATTAACTTTGATTAGGTAGAGTTGAAAGATATGTACCTCGGATGGACTGACATTCAGAATGGGTTGGGGCTTGAGGTATTACCTGTCGAGATGGCCAGGAAGGTCGGCAACATAGGTGTAGTCGACAAGCTTTAAGAATCATTTCAAGTAAATATTGCAAAGTGTAGCACCTATTTATAGGGCGGCAATTGCATTTGTGGTTTTGGCAGTGAGGCTCATCCTTTCTGACCTCGATGGGGATGGGAGTACGCCAGATAGGATCAGCTTGGATAAGTATGAGAAGGGTACGGATGGGAGCAGTGAGTTTGGGTAGAACAGGCATGGGACATTTTTTGCGGGGTTAAGAAGATTGAGCATCGAAGTAGGGGCGTTTGCGGTTGTCGGTCTCTTGAGAAATAGGAGCGACCATGGGTGTATTCAAAGGTCAAGGTGTTCTCAGAGACGTTCAAGGTCGATATATCTGCTGACCCTGGTGATTAGATTCGTGAAAACGTTTGAGACCGATGTATCCATTGACTTTAGATAACATCTCCTCGAGGGTTCATGGCTTTTGGAGCACGATGTACTCCTTAACATGGTTGTGGTCATGCAGGGCACTGGAGAAGACGAGGTCGGCATTCGCCCAATCAAGCTTTTTGACTTTGCGCGATTCATTGAGAAAATACATTGTAAAGTTTTCAAGCATTTCAGTGGGTAATTTGCAGAAGTTAAAAAGGGCGTCCACCCGGACTTCACGGTCTTTATTGAAGGTGAAATAGGAGATAAAAAGGTTTGAAAGATGTTCGAAAATTCCGATAGAGCCATTAGGGAGGCTGTTGTACCACTTTAGAGGGCTGTCAGTAAGACTGGTGGGAAATATATGGCACAAGATGTGATCGGCTTTGGAGTGCAGGCTTAAAGCATTCTGGAACTCGGGGACATAAGATTACTGGTTGTTGTTACAGTATTTATGAATTTTTGGGGTATGGAAGTTTGGTGGTATCTCGACAGCGAGGAACTTCGGGAAAATGGGGTTATTTAATCGATTCTACGAGTTCGGGGTGGGACTCACGATGATACGAATGGCGGCGTTAATTCTTTGGTCGAGTTCTTGCTATGTGAGATATGCAGGTCAAGGGGGAGAACACTGGGGTCGCAGGTGGTAAGGCCGTGGGCTAGGGTTATGTTCAGCGCTGCGTTCTCTGAGGTGTTCCCACACAGGGCACCGTATAGGGTATCGAGAGGATCAAAGGGTAGAATCGGATGAATCATCCGTAATTGGGTCGCCAAGATGGATCGAGCCTGCGAGCATGGCAGCGGGGGCATTCATGGCACCAAGGTGGACAGAAGGGACCTCTATTTGGTGGTGGGGACCGAGTCTTGCGCGGGCAGAGACGCGTGAGGGGGAGGGTACCGAGAACGCACTGAAGCGTCCTAGGTTTGTACTTGTTGAAGTTCACGGACTGTGTGGCACAGTTCTTCCAGGGCTTGATGTTGTCTATAATTACCGTCAAAATGGCGCTTCCTTTTAGCCTCGAGTTCTTGCCAACAATCCTCATGCTCAATACATAACTGGTTAGGTGGCACTACTCGACTTGAGCAAATTATTGGCTAATGAGGAAAAGTTGGGCGGCGATGTCTTCGGCGGAGTTGCCAACAATAGCAGAGGTTGAACGAAGGGTGGGGGCAATTGCGTATTGCTATAAAGGAAATGAAAAAGGGATTGGAAAGGGTGGGTATAATATAGACGGTGCCAAATATAGGTGCGTAGTTTTATAGAGGCAAAACTTTGCCCTTACACCTTGGGAGTTATCTTTGACTAGGGGTTTTGACAAATATATAAGACAATAATAAGATAAATCACTGCACTAACATACTTGCGTGAAGTTCGTGAATTGGGGTTCTCCACGACCTCTAGCAAATATTTGAATAAATGATTATGTAAATATTGATTTAGATGATAGTTCAAATTGAGAGAAGGTTATAGGGTACTCGAAAGTAATGTTGGGAGGGTTTTAGGCAAAGTTTTTTTAACCTCTCCACAGTGTTCCCTCTTTTCTATTTATAGGAGATAGAAAAGGGTGAGTCACTATGAGAGGTCAGATTACTTGTATATCTTTTGGGGCAGCTGTCCTGTATGTAAAGTCAGTTTTGACACTGTAGCTGTCTGGCGGCTTGTTTCCACTATTCTGTCTGGTGAGCTGGCTGTCAGGTGTGTCTGCTTTCGAGCATGCATTACTATGGTCGAACCCATTATGGAATTAATGTTGACCGATTATCTTTGGCTTTGGCTTCGGCTAACTTTGAGGATGCCTTTGAGTGCTTGAGTGTTCAATTAATCTCGAAAGGCTTCGTAAAATCGATATTGCCTTGCTGGGCTTCGAGGCTCTTAGTAAGCTTCGATGTAGCCTTCGAGTATTCGACTAGTCTTGGAAGGCTGCGAGTAGGCTATTACAACGAGAACTTTGTATGTCGGGTTAGTGTTATGAAGATTGACCCACGGGTTGACCCGCTAACCCATTAGTGGTTGGAGTTGATTTGTGTTGAAGGGATTTTTAGTCTTTCTTCATATTATGCGTATAACATAAAAATCTAAACCTCATTTTTCTCCCATATCTCGGCCTCCGACGGGTGCGATTCCTAATCGGATTCCATTTTTTGTTTTCTCATTCTCACGATTTGAAGATATGTTATCTCCATCTCCTCTTAATGTTATTACTTTTTTCAACATAGAGACAATGTTCTTGAAGCAATATGCCCTCATCTTCTTAAAACAAAACTTTAAGGAGATTTTCTCATTTACAAAAGCTAAAATGCAATATAGAGTAGGTTAGGGGTTGGACAAGAAACAAACCACCATAACCATCCCAACTTTAGTTTTGTTTTACAACTTACAAGCTACAACGATGGGCGGTCTTAAACACTAGTAGGGAGGATCATGGGCACATGGAGAAGAAAGAAAGGACATGAATTTTTTTGATGAATCTTTCAATCAAATAATTTCGGGGGTCAAATGGTTTTGTTCGGGTCAAACCGACAATTTAAGGGTCGGTTTCGAGTTAGATTTTATGACCCGTTTACTAAACCTGTAAGGTTCGGGTTGGCAGTTTGTTTACACAAACCCGAGATGACACGACCCGACTCGACCCATTGATAGCCCTAGTTGACGAGGCTCTCCTGTGCACCAATGATTAGTCGTGCAAATATTAATAAATTATGATTCCTGATCATCCTTGTTTCAAAAACAAAAAATAAAAATTTACAACTAAATTCCTCCCTAATGTTTAAATACCCCATGTGTCCTCAGGACATGAAAAATTATTTTCTATAGTAAAAAAAACTTTTGTACCCCTCAAAAAGTTTATTATTTACCTACTAAACTTGTATGCCAAAGCATGTGAATGTGAGAAAGTAAAATAGTCACTGGTTTTGATCATGTGCTATGCCTTGTTATAATACGTAGCATCATGTCATCTAAAACGCTAATTTTTTATTGAGATATACAATAATCAGTTGAGAACTTAAGAGTCGCAATTAAAGAAAATAGTTTGCGCACGCAAATCAAAGCATTCTCTGCACTCTCCCCGCCAACCTATATTTAAGTAGTTGATACGGTTCCCTTATTATATAAATTTCTTCTCCCTTACAGGAATTTGATGTCTTCTAAAATGTTAGAGAAGGAATATGAAAACTTTTTATCTGCCAAACATTTGTCTTACTTCTTCACTGAGTTAGGGCCCTCTGAAAAACTACAAATGGAAAGTAGTTGCTTCTCCTCCTTGATGGATATATCTCTGATCCCTATGCTAGATGGTGTCATTCACAAAATCCTTGACAATTATTTTGGTAGTATGAACTTCATATTCAGAGACTAGAGTTCACCAGTTTAGGTTATTGGATGTTTCTCTCATTCTTGGTTTATTGTGAGAGAGTATCATTCTCGGACTAGCATTTTCAAGATACCCATTACATTTCGGAGTTCAGGAATAAGTATTTTGGAAAGAAGAAAATCATCAGCAAGTTTAACAATGCAGAATGTTAAGGGTATGCGATGTCCCGCGAGACTGTAGGTAAGATGTGTCATTTGTTCTCCGCCAAGTTGTTATTTCTTTATTTGTTTATCGTGAAACGTTATCATTTGTTAACCTTAACTTTGACATTTTTTTACTTTGTCGTCCTATGTTAAGGGCCATTTTTCCATTAGGTTATTGGATGTTTCTCTCATTCTTGATTTATTGTGAGAGAGTATCATTCGGACTAGCATTTTCAAGATACCCGTTACATTTCGGAGTTCAGGAATAAGTATTTTGGAAAGAAGAAAATCATCAGCAAGTTTAACAAAGCAGAATGTTAAGGGTATGCGAAGTCCCACGAGACTGTAGGTAACATGTATCATTTGTTCTCCGCCAAGTTGTTATTTCTATATTTGTATATCGTGAAATGTGTATTCCAAACTGCATGATAATAAATGAAAACGAAATTGGGTTATATAGAGCATAGGTGACTCTTCGCCAAGAGTCAAACCTCAAGTTAGTGCCTCTTCACCAAGAGTAACACCTTAAGGTACGTCTGTTGGAGGCACCCCAACTCACACATCAAACCCAAAAAATGACTAAGTGTTTAAAGGAATCCCCATGAGCCCATGGCCCCAAGGCCCAATCATAGACTTATAATAATAAGCGGGATTCCTAGGCCGAGCAAGCCCATGAGTGGCCCATGCAACCAAGCAAGCTTGTACACATGGGCCGCACATGTCGCACATGCGCGTGTGACCCACCAACTCTCACACATATTCCAACAAGATAAGTATTTGATTTACTTATATAGGAAAGTTTTGTTTCCCTCATATCCAATGTGGGACTAAAGCCACTTAGTTCCACCATTCAAACTTTAAAAGAAAAACAAATCATATTGTATTTTCCAACAATCCCCCACATTTGAATGGTAACAGACAAACTTATGCAAAACAGAGAAAATTAGGGAATGATCCTGCATCGAGAGAGGTGTCTTGTGGACTTGAACCTTCTCAAGTAAAAAAACTATCAGATTTACGCTGATTAGTGAACATATGTCTTGAAATGTCAGCTTTGGTGTAAACATAGACAATAGTCTTCTCACAGTACTATTCCAAACTTAATCGGCTCTCACAGTTGTATTCAATTCGGCCCTGAACAAATCCCAGATTCATGAGTACTATTAGAGAATTTTTCCCTATAAAATTCTCATGGAAGCGGCCCCACCTCACGCTCACATAGGTGATTACCTATTAAGAGTACCCTGTCGTACCCCACTTGTAAATACAAGTCATAGGAATCATTAAAAGTTCAGGGAACTTACCCTATAAATCACGACAGGTTGCACTGTTCACATCATGGAAAGGGCAGGAGTTAAAATCTCCTCAGTGCCCATGTTGAGTAACTCACAACTAGTTGTCCTATTGAACCTAGATCATGGGATCTCTAATCAACTTGGTTAGGTTTCCACTGAGGTTAACTCGTATTTAAAGGCTTTAAGCCCATTCCCCTCGATGTGGAAAAAACTTGCATTTTTGCCACCCCTTTTGTAAATAGATCCGCTAGGCTGTCACTGGACTTCACAAAATCAATGGATATAACTCCACTTGCAAGTAATTTCTTTACAATATTATGCCTACGACGTATATGTCATGACTTACCATTATAAACATTATTCCTTGCCCTTACAATCGCTGTTTTGATTATCGCAATGGATACATAAGGCAGGTACTGGCTTTGGCCACATAGGAATATCCTCTAAAAACTGTCGAAGCCACTCAGCTTCATCTCCCACTATATCTAGAGCAACAAACTCTTATTCCATAGTTGATCGAGCTATGCATGTTTGTTTTGTAGATTTCCATGAGACAGCTCCACCACCAAGTATAAACACGTATCCACTTGTGGAGTATAACTCGTTAGAATCTGATATCCAATTTGCATCACTGAATCCCTCAAGGACAGCTAGATATCTTGTGTAGTACAGCCCATAGTCTATTGTATGCTTTAAATACTGTAAAACCCTGATTAACGCTTCCCAGTGGCTCGGTCCAGGGTTTATAGTATACCGACTCAGTTTGCTAACAACATAAGCAATATCCGGTCTAGTGCAGTTCATAATATACATTAGACTGCCTATGATGTGTGCATACTCTATTTGAGAAATAAGCTCACCTTTGTGTTTAATCCATTGACGTATATTATCATATGGTGTCTGAACACCCCGGCAGTCAAATTTATTAAACTTCTTAAGTGCATTCTTTATATAATTTGATTGAGACAACACAAGTCCCTGTGGTGTTCTATTAATCTTTATGCCTAGAATAGCGTCTGCAGCACCTAAGTCTTTCATATCAAAAAATTTGGACAACATATTCTTTGTTGACATAATGACATTGATGTTAGTCCCCATGATGAGCATATCGTCTATGTAAAGACACACAATGACCTGCTAACCATTAATGCTTTTAATATAGACACATCTATCACATTCATTAATTTTTGAAGCCATCCTTAATCATGACTCCATCAATTTTGTCATACCATTGTAAAGGTGCCTACTTCAATCCATAAAGAGATTTAACCAACCGACACACCTTATTTTCTTGGCCTCGGACAATGAACCCCTCAGGTTGGTTCATATATATTTCTTCATTTAATTCACCATTCAAGAATGCTGTTTTAACATCCATTTGATGTATTTCAAGCTTATGCACTGCTGCAATAGCTATCAGCATACGAATGGAAGTTATTCTTGTCACTAGAGAATATGTATCAAAATAGTCCAAACCTTCTTTTTTCCTATATCCTTTGGCAACAAGTCGGGATTTGTACTTTTCAATTGAACCATCAGGTCTTAATTTTCGTTTGAAAATCCACTTGCAACCTATAGGTTTGTTTCTAGGTGGAAGATCTACCAATTCCCATGTATGGTTGTGCATTAAAGAGTCTATCACACTCTGTACAGCCTCATGCCAACTAGGAGCTTCAGGTGTAGCCATGGCTTCCTTGAAGGTTCGAGGCTCATTTTCCAAAAAAAATGCTACAAAATCTTTGCCAAAAGATTTAGCAACTTTAAGTCATTTCCCACGTATTGGTTCTGCATTAAAATAAGAATTTGTAGGAGTGATACGCTGATCACTACTAGAAGAAACATCAGTTGTTCTTTTAAGAAGATTCACAGTATCACTCTTTTTATATGCAAATATATTTTCAAAAAATATAGCATCTCCTGATTCAATGATGGTATTCTCATGCGCATCATTTATTTTAGATTTGTATGCGAGAAATCTATATGCACTACTGTTATTGGCATTGCCAATAATAATATAGTCAATAGTTTTTGGTCTTAACTTAGACCTTTTTGGCAATGGCATTTGTACCTTTGCAAGACACCCCCACACTTTTAAGAACTTATAGGAAGGCTCTCTGCCTTTCCAGAGTTCATAAGGAGTCTTTTCAATCTTCTTGTGAGGTTACTTATTGAGAATATAATTCACAGAAAGTAATGCCTCCCCCCATAGGTTCTGCGACAAACCAAAACTAATAAGCACAGCATTAAGCATATTCTTTAAAGTTCTATTTTTTCTCTCAGCAACTCCATTTTGCTGAGGAGTGTAAGGTGTAGTAGTTTGGTGTATAATACCAAACTTAGCACACAGTTCTCCAAATGTAATAGAGTCGTATTCCCCACCCTTATTTGTTCGAAGATCTTTTATCTTTTTGTTGAGTTGAGCCTCAACCTCATTTTGGACATAATAAACACTTCCAGTGCTTCATCTTTGCTTCTGAGCAAGTAGACATAACTATATCTTGTACAGTCATCTATGAAAGTAATAAAGTACTTCTTTTCGCCTCGTGTTTGAATAAACTTCAAATCGCAGGGATTACTGTGAATCAAATCTAGCAGTTCAGTTTTGCGTTGTTCAATAGAATGGAATGGTTGTTTAGAAAATTTTGCTTCAACACACACTTCTCATTTTTTTTTTGCAATCAAGATTGAATTTAGGCAGCAATCCTAAATGGACTCATTTACGCGGCGAACCATACTTTACATGTCCTAATCATTGATGCCAAACATTAAATGACTCAAGCAAGTAAATAGAATTCTCATTCTTATTTATAATTGAAACTGGTTTACACAAGACTGCTAGTTTGAACAGTCCATCACACTCATAACCTTTTCCAATGAATACATCATTCTTAGTCATGATACATCTGTTTGAATCAAACACTAATTTGAATCCATTCTTGATCAGCAATTCTCTGGAAGCAAGGTTCTTGCGGATATCAGGCACATGCAGCACTTCATTCAAAGTAATTTTTTTTGTCAAATGTGAATTTCAGAACTACTTTCCCTTTTCCTTCGACCCTTGACGTCGAAACGTTACCCATGAACACTTTCTCTTCATGTTCAGTCTTATTGTAGGTAGTAAATAAACTCTTGTCATAGCATATATGACGTGTGGCCCCTGTGTCTATAAACCATCCTCTGGAATCGCTTGCCAGGTTGATTTTGGAGATCACTGCACACAGGTTCTCCATCTCAGCAATGTTTACTTGAGTGCCTTTGCTACTTTCTGGTCCGCTTTTACGCTTGTGGTATTCTATTGGCTTGTGCCCTGGTTTGCCACAAACATAACAACTCCCTTTGAACTTCTTAAAGTCCTTGCTCTTAGGGCCTGGGAAACTCTTCCCATATTTCCCTTTCTTCCCATTTTTCTTATGGGGTTTAGGGTTTCCCTCGACCATGTTAGCCTTGGCATCGTAAGAATGAACAACATCCTTCATTTCGCTGGATTTTGTTATCTTTTTCGATCCTTAGCCTTACGATCAGTTCCTCCAACTTCATTTCTTTCCTCTTATGCTTCAGATAACTTTTGAAGTACTTCCTGGATGAAGGCAACTTCTCAATTATCGCAGCAACCTGAAAAGATTCACTTAACCTCATACCTTCTGCATGAATATCATGCAGGATAATCTGCAGTTCCTGTACTTGACTGATTACAGTCTTGGAATCCACCATTTTATAATCCAGGAATCTGCCAACTACAAATTTTTTCAGTCCAGCATCTTTCGTCTTATACTTATGTCTAAGGATTCCCACAGTTCCTTTGCAGACTCCGTTGGACTGTACACATTATACAATGTGTTGTCCAACCCATTCAGAATATAATTCCGATGCAGAAAGTCGGAATGAATCCACTCCTTCACTGCTGCTATAGTTGTTAGGTCAGTTTCTTCCTCCTTCAACTTTGGTTTGTCCTCCTTGAAGAATTTTGCTAAGTTCAGAGTTCTGAGAAAGAATAGCATCTTCTGCTGCCAACGCTTGAATTCAGTGCCATTGAACTTCTCAGGCTTCACCTTCAAAATGTGTAGGCTGCTCTTTTCACCAGCCTCCTTCTCAGTGAGATTCACCATTACTACAGTTTTTGATCACACAGAAAAAAATTAATCTATCTTAAAATTGTATTCCAAACTGCATGATAATAAATGAAAATGAAATTGGGTTATATAGAGCATAGGTGACTCTTCGCCAAGAGTTACACCACAAGTTTGTGCATCTTCACCAAGAGTCACACCTTAAGGTGCGTCTGCTGGTGACACCCCAACTCATACCTCAAACCCAAAAAATGATTAAGTGTTTAAAGGAATCCCCATAAGCCCATGGCCCCAAGACCCAATCATAGACTTATAATAATAAGCAGGTTTCCTAGGTCGAGCAATCCCATGGGTAGCCCATACACCCAAGCTAGCTTACACATATGGGCCGCACATGTGCACATGCGCGTGTGACCCACCAACTCTCACACACACTCGAACAAGATTAGTACTTGATTTACTTATATAGGAGAGTTGTGTTTCCCTCATATCCAATATGGGACTAAAACCACTTAATTCCACCATTCAAACTTTCAAGGAAAAACAAATCATATTGTATTTTCCAACAAAACGTTATCATTTGCTAACCTTAACTAATGTGAATGTTTTGTCGATCTTCACAATAGGCCTCAGGAGAAGGTATTTCTTTTTTTGTGGCCCGAAACACCAAAAACAATGTAAGAATCAACCATCTCCTAGTATTTGAATATCACCATCACATTGCGGGTCCACTATCCTAAGTTCCTGGAAGAACATTGTCAGGAGATGATAAAAGTGGCAGAAACTTCCTCGTATCTAGATACAAAGAAATGACAATGACTTTATGATGTAAGGTTTAGACAAATGTTGAAAAAGTAGCAGACAAATTTTGGTAACGTAGATGACAAGTTTCTAAACTAAGATGTTTGGTATATATATGACAAATGATAAAAATGTAGATGACAACTTCTGAGATCTAGTGTTACCTCATCCAAGGCGATGAACCTGACTTTGCAACCAATGGTATGATATCTCAAGTCTACATTCATTAAGCATATCGGTCATAAGAAATCTTGTACTCATCTTAGGCTCGTTTCTTAACTTAGCCTTGATAATCGAGGTTACCCATTTAGAATTTGCTGAATTATATTTCACTCCAGTATGCGTTGCAAGGTTGTAAGTGTGATTAGGATTATATGACCTAACGACAATGTCTGGCATACTAGGAATCCTTGTGGAGTATAGATGCCAAATGCAACCATCTTTTTTGTACCTTACACAGCTTCTATTTGGATTGCTCTTTGAATGACTGAGGTCAAAACCTTTTACTACAGCATATCCTCTTATTGGATTCTTAAGTTGTTCCCTATTGTTGAATATATCACATACAACAAATTTCCTGAAGAAACTGAATTGCACCACCGTATATGGTGCAACATCAAATGTAAATAAAGAATCAACAGACTCATTTTCAATCTCAGCCCACAAAATATTTTTAGTGCATAACTCCACTAAATGACAATCTTAGGCAAGAAAAATGACATAATAAAGTAAATGACAAACAATTCTACGATAAATGACACATTCTATAAAGGCGACTGAATAAATAATGAACCTATAGGTGGTATATTTAAAGGGGGCACTCCATTTGATGGGGAATTTGTTGGAGGTGCATTTGCATTTGCATTTGTAGGAGGAACATTACTTGCAGGTGGCACAACATTTGATGGTGTAATTGTTGGAGGTATATTTGGATTTGCAGGAGGGATATTACTTGTAGGGGCACAATATTTGACATTGTCAGGTGGACATTATTTGAAGGAGGAAAATCACTTAGAGCGGGTACATCATCAACTACAGGTTCTGAAGGTGTTTTAAAAAGCTAAGGTAATAGTTCGTCAGTCTTGGTTCAGATCGATTGTGAGATCAACATTTTCATAACTTCCTGATTTAGATAAAACCAAATACTCACAATATTAGTAACCCTTTAAAATGAATGAAAAACTACTACATTTTTTAAAGGAATCCCACCGAATTCAAATGTAGTACTGTTTGAAGCCAAGTTCTCTACAGATCCCCCAATTACAATTCCAAAAGTTTGGGGAGGTCTCCCACCACTAGATGATGAAGTAACATTATGGGAAGGACTACCTGCATCAACTCTATTGGGATTTCCCGAAGGATCTACTAATCTCAACTATAATCACTTCATACTTAGTAACGTATGGAAAAGATATAAGCACATACCTTTAAGTGCAATCCCCTTACTCTAGATTCAACAAAAAGAGAAAAATCATCTCTTGGTTCCTACTAGCACCTAATGGGTGGTAGCTGGTGTGTTGACCATAAGGGACCTCCCCTTATATATATAAGACTAGGTTAGAAAGGCCTTCCCATTATGCCCTTCTAACCCAACAAGAGTAACACCCATACCCCATCGACCTGTAGTACGTGCAACAATTGGGCACACACTCCACCTATAACTAATGATATATAACGTATGCGTTGTGAAACTGGTCAAACCAGATATGGTATCGGACATGAGGATAAAATCCTACAATCTCCCACCGTGTAATATATCATTTTTTTAAAGTATTTTACCCCGGTTCACAATTTTGTAAGAAATTGGATGGCCATCCTTTGCTTTTTGAAAATCACATAAGGTATTTATCATTTTCGTTGTTGCACTTAACACTAACACTCTACGACTAATAAGATGACTAATGCGATTCACAGACATATTGAAATGAATGCTAATGAACATGGAGCCTACCCATATCCAGCCCCAGCAATCTTGAGAAAACTCTTCGATATTCTCCAAAGGTACTTAATACTTAGACAACCGCCATGTGATAAAATCACTCGTATCCAAAAACTTTATTGCAATTGCATAACTTTAATTAATACTGAATATTTGTACATAAAATAATATATCCAAATGTAAAACTAGCTAAATAATCAAAATCATAACTAAATGTTGACAAGAATATAAAATAGGAAGTACACCCACATAAATAAAGAATCTTAGTGCAATAACAGTAAATAAAATGAATAACTACTCCCACATAAAATAATGATCATCAAAGAGACTCTGACAATCTCATATCTTTCATATCAAAAACTGAGATAATAAAGCTTTTGTCTACTGAAGAAAATGAACGTCATTACTAGTGTACAAAATATCGTCGAAGCTCAAAACCATGAAGGTAAAATGCTCCCACTCTGTTTGATATGTATATAACGATCCATTTGCATTAAATAGCCTTAGACTCCTCACGAAAAGGTGTCAGCTCTACACAAAGTTGCGGGACATAGAATGCATTTCCCCTATTATGACATTGCACCATTGATTTGTGAAACTACTACCCATAGTTGCACAAAAGGTCCACTAGATCCCAAAAATGAAATAAAACCCTTTTAACTGAATAAGTATGGCAATCTAAAGAAATAGTTAAATGTACCTTTTCAGAGAATCTCCAAAGTGGAACATGAGGCTGGCTGGAGGTAGAATAATATAGAACTAGACATGAATGGGTGAAAGAAGAATCTTTGGGAGAACTGGAGTTAAGAAGAGATTTGAAACTATATATAGCTTAATATGGAGCAATAACTGGTCTAGAACTATACTCATCATAGTGTCACTATCAGATAAATGTAGAAGCATAGCCACACTGATTAGAATGATAGTTAAACAATCTCCATGGGTTGAGAAGGATGATCAAACTAGAAATCTTTTGATCTCTCTAGGAAAGCAACAAATATACAACTTAGTATACGCGAATGTAACTTATTAATATTCAGGTTAAACAGCTTTGCTAGAGAGATTAAAAGATTTCAAGTTTGATCAGGATTTCTTCTAGTTAATTGATGATAAGGTTTAATTGGAACAAAAATGAGAAGGAAATTGATTCTGAATGTGGACTGAATAACATAAGCACTCTTCCTAACAACTCACAGGTGAATCCGTATGACATAACATGCCAGTACGGGATGTTGACCGTCTTGATCGATCTTACCATAATACTCGCATCCTCGATCTGACAGGACAACATGATCTTTCGAACGAAATATTTGTCAATCACTAATTTTGAAGTCTTGAGCACATCAAGTGATTCAAACTTCTAATATATAAGAAAAATATTGGTATAACAAGAAAAAATTGCTAATGAAAGTAATAAAATACCGATAACCACCGTACTGAGTAGATGGAAAAGGTTAAGGGAAGTATAAAAATACTAAGAACGCCACCTCGAGCCGTTAGATATAATCTTTTTTAAGAAAAATGTTCTATTCATTATGCCATAACATCTAAGAATACTTAGAAACTGCAGAAGTAGAAGAACAAAAGTAGCCTCAATAGATAAAAACCAAACTATGATCAGTTATAACCTCAAAGAAAAAGAAAGATAAAGAATAGTTCCCAAAACCTATCCACCAAAAAATGATGGAACATCGACTAGATTGGATTTAAAACAGGGGAAAAAATTGAACATCATGTTAATATTGGTATGGTTATATTTCAATAAAAAGAATTAAGAATATATGACTGAAAATACTTGGTGCCGTCATATTTCAGCGATAAAAGCTTACATAAGGTTACTTTACTAAATCTTCTTGACAAACTCCTTGAACTGTTTCTTTATAACATCTAGTTTTTTCTTTATGGAGTAGTTTAAGTCCATCAAGGTCTTGATATCAATCAACTAGATCTTTATTACATAAGGGTCCATAGTTGTGTAAACTAATGACTTATATCTAAACATTATTTAAATACATTAGTACATGCTCTCTTTGAACTTAAGATAAAGGTCAAACAACTTGATGTCTTTTATTCTCGATCCGATTCGGGGTTGGGATGGTCGATCAAAGTATAACTTTTGCATGTCTTAAGAAATTTATGCTTCAGTATGCGAGTTAGCAGTGCATCATCCAATCCCTCCTTTGGTGGTAATTTGACATGTAGTGCCCCCTAGTGATGATTACTCACGCCCAAGACTAAACTGACCACTTACAGTTTAACTCTGGACACTTCCTCACCTTTGGGCCAGGAGTTATCCTCATTTCCTCATAGCGTATAGCTTATCTTGGCCCACTAATTAATTAGAAATTTCATAGCCTCCTTTGGGTGGTCTAATTATTTCAAGTATAATTAGTGCAAAGTAATCTTAATGAGGTTTTGCAAGAAAGTCCATAAATTAGAAGAGATGTTTAACTCCTTGGACATAACTCATTTGGGCATATTTACCGACTTTATATCCCGCCATCCTAGCGATGACTTGATCTTACTTAAACCCCACTGGAGATCCTTGGGAATTAAAACTACCAATATTAATCATTTATTGAAATCCTTTAGTTGGGTTACTGTATGTTAGAGTATTATCACTCGAGCTAAGTATACTTAAATTTGGTAATTTTCTAACTTATAATGAATACGAGAAAACAACATGTTATATAAGCATGTAAAATACTATATTTCATGATTCAAAACTAGCCCACAATTTGGAAAGAATTAGTGTCTTATGTGGATTTAATCCTACTCCAACTACCCAATTAAGTATAGACTAAAATATTATAGATGAAATAAGAAAATCATACACACCTAAATATATCTCTAATGTAGTCATTTATCTTATGTTAAAAATAAAATATTGAAATGAATATAATGGGTATATGCTTGTACCATATAATAAAAAGAGAACTCAAGAAACTAAAATGCATAAGGAAACATACAGTAACAAGCTTAACGCTGATATGTCAAAGTTTGACCTTATCATGCTTGCAAAAATTTAAATACCCAAATTTAAATCTAACTAAAACCCACAAAAACCGAACTTTGGGTTATAACATTACTAAACTTTTGGATTCATGGTTAGAACTTTTGATTCTAACCGAACAAATTTTAATTCAGTCCTTAATGTGATTCTTAAAATCAATATGTAAAATCAGTACCCAACTTCAAAGCCTTTTCCAATATCCAACGCATGTTGGGAAAACATTGCTTAAAATCTAAAATCTTATATGCTCAATAACTTGTTCACATAAAGTACAACAATATTTTGAGAAACTAATAAATCTAACCATACAAATCTAAAATCCTATATGGAAGGCTAAAGTTTCATAAATTTTGAGAATGAATGAGCTATCCTCGATAATAAATCTTAGATTTGGACATATATTCAAACACTGTGATGGATTGGTTACAAAACTCAGATTTATCTAACATTTTACGAGTTCAGTAAAACCAATATTTTTAAACACATCCATACGGTCAAATTAGTAAAATTATGAATATATCAATCTGCAAAATTATGGATTAAATGAAAAATGAATTTGTGATTGCTAAAATCAGATTAGGGTTTTATAAAAATGATTAAGGTTTCCTTTAATCATAACATTGCATACATAACCAAAGAAAATTTTATATGAGTAATCATGAAGAGATTTAGACATAAAACTGATACCAATTGTTGGGATATCCCGAAGGATCTACTAATCTTAACTATAATCAATTCATACGCAGTAATGTATAAAGAAGCTATAAGCACATACCTTTAAGTGCAATCCACTTACTCGAGATTCAACAAAAAAAGAAGAAATCATCTCTTGGTTCCTACTAGTACCTAATGGGAGACAACAGGCTTGTAGACCAAGATGGATCTCCCCTTTTATATATAATACTACGTTAGAGAGGCCTTCTCATTGTGTTGTTCTAACTTAACAAGATGAACGCCCAGGTCCCACCGACCTGCATTAAATGCTTGGGTGCACATCCAACCTATCACTAATGATATAAAACATAAATGTTGTGAAACCGATTAAACTTGAAATGTTGTTGGACATGAGGATAAAATTTATGCGAATATGTATGTTGAAATGAATAATCAGGAGATTGAGTTTGTGTCTATCACACTTTCCTTAAGATAGATTCACCCCTGTCACAATGTCTTGCAGTATATTCGGCGTCTATCTCCCATGATACAATGATCTGACGTAGGTTGAAGGAAGCACACCAATCAACCCACCAATTGAACTTTGATTGTGACATTATTACTGATATAAATTACTCAAAGAAATGGTAAAAATAAATAAAAAAGAATGACACAGGAATGGACTTTAAATAGGACATTGATGACTCCTCACCAAGAGTCATGTCTTAAATCGCACCACTTCACGAATGGTCACACCTATAGTCGCGTCTTAAGGCACACCACTTCACAAAGTGTCCTCACCAAGAGCCGTGTCTCTTGAACACACTACTTCACGAAGGATCACGACTCCTCACCAATAGTCGTGTCTTAAGGTACAACTCATTGTGAGTATAACCAACTCACAACCTAAAGAGCCCAAAAACTAAGTGTTATTTATGAGAGCCTCGAATCATAAACCTATGAAATATATAAGGTTTCCTACATTGGGCAGCCCAAGGATCACGACTCCTCACCAATAGTCGTGTCTTAAGGTACAACTCATTGTGAGTATAACCAACTCACAACCTAAAGAGCCCAAAAACTAAGTGTTATTTATGAGAGCCTCGAATCATAAACCTATGAAATATATAAGGTTTCCTATATTGGGCAGCCCATACACCAAGCAAGCAATACCATGGGTTGTCGCAGACGTGCCTGTGTGACTAAACAGCTCCAACACACTTCAATGATGTAACATACATGGTTACTAATATAATATAGTTTTATCTTTTTTACACCCAATATGGGGACTAAACACTTCTTCATTCAAAGTAAGGAAAAACTCAACATGATTTTCCAAAAAAAATCCTACAGACTCTGGTTGTAGGATGATTTTGGGGAAGTACATATGAAGAATGGTTGTTATTCTCATGGACTA